>OZ014524.1:559206125-559532125 GCA_963966055.1 Lathyrus aphaca | reverse complement strand
CATAGAATCTAGTTTTCTTATGATTTTTTTGCATGGACTACCATTATAACCTTGCCTCTTAATATATATAAATGATCTGAAAAGTCTCGTGTCATTTCTAAGAGTCTCCTATTAAATTTGTTATTTTGACCTAAACTAGTGTATAATTTACTATGATTTTTGACCGAAACTTGCATTTCGAAAAGTTTCATAGATTCTAATTTTCCGATGATTTTTTAATGGACTTCCATCATAACCTTCCCTCGTAAAATATATAAATGATATGTGAAGTTTCGTATCATTTCAAACAGTCCCCGATTTAATTTGATTTTTGACCGAAACTAGTATAAACTAGTGTATAATATATTATGATTTTTTGGCCGAAAAATGCAATTCGAAAAGTTTCATAGAATCTAGTTTTCTGATGATTTTTTGCATGGACTACCGTCATAACCTTCCCTCTTAAGATATATAAATGATCTGAAAAGTTTTGTGTAATTTCTAATAGTTCCCAATTAAATTGGATTTTTTTGACCGAATCTAGTGTATAATATACTATGATTTTTGACCGAAACTTGCATTTCGAAAAGTTTCAAAGAATCTAATTTTCCGATGATTTTTTGCATGGACTTCCATCATAACCTTCCCTCCTAAAATATATAAATGATATGAGAAGTTTCGTTTCATTTCGAACAGTCCCCGAATTAATTTTATTTTTGACCGAAACTAGTATAAACTACTGTATAATATATTATGATTTTTTGCCCGAAACTTGCATTTAGAAAAGTTTCATAGAATCTAGTTTTCTTATGATTTTTTTGCATGGACTACCATCATAACCTTCCCTCTTAATATATATAAATGATCTGAAAAGTCTCGTATCATTTCAAATAGTGTCCAATTAAATTTGATTTTTTTGACCGAAACTAATGTATAATATACTATGATTTTTGACCGAAACTTGCATTTCGAAAAGTTTCATAGAATCTAATTTTTCGATAATTTTTTGCATGGACTTCCATCATAACCTTCCCTCGTAAAATATATAAATGATATGAGAAGTTTCGTTTCATTTCGAACAGTCCCCGAATTAATTTTATTTTTGACCGAAACTAGTATAAACTAGTGTATAATATATTATGATTTTTTGCCCGAAACTTGCATTTAGAAAAGTTTCATAGAATCTAGTTTTCTTATGATTTTTTTGCATGGACTACCATTATAACCTTGCCTCTTAATATATATAAATGATCTGAAAAGTCTCGTGTCATTTCTAAGAGTCTCCTATTAAATTTGTTATTTTGACCGAAACTAGTGTATAATTTACTATGATTTTTGACCGAAACTTGCATTTCGAAAAGTTTCATAGATTCTAATTTTCCGATGATTTTTTAATGGACTTCCATCATAACCTTCCCTCGTAAAATATATAAATGATATGTGAAGTTTCGTATCATTTCAAACAGTCCCCGATTTAATTTTATTTTTGACAGAAACTAGTATAAACTAGTGTATAATATATTATGATTTTTTGGCCGAAAAATGCAATTCGAAAAGTTTCATAGAATCTAGTTTTCTGATGATTTTTTGCATGGACTACCGTCATAACCTTCCCTCTTAAGATATATAAATGATCTGAAAAGTTTTGTGTAATTTCTAATAGTTCCCAATTAAATTGGATTTTTTTGACCGAATCTAGTGTATAATATACTATGATTTTTGACCGAAACTTGCATTTCGAAAAGTTTCAAAGAATCGAATTTTCCGATGATTTTTTGCATGGACTTCCATCATAACCTTCCCTCCTAAAATATATAAATGATATGAGAAGTTTCGTTTCATTTAGAACAGTCCTCGAATTAATTTTATTTTTGACCGAAACTAGTATAAACTACTGTATAATATATTATGATTTTTTGCCCGAAACTTGCATTTAGAAAAGTTTCATAGAATCTAGTTTTCTTATGATTTTTTTGCATGGACTACCATCATAACCTTCCCTCTTAATATATATAAATGATCTGAAAAGTCTTGTGTCATTTCTTATAGTCTCCCAATTAAATTGGATTTTTTTGACCGAAACTAGTGTATAATATACTATGATTTTTGACCGAAACTTGCATTTCGAAAAGTTTCATAGAATCTAATTTTTCGATAATTTTTTGCATGGACTTCCATCATAACCTTCCCTCGTAAAATATATAAATGATATGAGAAGTTTCGTTTCATTTCGAACAGTCCCCGAATTAATTTTATTTTTGACCGAAACTAGTATAAACTAGTGTATAATATATTATGATTTTTTGCCCGAAACTTGCATTTAGAAAAGTTTCATAGAATCTAGTTTTCTTATGATTTTTTTGCATGGACTACCATTATAACCTTGCCTCTTAATATATATAAATGATCTGAAAAGTCTCGTGTCATTTCTAAGAGTCTCCTATTAAATTTGTTGTTTTGACCGAAACTAGTGTATAATTTACTATGATTTTTGACCGAAACTTGCATTTCGAAAAGTTTCATAGATTCTAATTTTCCGATGATTTTTTAATGGACTTCCATCATAACCTTCCCTCGTAAAATATATAAATGATATGTGAAGTTTCGTATCATTTCAAACAGTCCCCGATTTAATTTTATTTTTGACCGAAACTAGTATAAACTAGTGTATAATATATTATGATTTTTTGGCCGAAAAATGCAATTCGAAAAGTTTCATAGAATCTAGTTTTCTGATGATTTTTTGCATGGACTACCGTCATAACCTTCCCTCTTAAGATATATAAATGATCTGAAAAGTTTTGTGTAATTTCTAATAGTTCCCAATTAAATTGGATTTTTTTGACCGAATCTAGTGTATAATATACTATGATTTTTGACCGAAACTTGCATTTCGAAAAGTTTCAAAGAATCGAATTTTCCGATGATTTTTTGCATGGACTTCCATCATAACCTTCCCTCCTAAAATATATAAATGATATGAGAAGTTTCGTTTCATTTCGAACAGTCCTCGAATTAATTTTATTTTTGACCGAAACTAGTATAAACTACTGTATAATATATTATGATTTTTTGCCCGAAACTTGCATTTAGAAAAGTTTCATAGAATCTAGTTTTCTTATGATTTTTTTGCATGGACTACCATCATAACCTTCCCTCTTAATATATATAAATGATCTGAAAAGTCTTGTGTCATTTCTTATAGTCTCCCAATTAAATTGGATTTTTTTGACCGAAACTAGTGTATAATATACTATGATTTTTGACCGAAACTTGCATTTCGAAAAGTTTCATAGAATCTAATTTTTCGATAATTTTTTGCATGGACTTCCATCATAACCTTCCCTCGTAAAATATATAAATGATATGAGAAGTTTCGTTTCATTTCGAACAGTCCCCGAATTAATTTTATTTTTGACCGAAACTAGTATAAACTAGTGTATAATATATTATGATTTTTTGCCCGAAACTTGCATTTAGAAAAGTTTCATAGAATCTAGTTTTCTTATGATTTTTTTGCATGGACTACCATTATAACCTTGCCTCTTAATATATATAAATGATCTGAAAAGTCTCGTGTCATTTCTAAGAGTCTCCTATTAAATTTGTTGTTTTGACCGAAACTAGTGTATAATTTACTATGATTTTTGACCGAAACTTGCATTTCGAAAAGTTTCATAGATTCTAATTTTCCGATGATTTTTTAATGGACTTCCATCATAACCTTCCCTCGTAAAATATATAAATGATATGTGAAGTTTCGTATCATTTCAAACAGTCCCCGATTTAATTTTATTTTTGACCGAAACTAGTATAAACTAGTGTATAATATATTATGATTTTTTGGCCGAAAAATGCAATTCGAAAAGTTTCATAGAATCTAGTTTTCTGATGATTTTTTGCATGGACTACCGTCATAACCTTCCCTCTTAAGATATATAAATGATCTGAAAAGTTTTGTGTAATTTCTAATAGTTCCCAATTAAATTGGATTTTTTTGACCGAATCTAGTGTATAATATACTATGATTTTTGACCGAAACTTGCATTTCGAAAAGTTTCAAAGAATCTAATTTTCCGATGATTTTTTGCATGGACTTCCATCATAACCTTCCCTCCTAAAATATATAAATGATATGAGAAGTTTCGTTTCATTTCGAACAGTCCCCGAATTAATTTTATTTTTGACCGAAACTAGTATAAATTACTGTATAATATATAATGATTTTTTGCCCGAAACTTGCATTTAGAAAAGTTTCATAGAATCTAGTTTTCTTATGATTTTTTTGCATGGACTACCATCATAACCTTCCCTCTTAATATATATAAATGATCTGAAAAGTCTCGTATCATTTCAAATAGTGTCCAATTAAATTTGATTTTTTTGACCGAAACTAATGTATAATATACTATGATTTTTGACCGAAACTTGCATTTCGAAAAGTTTCATAGAATCTAATTTTTCGATAATTTTTTGCATGGACTTCCATCATAACCTTCCCTCGTAAAATATATAAATGATATGAGAAGTTTCGTTTCATTTCGAACAGTCCCCGAATTAATTTTATTTTTGACCGAAACTAGTATAAACTAGTGTATAATATATTATGATTTTTTGCCCGAAACTTGCATTTAGAAAAGTTTCATAGAATCTAGTTTTCTTATGATTTTTTTGCATGGACTACCATTATAACCTTGCCTCTTAATATATATAAATGATCTGAAAAGTCTCGTGTCATTTCTAAGAGTCTCCTATTAAATTTGTTATTTTGACCGAAACTAGTGTATAATTTACTATGATTTTTGACCGAAACTTGCATTTCGAAAAGTTTCATAGATTCTAATTTTCCGATGATTTTTTAATGGACTTCCATCATAACCTTCCCTCGTAAAATATATAAATGATATGTGAAGTTTCGTATCATTTCAAACAGTCCCCGATTTAATTTTATTTTTGACCGAAACTAGTATAAACTAGTGTATAATATATTATGATTTTTTGGCCGAAAAATGCAATTCGAAAAGTTTCATAGAATCTAGTTTTCTGATGATTTTTTGCATGGACTACCGTCATAACCTTCCCTCTTAAGATATATAAATGATCTGAAAAGTTTTGTGTAATTTCTAATAGTTCCCAATTAAATTGGATTTTTTTGACCGAATCTAGTGTATAATATACTATGATTTTTGACCGAAACTTGCATTTCGAAAAGTTTCAAAGAATCGAATTTTCCGATGATTTTTTGCATGGACTTCCATCATAACCTTCCCTCCTAAAATATATAAATGATATGAGAAGTTTCGTTTCATTTCGAACAGTCCCCGAATTAATTTTATTTTTGACCGAAACTAGTATAAACTACTGTATAATATATTATGATTTTTTGCCCGAAACTTGCATTTAGAAAAGTTTCATAGAATCTAGTTTTCTTATGATTTTTTTGCATGGACTACCATCATAACCTTCCCTCTTAATATATATAAATGATCTGAAAAGTCTTGTGTCATTTCTAATAGTCTCCCAATTAAATTGGATTTTTTTGACCGAAACTAGTGTATAATATACTATGATTTTTGACCGAAACTTGCATTTCGAAAAGTTTCATAGAATCTAATTTTTCGATAATTTTTTGCATGGACTTCCATCATAACCTTCCCTCGTAAAATATATAAATGATATGAGAAGTTTCGTTTCATTTCGAACAGTCCCCGAATTAATTTTATTTTTGACCGAAACTAGTATAAACTAGTGTATAATATATTATGATTTTTTGCCCGAAACTTGCATTTAGAAAAGTTTCATAGAATCTAGTTTTCTTATGATTTTTTTGCATGGACTACCATTATAACCTTGCCTCTTAATATATATAAATGATCTGAAAAGTCTCGTGTCATTTCTAAGAGTCTCCTATTAAATTTGTTATTTTGACCGAAACTAGTGTATAATTTACTATGATTTTTGACCGAAACTTGCATTTCGAAAAGTTTCATAGATTCTAATTTTCCGATGATTTTTTAATGGACTTCCATCATAACCTTCCCTCGTAAAATATATAAATGATATGTGAAGTTTCGTATCATTTCAAACAGTCCCCGATTTAATTTTATTTTTGACCGAAACTAGTATAAACTAGTGTATAATATATTATGATTTTTTGGCCGAAAAATGCAATTCGAAAAGTTTCATAGAATCTAGTTTTCTGATGATTTTTTGCATGGACTACCGTCATAACCTTCCCTCTTAAGATATATAAATGATCTGAAAAGTTTTGTGTAATTTCTAATAGTTCCCAATTAAATTGGATTTTTTTGACCGAATCTAGTGTATAATATACTATGATTTTTGACCGAAACTTGCATTTCGAAAAGTTTCAAAGAATCTAATTTTCCGATGATTTTTTGCATGGACTTCCATCATAACCTTCCCTCCTAAAATATATAAATGATATGAGAAGTTTCGTTTCATTTCGAACAGTCCCCGAATTAATTTTATTTTTGACCGAAACTAGTATAAACTACTGTATAATATATTATGATTTTTTGCCCGAAACTTGCATTTAGAAAAGTTTCATAGAATCTAGTTTTCTTATGATTTTTTTGCATGGACTACCATCATAACCTTCCCTCTTAATATATATAAATGATCTGAAAAGTCTTGTGTCATTTCTAATAGTCTCCCAATTAAATTGGATTTTTTTGACCGAAACTAGTGTATAATATACTATGATTTTTTACCGAAACTTGCATTTCGAAAAGTTTCATAGAATCTAATTTTTCGATAATTTTTTGCATGGACTTCCATCATAACCTTCCCTCGTAAAATATATAAATTATATGAGAAGTTTCGTTTCATTTCGAACAGTCCCCGAATTAATTTTATTTTTGACCGAAACTAGTATAAACTAGTGTATAATATATTATGATTTTTTGCCCGAAACTTGCATTTAGAAAAGTTTCATAGAATCTAGTTTTCTTATGATTTTTTTGCATGGACTACCATTATAACCTTGCCTCTTAATATATATAAATGATCTGAAAAGTCTCGTGTCATTTCTAAGAGTCTCCTATTAAATTTGGTGTTTTGACCGAAACTAGTGTATAATTTACTATGATTTTTGACCGAAACTTGCATTTCGAAAAGTTTCATAGATTCTAATTTTCCGATGATTTTTTAATGGACTTCCATCATAACCTTCCCTCGTAAAATATATAAATGATATGTGAAGTTTCGTATCATTTCAAACAGTCCCCGATTTAATTTGATTTTTGACCGAAACTAGTATAAACTAGTGTATAATATATTATGATTTTTTGGCCGAAAAATGCAATTCGAAAAGTTTCATAGAATCTAGTTTTCTGATGATTTTTTGCATGGACTACCGTCATAACCTTCCCTCTTAAGATATATAAATGATCTGAAAAGTTTTGTGTAATTTCTAATAGTTCCCAATTAAATTGGATTTTTTTGACCGAATCTAGTGTATAATATACTATGATTTTTGACCGAAACTTGCATTTCGAAAAGTTTCAAAGAATCTAATTTTCCGATGATTTTTTGCATGGACTTCCATCATAACCTTCCCTCCTAAAATATATAAATGATATGAGAAGTTTCGTTTCATTTCGAACAGTCCCCGAATTAATTTTATTTTTGACCGAAACTAGTATAAACTACTGTATAATATATTATGATTTTTTGCCCGAAACTTGCATTTAGAAAAGTTTCATAGAATCTAGTTTTCTTATGATTTTTTTGCATGGACTACCATCATAACCTTCCCTCTTAATATATATAAATGATCTGAAAAGTCTTGTGTCATTTCTAATAGTCTCCCAATTAAATTGGATTTTTTTGACCGAAACTAGTGTATAATATACTATGATTTTTTACCGAAACTTGCATTTCGAAAAGTTTCATAGAATCTAATTTTTCGATAATTTTTTGCATGGACTTCCATCATAACCTTCCCTCGTAAAATATATAAATTATATGAGAAGTTTCGTTTCATTTCGAACAGTCCCCGAATTAATTTTATTTTTGACCGAAACTAGTATAAACTAGTGTATAATATATTATGATTTTTTGCCCGAAACTTGCATTTAGAAAAGTTTCATAGAATCTAGTTTTCTTATGATTTTTTTGCATGGACTACCATTATAACCTTGCCTCTTAATATATATAAATGATCTGAAAAGTCTCGTGTCATTTCTAAGAGTCTCCTATTAAATTTGGTGTTTTGACCGAAACTAGTGTATAATTTACTATGATTTTTGACCGAAACATGCATTTCGAAAAGTTTCATAGATTCTAATTTTCCGATGATTTTTTAATGGACTTCCATCATAACCTTCCCTCGTAAAATATATAAATGATATGTGAAGTTTCGTATCATTTCAAACAGTCCCCGATTTAATTTGATTTTTGACCGAAACTAGTATAAACTAGTGTATAATATATTATGATTTTTTGGCCGAAAAATGCAATTCGAAAAGTTTCATAGAATCTAGTTTTCTGATGATTTTTTGCATGGACTACCGTCATAACCTTCCCTCTTAAGATATATAAATGATCTGAAAAGTTTTGTGTAATTTCTAATAGTTCCCAATTAAATTGGATTTTTTTGACCGAATCTTGTGTATAATATACTATGATTTTTGACCGAAACTTGCATTTCGAAAAGTTTCAAAGAATCTAATTTTCCGATGATTTTTTGCATGGACTTCCATCATAACCTTCCCTCCTAAAATATATAAATGATATGAGAAGTTTCGTTTCATTTCGAACAGTCCCCGAATTAATTTTATTTTTGACCGAAACTAGTATAAACTACTGTATAATATATTATGATTTTTTGCCCGAAACTTGCATTTAGAAAAGTTTCATAGAATCTAGTTTTCTTATGATTTTTTTGCATGGACTACCATCATAACCTTCCCTCTTAATATATATAAATGATCTGAAAAGTCTCGTGTCATTTCTAATAGTCTCCCAATTAAATTGGATTTTTTTGACCGAAACTAGTGTATAATATACTATGATTTTTGACCGAAACTTGCATTTCGAAAAGTTTCATAGAATCTAATTTTTCGATAATTTTTTGCATGGACTTCCATCATAACCTTCCCTCGTAAAATATATAAATGATATGAGAAGTTTCGTTTCATTTCGAACAGTCCCCGAATTAATTTTATTTTTGACCGAAACTAGTATAAACTAGTGTATAATATATTATGATTTTTTGCCCGAAACTTGCATTTAGAAAAGTTTCATAGAATCTAGTTTTCTTATGATTTTTTTGCATGGACTACCATTATAACCTTGCCTCTTAATATATATAAATGATCTGAAAAGTCTCGTGTCATTTCTAAGAGTCTCCTATTAAATTTGTTATTTTGACCGAAACTAGTGTATAATTTACTATGATTTTTGACCGAAACTTGCATTTCGAAAAGTTTCATAGATTCTAATTTTCCGATGATTTTTTAATGGACTTCCATCATAACCTTCCCTCGTAAAATATATAAATGATATGTGAAGTTTCGTATCATTTCAAACAGTCCCCGATTTAATTTGATTTTTGACCGAAACTAGTATAAACTAGTGTATAATATATTATGATTTTTTGGCCGAAAAATGCAATTCGAAAAGTTTCATAGAATCTAGTTTTCTGATGATTTTTTGCATGGACTACCGTCATAACCTTCCCTCTTAAGATATATAAATGATCTGAAAAGTTTTGTGTAATTTCTAATAGTTCCCAATTAAATTGGATTTTTTTGACCGAATCTAGTGTATAATATACTATGATTTTTGACCGAAACTTGCATTTCGAAAAGTTTCAAAGAATCTAATTTTCCGATGATTTTTTGCATGGACTTCCATCATAACCTTCCCTCCTAAAATATATAAATGATATGAGAAGTTTCGTTTCATTTCGAACAGTCCCCGAATTAATTTTATTTTTGACCGAAACTAGTATAAACTACTGTACAAATATATTATGATTTTTTGCCCGAAACTTGCATTTAGAAAAGTTTCATAGAATCTAGTTTTCTTATGATTTTTTTGCATGGACTACCATCATAACCTTCCCTCTTAATATATATAAATGATCTGAAAAGTCTTGTGTCATTTCTAATAGTCTCCCAATTAAATTGGATTTTTTTGACCGAAACTAGTGTATAATATACTATGATTTTTGACCGAAACTTGCATTTCGAAAAGTTTCATAGAATCTAATTTTTCGATAATTTTTTGCATGGACTTCCATCATAACCTTCCCTCGTAAAATATATAAATGATATGAGAAGTTTCGTTTCATTTCGAACAGTCCCCGAATTAATTTTATTTTTGACCGAAACTAGTATAAACTAGTGTATAATATATTATGATTTTTTGCCCGAAACTTGCATTTAGAAAAGTTTCATAGAATCTAGTTTTCTTATGATTTTTTTGCATGGACTACCATTATAACCTTGCCTCTTAATATATATAAATGATCTGAAAAATCTCGTGTCATTTCTAAGAGTCTCCTATTAAATTTGTTGTTTTGACCGAAACTAGTGTATAATTTACTATGATTTTTGACCGAAACTTGCATTTCGAAAAGTTTCATAGATTCTAATTTTCCGATGATTTTTTAATGGACTTCCATCATAACCTTCCCTCGTAAAATATATAAATGATATGTGAAGTTTCGTATCATTTCAAACAGTCCCCGATTTAATTTTATTTTTGACCGAAACTAGTATAAACTAGTGTATAATATATTATGATTTTTTGGCCGAAAAATGCAATTCGAAAAGTTTCATAGAATCTAGTTTTCTGATGATTTTTTGCATGGACTACCGTCATAACCTTCCCTCTTAAGATATATAAATGATCTGAAAAGTTTTGTGTAATTTCTAATAGTTCCCAATTAAATTGGATTTTTTTGACCGAAACTAGTGTATAATATACTATGATTTTTGACCGAAACTTGCATTTCGAAAAGTTTCAAAGAATCTAATTTTCCGATGATTTTTTGCATGGACTTCCATCATAACCTTCCCTCCTAAAATATATAAATGATATGAGAAGTTTCGTTTCATTTCGAACAGTCCCCGAATTAATTTTATTTTTGACCGAAACTAGTATAAACTACTGTATAATATATTATGATTTTTTGTCCGAAACTTGCATTTAGAAAAGTTTCATAGAATCTAGTTTTCTTATGATTTTTTTGCATGGACTACCATCATAACCTTCCCTCTTAATATATATAAATGATCTGAAAAGTCTTGTGTCATTTCTAATAGTCTCCCAATTAAATTGGATTTTTTTGACCGAAACTAGTGTATAATATACTATGATTTTTGACCGAAACTTGCATTTCGAAAAGTTTCATAGAATCTAATTTTTCGATAATTTTTTGCATGGACTTCCGTCATAACCTTCCCTCGTAAAATATATAAATGATATGTGAAGTTTCGTATCATTTCGAACAGCTCCCGAATTAATTTTATTTTTCACCGAAACTAGTATAAACTAGTGTATAATATATTATGATTTTTTGCCCGAAACATGCATTTAGAAAAGTTTCATAGAATCTAGTTTTCTTATGATTTTTTTGCATGGACTACCATCATAACCTTGCCTCTTAATATATATAAATGATCTGAAAAGTCTCGTGTCATTTCTAATAGTCTCCTATTAAATTTTTTATTTTGACCGAAACTAGTGTATAATTTACTATGATTTTTGACCGAAACTTGCATTTCGAAAAGTTTCATAGATTCTAATTTTCCGATGATTTTTTAATGGACTTCCATCATAACCTTCCCTCGTAAAATATATAAATGATATGTGAAGTTTCGTATCATTTCAAACAGTCCCCGATTTAATTTGATTTTTGACCGAAACTAGTATAAACTAGTGTATAATATATTATGATTTTTTGGCCGAAAAATGCATTTCGAAAAGTTTCATAGAATCTAGTTTTCTGATGATTTTTTTGCATGGACTACCGTCATAACCTTCCCTCTTAAGATATATAAATGATCTGAAAAGTCTTGTGTAATTTCTAATAGTTCCCAATTAAATTGGATTTTTTTTACCGAAACTAGTGTATAATATACTATGATTTTTGACCGAAACTTGCATTTCGAAAAGTTTCAAAGAATCTAATTTTCCGATGATTTTTTGCATGGACTTCCATCATAACCTTCCCTCCTAAAATATATAAATGATATGAGAAGTTTCGTTTCATTTCGAACAGTCCCCGAATTAATTTTATTTTTGACCGAAACTAGTATAAACTACTGTATAATATATTATGATTTTTTGCCCGAAACTTGCATTTAGAAAAGTTTCATAGAATCTAGTTTTCTTAGGATTTTTTTGCATGGACTACCATCATAACCTTCCCTCTTAATATATATAAATGATCTGAAAAGTCTTGTGTCATTTCTAATAGTCTCCCAATTAAATTGGATTTTTTTGACCGAAACTAGTGTATAATATACTATGATTTTTGACCGAAACTTGCATTTCGAAAAGTTTCATAGAATCTAATTTTCCGATGATTTTTTGCATGGACTTCCATCATAACCTTCCCTCCTAAAATATATAAATGATATGAGAAGTTTCGTTTCATTTCGAACAGTCCCCGAATTAATTTTATTTTTGACCGAAACTAGTATAAACTACTGTATAATATATTATGATTTTTTGCCCGAAACTTGCATTTAGAAAAGTTTCATAGAATCTAGTTTTCTTATGATTTTTTTGCATGGACTACCATCATAAACTTCCCTCTTAATATATATAAATGATCTGAAAAGTCTCGTGTCATTTCTAATAGTCTCCCAATTAAATTGGATTTTTTTGACCGAAACTAGTGTATAATATACTATGATTTTTGACCGAAACTTGCATTTTGAAAAGTTTCATAGAATCTACTTTTTCGATAATTTTTTGCATGGACTTCCATCATAACCTTCCCTCGTAAAATATATAAATGATATGTGAAGTTTCGTATCATTTCGAACAGCTCCCGAATTAATTTTATTTTTCACCGAAACTAGTATAAACTAGTGTATAATATATTATGATTTTTTGCCCGAAACATGCATTTAGAAAAGTTTCATAGAATCTAGTTTTCTTATGATTTTTTTGCATGGACTACCATCATAACCTTGCCTCTTAATATATATAAATGATCTGAAAAGTCTCGTGTCATTTCTAATAGTCTCCTATTAAATTTGTTATTTTGACCGAAACTAGTGTATAATTTACTATGATTTTTGACCGAAACTTGCATTTCAAAAAGTTTCATAGATTCTAATTTTCCGATGATTTTTTAATGGACTTCCATCATAACCTTCCCTCGTAAAATATATAAATGATATGTGAAGTTTCGTATCATTTCAAACAGTCCCCGATTTAATTTGATTTTTGACCGAAACTAGTATAAACTAGTGTATAATATATTATGATTTTTTGGCCGAATAATGCATTTCGAAAAGTTTCATAGAATCTAGTTTTCTGATGATTTTTTTGCATGGACTACCGTCATAACCTTCCCTCTTAAGATATATAAATGATCTGAAAAGTCTTGTGTAATTTCTAATAGTTCCCAATTAAATTGGATTTTTTTTACCGAAACTAGTGTATAATATACTATGATTTTTGACCGAAACTTGCATTTCGAAAAGTTTCAAAGAATCTAATTTTCCGATGATTTTTTGCAAGGACTTCCATCATAACCTTCCCTCCTAAAATATATAAATGATATGAGAAGTTTCGTTTCATTTCGAACAGTCCCCGAATTAATTTTATTTTTGACCGAAACTAGTATAAACTACTGTATAATATATTATGATTTTTTGCCCGAAACTTGCATTTAGAAAAGTTTCATAGAATCTAGTTTGCTTATGATTTTTTTGCATGGACTACCATCATAACCTTCCCTCTTAATATATATAAATGATCTGAAAAGTCTTGGGTCATTTCTAATAGTCTCCCAATTAAATTGGATTTTTTTGACCGAAACTAGTGTATAATATACTATGATTTTTGACCGAAACTTGCATTTCGAAAAGTTTCATAGAATCTAATTTTTCGATAATTTTTTGCATGGACTTCCATCATAACCTTCCCTCGTAAAATATATAAATGATATGTGAAGTTTCGTATCATTTCGAACAGCTCCCGAATTAATTTTATTTTTCACCGAAACTAGTATAAACTAGTGTATAATATATTATGATTTTTTGCCCGAAAGTTGCATTTAGAAAAGTTTCATAGAATCTAGTTTTCTTATGATTTTTTTGCATAGACTACCATCATAACCTTGCCTCTTAATATATATAAATGATCTGAAAAGTCTCGTGTCATTTCTAATAGTCTCCTATTAAATTTGTTATTTTGACCGAAACTAGTGTATAATTTACTATGATTTTTGACCGAAACATGCATTTCAAAAAGTTTCATAGATTCTAATTTTCCGATGATTTTTTAATGGACTTCCATCATAACCTTCCCTCGTAAAATATATAAATGATATGTGAAGTTTCGTATCATTTCAAACAATCCCCGATTTAATTTGATTTTCGACCGAAACTAGTATAAACTAGTGTATAATATATTATGATTTTTTGGCCGAAAAATGAAATTCGAAAAGTTTCATAGAATCTAGTTTTCTGATGATTTTTTTGCATGGACTACCGTCATAACCTTCCCTCTTAAGATATATAAATGATCTGAAAAGTCTTGTGTAATTTCTAATAGTTCCCAATTAAATTGGATTTTTTTTTACCGAAACTAGTGTATAATATACTATGATTTTTGACCGAAACTTGCATTTCGAAAAGTTTCAAAGAATCTAATTTTCCGATGATTTTTTGCATGGACTTCCATCATAACCTTCCCTCCTAAAATATATAAATGATATGAGAAGTTTCGTTTCATTTCGAACAGTCCCCGAATTAATTTTATTTTTGACCGAAACTAGTATAAACTACTGTATAATATATTATGATTTTTTGCCCGAAACTTGCATTTAGAAAAGTTTCATAGAATCTAGTTTTCTTAGGATTTTTTTGCATGGACTACCATCATAACCTTCCCTCTTAATATATATAAATGATCTGAAAAGTCTTGTGTCATTTCTAATAGTCTCCCAATTAAATTGGATTTTTTTGACCGAAACTAGTGTATAATATACTATGATTTTTGACCGAAACATGCATTTCGAAAAGTTTCATAGAATCTAATTTTTCGATAATTTTTTGCATGGACTTCCATCATAACCTTCCCTCGTAAAATATATAAATGATATGCGAAGTTTCGTATCATTTCAAACAGCTCCCGAATTAATTTTATTTTTCACCGAAACTAGTATAAACTAGTGTATAATATATTATGATTTTTTGCCCGAAACTTGCATTTAGAAAAGTTTCATAGAATCTAGTTTTCTTATGATTTTTTTGCATGGACTACCATCATAACCTTGCCTCTTAATATATATAAATGATCTGAAAAGTCTCGTGTCATTTCTAAGAGTCTCCTATTAAATTTGTTATTTTGACCGAAACTAGTGTATAATTTACTATGATTTTTGACAGAAACTTGCATTTCGAAAAGTTTCATAGATTCTAATTTTCCGATGATTTTTTAATGGACTTCCATCATAACCTTCCCTCGTAAAATATATAAATGATATGTGAAGTTTCATATCATTTCAAACAGTCCCCGATTTAATTTGATTTTCGACCGAAACTAGTATAAACTAGTGTATAATATATTATGATTTTTTGGCCGAAAAATGCATTTCGAAAAGTTTCATAGAATCTAGTTTTCTGATGATTTTTTTGCATGGACTACCGTCATAACCTTCCCTCTTAAGATATATAAATGATCTGAAAAGTCTTGTGTAATTTCTAATAGTTCCCAATTAAATTGGATTTTTTTTACCGAAACTAGTGTATAATATACTATGATTTTTGACCGAAACTTGCATTTCGAAAAGTTTCAAAGAATCTAATTTTCCGATGATTTTTTGCATGGACTTCCATCATAACCTTCCCTCCTAAAATATATAAATGATATGAGAAGTTTCGTTTCATTTCGAACAGTCCCCGAATTAATTTTATTTTTGACCGAAACTAGTATAAACTACTGTATAATATATTATGATTTTTTGTCCGAAACTTGCATTTAGAAAAGTTTCATAGAATCTAGTTTTCTTAGGATTTTTTTGCATGGACTACCATCATAACCTTCCCTCTTAATATATATAAATGATCTGAAAAGTCTTGTGTCATTTCTAATAGTCTCCCAATTAAATTGGATTTTTTTGACCGAAACTAGTGTATAATATACTATGATTTTTGACCGAAACTTGCATTTCGAAAAGTTTCATAGAATCTAATTTTTCGATAATTTTTTGCATGGACTTCCATCATAACCTTCCCTCGTAAAATATATAAATGATATGTGAAGTTTCGTATCATTTCGAACAGCTCCCGAATTAATTTTATTTTTCACCGAAACTAGTATAAACTAGTGTATAATATATTATGATTTTTTGCCCGAAACTTGCATTTAGAAAAGTTTCACAGAATCTAGTTTTCTTATGATTTTTTTGCATGGACTACCATCATAACCTTGCCTCTTAATATATATAAATGATCTGAAAAGTCTCGTGTCATTTCTAAGAGTCTCCTATTAAATTTGTTATTTGACCGAAACTAGTGTATAATTTACTATGATTTTTGACCGAAACTTGCATTTCGAAAAGTTTCATAGATTCTAATTTTCCGATGATTTTTTAATGGACTTCCATCATAACCTTCCCTCGTAAAATATATAAATGATATGTGAAGTTTCGTATCATTTCAAACAGTCCCCGATTTAATTTGATTTTCGACCGAAACTAGTATAAACTAGTGTATAATATATTATGATTTTTTGGCCGAAAAATGCATTTCGAAAAGTTTCATAGAATCTAGTTTTCTGATGATTTTTTTGCATGGACTACCGTCATAACCTTCCCTCTTAAGATATATAAATGATCTGAAAAGTCTTGTGTAATTTCTAATAGTTCCCAATTAAATTGGATTTTTTTTACCGAAACTAGTGTATAATATACTATGATTTTTTACCGAAACTTGCATTTCGAAAAGTTTCAAAGAATCTAATTTTCCGATGATTTTTTGCATGGACTTCCATCATAACCTTCCCTCCTAAAATATATAAATGATATGAGAAGTTTCGTTTCATTTCGAACAGTCCCCGAATTAATTTTATTTTTGACCGAAACTAGTATAAACTACTGTATAATATATTATGATTTTTTGCCCGAAACTTGCATTTAGAAAAGTTTCATAGAATCTAGTTTTCTTAGGATTTTTTTGCATGGACTACCATCATAACCTTCCCTCTTAATATATATAAATGATCTGAAAAGTCTTGTGTCATTTCTAATAGTCTCCCAATTAAATTGGATTTTTTTGACCGAAACTAGTGTATAATATACTATGATTTTTGACCGAAACTTGCATTTCGAAAAGTTTCATAGAATCTAATTTTCCGATGATTTTTTGCATGGACTTCCATCATAACCTTCCCTCCTAAAATATATAAATGATATGAGAAGTTTCGTTTCATTTCGAACAGTCCCCGAATTAATTTTATTTTTGACCGAAACTCGTATAAACTACTGTATAATATATTATGATTTTTTGCCCGAAACTTGCATTTAGAAAAGTTTCATAGAATCTAGTTTTCTTATGATTTTTTTGCATGGACTACCATCATAAACTTCCCTCTTAATATATATAAATGATCTGAAAAGTCTCGTGTCATTTCTAATAGTCTCCCAATTAAATTGGATTTTTTTGACCGAAACTAGTGTATAATATACTATGATTTTTGACCGAAACTTGCATTTTGAAAAGTTTCATAGAATCTACTTTTTCGATAATTTTTTGCATGGACTTCCATCATAACCTTCCCTCGTAAAATATATAAATGATATGTGAAGTTTCGTATCATTTCGAACAGCTCCCGAATTAATTTTATTTTTCACCGAAACTAGTATAAACTTGTGTATAATATATTATGATTTTTTGCCCGAAACATGCATTTAGAAAAGTTTCATAGAATCTAGTTTTCTTATGATTTTTTTGCATGGACTACCATCATAACCTTGCCTCTTAATATATATAAATGATCTGAAAAGTCTCGTGTCATTTCTAATAGTCTCCTATTAAATTTGTTATTTTGACCGAAACTAGTGTATAATTTACTATGATTTTTGACCGAAACTTGCATTTCAAAAAGTTTCATAGATTCTAATTTTCCGATGATTTTTTAATGGACTTCCATCATAACCTTCCCTCGTAAAATATATAAATGATATGTGAAGTTTCGTATCATTTCAAACAGTCCCCGATTTAATTTGATTTTTGACCGAAACTAGTATAAACTAGTGTATAATATATTATGATTTTTTGGCCGAATAATGCATTTCGAAAAGTTTCATAGAATCTAGTTTTCTGATGATTTTTTTGCATGGACTACCGTCATAACCTTCCCTCTTAAGATATATAAATGATCTGAAAAGTCTTGTGTAATTTCTAATAGTTCCCAATTAAATTGGATTTTTTTTACCGAAACTAGTGTATAATATACTATGATTTTTGACCGAAACTTGCATTTCGAAAAGTTTCAAAGAATCTAATTTTCCGATGATTTTTTGCAAGGACTTCCATCATAACCTTCCCTCCTAAAATATATAAATGATATGAGAAGTTTCGTTTCATTTCGAACAGTCCCCGAATTAATTTTATTTTTGACCGAAACTAGTATAAACTACTGTATAATATATTATGATTTTTTGCCCGAAACTTGCATTTAGAAAAGTTTCATAGAATCTAGTTTTCTTATGATTTTTTTGCATGGACTACCATCATAACCTTCCCTCTTAATATATATAAATGATCTGAAAAGTCTTGGGTCATTTCTAATAGTCTCCCAATTAAATTGGATTTTTTTGACCGAAACTAGTGTATAATATACTATGATTTTTGACCGAAACTTGCATTTCGAAAAGTTTCATAGTAATTTTTCGATAATTTTTTGCATGGACTTCCATCATAACCTTCCCTCGTAAAATAAATAAATGATATGTGAAGTTTCGTATCATTTCGAACAGCTCCCGAATTAATTTTATTTTTCACCGAAACTAGTATAAACTAGTGTATAATATATTATGATTTTTTGCCCGAAACTTGCATTTAGAAAAGTTTCATAGAATCTAGTTTTCTTATGATTTTTTTGCATGGACTACCATCATAACCTTGCCTCTTAATATATATAAATGATCTGAAAAGTCTCGTGTCATTTCTAATAGTCTCCTATTAAATTTGTTATTTTGACCGAAACTAGTGTATAATTTACTATGATTTTTGACCGAAACTTGCATTTCAAAAAGTTTCATAGATTCTAATTTTCCGATGATTTTTTAATGGACTTCCATCATAACCTTCCCTCGTAAAATATATAAATGATATGTGAAGTTTCGTATCATTTCAAACAGTCCCCGATTTAATTTGATTTTTGACCGAAACTAGTATAAACTAGTGTATAATATATTATGATTTTTTGGCCGAATAATGCATTTCGAAAAGTTTCATAGAATCTAGTTTTCTGATGATTTTTTTGCATGGACTACCGTCATAACCTTCCCTCTTAAGATATATAAATGATCTGAAAAGTCTTGTGTAATTTCTAATAGTTCCCAATTAAATTGGATTTTTTTTACCGAAACTAGTGTATAATATACTATGATTTTTGACCGAAACTTGCATTTCGAAAAGTTTCAAAGAATCTAATTTTCCGATGATTTTTTGCATGGACTTCCATCATAACCTTCCCTCCTAAAATATATAAATGATATGAGAAGTTTCGTTTCATTTCGAACAGTCCCCGAATTAATTTTATTTTTGACAGAAACTAGTATAAACTACTGTATAATATATTATGATTTTTTGCCCGAAACTTGCATTTAGAAAAGATTCATAGAATCTAGTTTTTCTTATGATTTTTTTGCATGGACTACCATCATAACCTTCCCTCTTAATATATATAAATGATCTGAAAAGTCTTGTGTCATTTCTAATAGTCTCCCAATTAAATTGGATTTTTTTGACCGAAACTAGTGTATAATATACTATGATTTTTGACCGAAACTTGCATTTCGAAAAGTTTCATAGAATCTAATTTGCCGATGATTTTTGGCATGGACTTCCATCATAACCTTCCCTCCTAAAATATATAAATGATATGAGAAGTTTCGTTTCATTTCGAACAGTCCCCGAAATAATTTTATTTTTGACCGAAACTAGTATAAACTACTGTATAATATATTATGATTTTTTGCCCGAAACTTGCATTTAGAAAAGTTTCATAGAATCTAGTTTTCTTATGATTTATTTGCATGGACTACCATCATAACCTTCCCTCTTAATATATATAAATGATCTGAAAAGTCTTGTGTCATTTCTAATAGTCTCCCAATTAAATTGGATTTTTTTTACCGAAACTAGTGTATAATATACTATGATTTTTGACCGAAACTTGCATTTCGAAAAGTTTCATAGAATCTACTTTTTCGATAATTTTTTGCATGGACTTCCATCATAACCTTCCCTCGTAAAATATATAAATGATATGTGAAGTTTCGTATCATTTCGAACAGCTCCCGAATTAATTTTATTTTTCACCGAAACTAGTATAAACTAGTGTATAATATATTATGATTTTTTGCCCGAAACATGCATTTAGAAAAGTTTCATAGAATCTAGTTTTCTTATGATTTTTTTGCATGGACTACCATCATAACCTTGCCTCTTAATATATATAAATGATCTGAAAAGTCTCGTGTCATTTCTAATAGTCTCCTATTAAATTTGTTATTTTGACCGAAACTAGTGTATAATTTACTATGATTTTTGACCGAAACTTGCATTTCAAAAAGTTTCATAGATTCTAATATTCCGATGATTTTTTAATGGACTTCCATCATAACCTTCCCTCGTAAAATATATAAATGATATGTGAAGTTTCGTATCATTTCAAACAGTCCCCGATTTAATTTGATTTTTGACCGAAACTAGTATAAACTAGTGTATAATATATTATGATTTTTTGGCCGAATAATGCATTTCGAAAAGTTTCATAGAATCTAGTTTTCTGATGATTTTTTTGCATGGACTACCGTCATAACCTTCCCTCTTAAGATATATAAATGATCTGAAAAGTCTTGTGTAATTTCTAATAGTTCCCAATTAAATTGGATTTTTTTTACCGAAACTAGTGTATAATATACTATGATTTTTGACCGAAACTTGCATTTCGAAAAGTTTCAAAGAATCTAATTTTCCGATGATTTTTTGCATGGACTTCCATCATAACCTTCCCTCCTAAAATATATAAATGATATGAGAAGTTTCGTTTCATTTCGAACAGTCCCCGAATTAATTTTATTTTTGACAGAAACTAGTATAAACTACTGTATAATATATTATGATTTTTTGCCCGAAACTTGCATTTAGAAAAGTTTCATAGAATCTAGTTTTCTTATGATTTTTTTGCATGGACTACCATCATAACCTTCCCTCTTAATATATATAAATGATCTGAAAAGTCTTGTGTCATTTCTAATAGTCTCCCAATTAAATTGGATTTTTTTGACCGAAACTAGTGTATAATATACTATGATTTTTGACCGAAACTTGCATTTCGAAAAGTTTCATAGAATCTAATTTGCCGATGATTTTTTGCATGGACTTCCATCATAACCTTCCCTCCTAAAATATATAAATGATATGAGAAGTTTCGTTTCATTTCGAACAGTCCCCGAATTAATTTTAGTTTTGACCGAAACTAGTATAAACTACTGTATAATATATTATGATTTTTTGCCCGAAACTTGCATTTAGAAAAGTTTCATAGAATCTAGTTTTCTTATGATTTTTTTGCATGGACTACCATCATAACCTTCCCTCTTAATATATATAAATGATCTGAAAAGTCTTGTGTCATTTCTAATAGTCTCCCAATTAAATTGGATTTTTTTGACCGAAACTAGTGTATAATATACTATGATTTTTGACCGAAACTTGCATTTCGAAAAGTTTCATAGAATCTACTTTTTCGATAATTTTTTGCATGGACTTCCATCATAACCTTCCCTCATAAAATATATAAATGATATGTGAAGTTTCGTATCATTTCGAACAGTCCCCGAATTAATTTTATTTTTGACCGAAACTAGTATAAACTACTGTATAATATATTATGATTTTTTGCCCGAAACTTGCATTTAGAAAAGTTTCATAGAATCTAGTTTTCTTATGATTTTTTTGCATGGACTACCATCATAACCTTCCCTCTTAATATATATAAATGATCTGAAAAGTCTTTTGTCATTTCTAATAGTCTCCCAATTAAATTGGATTTTTTTGACCGAAACTAGTGTATAATATACTATGATTTTTGACCGAATCTTGCATTTCGAAAAGTTTCATAGAATCTTATTTTTCGATAATTTTTTGCATGGACTTCCATCATAACCTTCCCTCGTAAAATATATAAATGATATGTGATGTTTCGTATCATTTCGAACAGCTCCCGAATTAATTTTATTTTTCACCGAAACTAGTATAAACTAGTGTATAATATATTATGATTTTTTGCCCGAAACTTGCATTTAGAAAAGTTTCATAGAATCTAGTTTTCTTATGATTTTTTTGCATGGACTACCATCATAACCTTTGCTCTTAATATATATAAATGATCTGAAAAGTCTCGTGTCCTTTCTAATAGTCTCCTATTAAATTTGTTATTTTGACCGAAACTAGTGTATAATTTACTATGATTTTTGACCGAAACTTGCATTTCAAAAAGTTTCATAGATTCTAATTTTCCGATGATTTTTTAATGGACTTCCATCATAACCTTCCCTCGTAAAATATATAAATGATATGTGAAGTTTCGTATCATTTCAAACAGTCCCCGATTTAATTTGATTTTTGACCAAAACTAGTATAAACTAGTGTATAATATATTATGATTTTTTGGCCGAAAAATGCATTTCGAAAAGTTTCATAGAATCTAGTTTTCTGATGATTTTTTTGCATGGACTACCGTCATAACCTTCCCTCTTAAGATATATAAATGATCTGAAAAGTCTTGTGTAATTTCTAATAGTTCCCAATTAAATTGGATTTTTTTTACCGAAACTAGTGTATAATATACTATGATTTTTGACCGAAACTTGCATTTCGAAAAGTTTCAAAGAATCTAATTTTCCGATGATTTTTTGCATGGACTTCCATCATAACCTTCCCTCCTAAAATATATAAATGATATGAGAAGTTTCGTTTCATTTCGAACAGTCCCCGAATTAATTTTAGTTTTGACCGAAACTAGTATAAACTACTGTATAATATATTATGATTTTTTGCCCGAAACTTGCATTTAGAAAAGTTTCATAGAATCTAGTTTTCTTATGATTTTTTTGCATGGACTACCATCATAACCTTCCCTCTTAATATATATAAATGATCTGAAAAGTCTTGTGTCATTTCTAATAGTCTCCCAATTAAATTGGATTTTTTTGACCGAAACTAGTGTATAATATACTATGATTTTTGACCGAAACTTGCATTTCGAAAAGTTTCATAGAATCTAATTTTTCGATAATTTTTTGCATGGACTTCCATCATAACCTTCCCTCGTAAAATATATAAATGATATGTGAAGTTTCGTATCATTTCGAACAGCTCCCGAATTAATTTTATTTTTCACCGAAACTAGTATAAACTAGTGTATAATATATTATGATTTTTTGCCCGAAACTTGCATTTAGAAAAGTTTCATAGAATCTAGTTTTCTTATGATTTTTTTGCATGGACTACCATCATAACCTTGCCTCTTAATATATATAAATGATCTGAAAAGTCTCGTGTCATTTCTAATAGTTTCCTATTAAATTTGTTATTTTGACCGAAACTAGTGTATAATTTACTATGATTTTTGACCGAAACTTGCATTTCAAAAAGTTTCATAGATTCTAATTTTCCGATGATTTTTTAATGGACTTCCATCATAACCTTCCCTCGTAAAATATATAAATGATATGTGAAGTTTCGTATCATTTCAAACAGTCCCCGATTTAATTTGATTTTTTACCGAAACTAGTATAAACTAGTGTATAATATATTATGATTTTTTGGCCGAAAAATGCATTTCGAAAAGTTTCATAGAATCTAGTTTTCTGATGATTTTTTTGCATGGACTACCGTCATAACCTTCCCTCTTAAGATATATAAATGATCTGAAAAGTCTTGTGTAATTTCTAATAGTTCCCAATTAAATTGGATTTTTTTTACCGAAACTAGTGTATAATATACTATGATTTTTGACCGAAACTTGCATTTCGAAAAGTTTCAAAGAATCTAATTTTCCGATGATTTTTTGCATGGACATCCATCATAACCTTCCCTCCTAAAATATATAAATGATATGAGAAGTTTCATTTCATTTCGAACAGTCCCCGAATTAATTTTATTTTTGACCGAAACTAGTATAAACTACTGTATAATATATTATGATTTTTTGCCCGAAACTTGCATTTAGAAAAGTTTCATAGAATCTAGTTTTCTTATAATTTTTTTGCATGGACTACCATCATAACCTTCCCTCTTAATATATATAAATGATCTGAAAAGTCTTGTGTCATTTCTAATAGTCTCCCAATTAAATTGGATTTTTTTGACCGAAACTAGTGTATAATATACTATGATTTTTGACCGAAACTTGCATTTCGAAAAGTTTCATAGAATCTAATTTTCCGATGATTTTTTGCATGGACTTCCATCATAAACTTCCCTCCTAAAATATATAAATGATATGAGAAGTTTCGTTTCATTTCGAACAGTCCCCGAATTAATTTTATTTTTGACCGAAACTAGTATAAACTACTGTATAATATATTATGATTTTTTGCCCGAAACTTGCATTTAGAAAAGTTTCATAGAATCTAGTTTTCTTATGATTTTTTTGCATGGACTACCATCATAACCTTCCCTCTTAATATATATAAATGATCTGAAAAGTCTTGTGTCATTTCTAATAGTCTCCCAATTAAATTGGATTTTTTTGACCGAAACTAGTGTATGATATACTATGATTTTTGACCGAAACTTGCATTTCGAAAAGTTTCATAGAATCTACTTTTTCGATAATTTTTTGCATGGACTTCCATCATAACCTTCCCTCGTAAAATATATAAATGATATGTGAAGTTTCGTATCATTTCGAACAGCTCCCGAATTAATTTTATTTTTCACCGAAACTAGTATAAACTAGTGTATAATATATTATGATTTTTTGCCCGAAACATGCATTTAGAAAAGTTTCATAGAATCTAGTTTTCTTATGATTTTTTTGCATGGACTACCATCATAACCTTGCCTCTTAATATATATAAATGATCTGAAAAGTCTCGTGTCATTTCTAATAGTCTCCTATTAAATTTGTTATTTTGACCGAAACTAGTGTATAATTTACTATGATTTTTGACCGAAACTTGCATTTCAAAAAGTTTCATAGATTCTAATTTTCCGATGATTTTTTAATGGACTTCCATCATAACCTTCCCTCGTAAAATATATAAATGATATGTGAAGTTTCGTATCATTTCAAACAGTCCCCGATTTAATTAGAATTTTGACCGAAACTAGTATAAGCTAGTGTATAATATATTATGATTTTTTGGCCGAATAATGCATTTCGAAAAGTTTCATAGAATCTAGTTTTCTGATGATTTTTTTGCATGGACTACCGTCATAACCTTCCCACTTAAGATATATAAATGATCTGAAAAGTCTTGTGTAATTTCTAATAGTCTCCCAATTAAATTGGATTTTTTTTACCGAAACTAGTGTATAATATACTATGATTTTTGACCGAAACTTGCATTTCGAAAAGTTCAAAAGAATCTAATTTTCCGATGATTTTTTGCAAGGACTTCCATCATAACCTTCCCTCCTAAAATATATAAATGATATGAGAAGTTTCGTTTCATTTCGAACAGTCCCCGAATTAATTTTATTTTTGACCGAAACTAGTATAAACTACTGTATAATATATTATGATTTTTTGCCCGAAACTTGCATTTAGAAAAGTTTCATAGAATCTAGTTTTCTTATGATTTTTTTGCATGGACTACCATCATAACCTTCCCTCTTAATATATATAAATGATCTGAAAAGTCTTGTGTCATTTCTAATAGTCTCCCAATTAAATTGGATTTTTTTGACCGAAACTAGTGTATAATATACTATGATTTTTGACCGAAACTTGCATTTCGAAAAGTTTCATAGAATCTACTTTTTCGATAATTTTTTGCATGGACTTCCATCATAACCTTCCCTCGTAAAATATATAAATGATATGTGACGTTTCGTATCATTTCGAACAGCTCCCGAATTAATTTTATTTTTCACCGAAACTAGTATAAACTAGTGTATAATATATTATGATTTTTTGCCCGAAACTTGCATTTAGAAAAGTTTCATAGAATCTAGTTTTCTTATGATTTTTTTGCATGGACTACCATCATAACCTTGCCTCTTAATATATATAAATGATCTGAAAAGTCTCGTGTCATTTCTAATAGTCTCCTATTAAATTTGTTATTTTGACCGAAACTAGTGTATAATTTACTATGATTTTTGACCGAAACTTGCATTTCAAAAAGTTTCATAGATTCTAATTTTCCGATGATTTTTTAATGGACTTCCATCATAACCTTCCCTCGTAAAATATATAAATGATATGTGAAGTTTCGTATCATTTCAAACAGTCCCCGATTTAATTAGATTTTTGACCGAAACTAGTATAAGCTAGTGTATAATATATTATGATTTTTTGGCCGAATAATGCATTTCGAAAAGTTTCATAGAATCTAGTTTTCTGATGATTTTTTTGCATGGACTACCGTCATAACCTTCCCTCTTAAGATATATAAATGATCTGAAAAGTCTTGTGTAATTTCTAATAGTTCCCAATTAAATTGGATTTTTTTTACCGAAACTAGTGTATAATATACTATGATTTTTGACCGAAACTTGCATTTCGAAAAGTTTCAAAGAATCTAATTTTCCGATGATTTTTTGCAAGGACTTCCATCATAACCTTCCCTCCTAAAATATATAAATGATATGAGAAGTTTCGTTTCATTTCGAACAGTCCCCGAATTAATTTTATTTTTGACCGAAACTAGTATAAACTACTGTATAATATATTATGATTTTTTGCCCGAAACTTGCATTTAGAAAAGTTTCATAGAATCTAGTTTTCTTATGATTTTTTTGCATGGACTACCATCATAACCTTCCCTCTTAATATATATAAATGATCTGAAAAGTCTTGGGTCATTTCTAATAGTCTCCCAATTAAATTGGATTTTTTTGACCGAAACTAGTGTATAATATACTATGATTTTTGACCGAAACTTGCATTTCGAAAAGTTTCATAGAATCTAATTTTTCGATAATTTTTTGCATGGACTTCCATCATAACCTTCCCTCGTAAAATATATAAATGATATGTGACGTTTCGTATCATTTCGAACAGCTCCCGAATTAATTTTATTTTTCACCGAAACTAGTATAAACTAGTGTATAATATATTATGATTTTTTGCCCGAAACTTGCATTTAGAAAAGTTTCATAGAATCTAGTTTTCTTATGATTTTTTTGCATGGACTACCATCATAACCTTGCCTCTTAATATATATAAATGATCTGAAAAGTCTCGTGTCATTTCTAATAGTCTCCTATTAAATTTGTTATTTTGACCGAAACTAGTGTATAATTTACTATGATTTTTGACCGAAACTTGCATTTCAAAAAGTTTCATAGATTCTAATTTTCCGATGATTTTTTAATGGACTTCCATCATAACCTTCCCTCGTAAAATATATAAATGATATGTGAAGTTTCGTATCATTTCAAACAGTCCCCGATTTAATTTGATTTTTGACCGAAACTAGTATAAACTAGTGTATAATATATTATGATTTTTTGGCCGAATAATGCATTTCGAAAAGTTTCATAGAATCTAGTTTTTTGATGATTTTTTTGCATGGACTACCGTCATAACCTTCCCTCTTAAGATATATAAATGATCTGAAAAGTCTTGTGTAATTTCTAATAGTTCCCAATTAAATTGGATTTTTTTTACCGAAACTAGTGTATAATATACTATGATTTTTGACCGAAACTTGCATTTCGAAAAGTTTCAAAGAATCTAATTTTCCGATGATTTTTTGCATGGACTTCCATCATAACCTTCCCTCCTAAAATATATAAATGATATGAGAAGTTTCGTTTCATTTCGAACAGTCCCCGAATTAATTTTATTTTTGACCGAAACTAGTATAAACTACTGTATAATATATTATGATTTTTTGCCCGAAACTTGCATTTAGAAAAGTTTCATAGAATCTAGTTTTCTTATGATTTTTTTGCATGGACTACCATCATAACCTTCCCTCTTAATATATATAAATGATCTGAAAAGTCTTGGGTCATTTCTAATAGTCTCCCAATTAAATTGGATTTTTTTGACCGAAACTAGTGTATAATATACTATGATTTTTGACCGAAACTTGCATTTCGAAAAGTTTCATAGAATCTAATTTTTCGATAATTTTTTGCATGGACTTCCATCATAACCTTCCCTCGTAAAATATATAAATGATATGTGACGTTTCGTATCATTTCGAACAGCTCCCGAATTAATTTTATTTTTCACCGAAACTAGTATAAACTAGTGTATAATATATTATGATTTTTTGCCCGAAACTTGCATTTAGAAAAGTTTCATAGAATCTAGTTTTCTTATGATTTTTTTGCATGGACTACCATCATAACCTTGCCTCTTAATATATATAAATGATCTGAAAAGTCTCGTGTCATTTCTAATAGTCTCCTATTAAATTTGTTATTTTGACCGAAACTAGTGTATAATTTACTATGATTTTTGACCGAAACTTGCATTTCAAAAAGTTTCATAGATTCTAATTTTCCGATGATTTTTTAATGGACTTCCATCATAACCTTCCCTCGTAAAATATATAAATGATATGTGAAGTTTCGTATCATTTCAAACAGTCCCCGATTTAATTTGATTTTTGACCGAAACTAGTATAAACTAGTGTATAATATATTATGATTTTTTGGCCGAATAATGCATTTCGATAAGTTTCATAGAATCTAGTTTTCTGATGATTTTTTTGCATGGACTACCGTCATAACCTTCCCTCTTAAGATATATAAATGATCTGAAAAGTCTTGTGTAATTTCTAATAGTTCCCAATTAAATTGGATTTTTTTTACCGAAACTAGTGTATAATATACTATGATTTTTGACCGAAACTTGCATTTCGAAAAGTTTCAAAGAATCTAATTTTCCGATGATTTTTTGCATGGACTTCCATCATAACCTTCCCTCCTAAAATATATAAATGATATGAGAAGTTTCGTTTCATTTCGAACAGTCCCCGAATTAATTTTATTTTTGACCGAAACTAGTATAAACTACTGTATAATATATTATGATTTTTTGCCCGAAACTTGCATTTAGAAAAGTTTCATAGAATCTAGTTTTCTTATGATTTTTTTGCATGGACTACCATCATAACCTTCCCTCTTAATATATATAAATGATCTGAAAAGTCTTGGGTCATTTCTAATAGTCTCCCAATTAAATTGGATTTTTTTGACCGAAACTAGTGTATAATATACTATGATTTTTGACCGAAACTTGCATTTCGAAAAGTTTCATAGAATCTAATTTTTCGATAATTTTTTGCATGGACTTCCATCATAACCTTCCCTCGTAAAATATATAAATTATATGTGACGTTTCGTATCATTTCGAACAGCTCCCGAATTAATTTTATTTTTCACCGAAACTAGTATAAACTAGTGTATAATATATTATGATTTTTTGCCCGAAACATGCATTTAGAAAAGTTACATAGAATCTAGTTTTCTTATGATTTTTTTGCATGGACTACCATCATAACCTTGCCTCTTAATATATATAAATGATCTGAAAAGTCTCGTGTCATTTCTAATAGTCTCCTATTAAATTTGTTATTTTGACCGAAACTAGTGTATAATTTACTATGATTTTTGACCGAAACTTGCATTTCAAAAAGTTTCATAGATTCTAATTTTCCGATGATTTTTTAATGGACTTCCATCATAACCTTCCCTCGTAAAATATATAAATGATATGTGAAGTTTCGTATCATTTCAAACAGTCCCCGATTTAATTTGATTTTTGACCGAAACTAGTATAAACTAGTGTATAATATATTATGATTTTTTGGCCGAATAATGCATTTCGAAAAGTTTCATAGAATCTAGTTTTTTGATGATTTTTTTGCATGGACTACCGTCATAACCTTCCCTCTTAAGATATATAAATGATCTGAAAAGTCTTGTGTAATTTCTAATAGTTCCCAATTAAATTGGATTTTTTTTACCGAAACTAGTGTATAATATACTATGATTTTTGACCGAAACTTGCATTTCGAAAAGTTTCAAAGAATCTAATTTTCCGATGATTTTTTGCATGGACTTCCATCATAACCTTCCCTCCTAAAATATATAAATGATATGAGAAGTTTCGTTTCATTTCGAACAGTCCCCGAATTAATTTTATTTTTGACCGAAACTAGTATAAACTACTGTATAATATATTATGATTTTTTGCCCGAAACTTGCATTTAGAAAAGTTTCATAGAATCTAGTTTTCTTATGATTTTTTTGCATGGACTACCATCATAACCTTCCCTCTTAATATATATAAATGATCTGAAAAGTCTTGTGTCATTTCTAATAGTCTCCCAATTAAATTGGATTTTTTTGACCGAAACTAGTGTATGATATACTATGATTTTTAACCGAAACTTGCATTTCGAAAAGTTTCATAGAATCTACTTTTTCGATAATTTTTTGCATGGACTTCCATCATAACCTTCCCTCGTAAAATATATAAATGATATGTGAAGTATCGTATCATTTCGAACAGCTCCCGAATTAATTTTATTTTTCACCGAAACTAGTATAAACTAGTGTATAATATATTATGATTTTTTGCCCGAAACATGCATTTAGAAAAGTTTCATAGAATCTAGTTTTCTTATGATTTTTTTGCATGGACTACCATCATAACCTTGCCTCTTAATATATATAAATGATCTGAAAAGTCTCGTGTCATTTCTAATAGTCTCCTATTAAATTTGTTATTTTGACCGAAACTAGTGTATAATTTACTATGATTTTTGACCGAAACTTGCATTTCAAAAAGTTTCATAGATTCTAATTTTCCGATGATTTTTTAATGGACTTCCATCATAACCTTCCCTCGTAAAATATATAAATGATATGTGAAGTTTCGTATCATTTCAAGCAGTCCCCGATTTAATTAGATTTTTGACCGAAACTAGTATAAGCTAGTGTATAATATATTATGATTTTTTGGCCGAATAATGCATTTCGAAAAGTTTCATAGAATCTAGTTTTCTGATGATTTTTTTGCATGGACTACCGTCATAACCTTCCCTCTTAAGATATATAAATGATCTGAAAAGTCTTGTGTAATTTCTAATAGTTCCCAATTAAATTGGATTTTTTTTACCGAAACTAGTGTATAATATACTATGATTTTTGACCGAAACTTGCATTTCGAAAAGTTTCAAAGAATCTAATTTTCCGATGATTTTTTGCAAGGACTTCCATCATAACCTTCCCTCCTAAAATATATAAATGATATGAGAAGTTTCGTTTCATTTCGAACAGTCCCCGAATTAATTTTATTTTTGACCGAAACTAGTATAAACTACTGTATAATATATTATGATTTTTTGCCCGAAACTTGCATTTAGAAAAGTTTCATAGAATCTAGTTTTCTTATGATTTTTTTGCATGGACTACCATCATAACCTTCCCTCTTAATATATATAAATGATCTGAAAAGTCTTGGGTCATTTCTAATAGTCTCCCAATTAAATTAGATTTTTTTGACCGAAACTAGTGTATAATATACTATGATTTTTGACCGAAACTTGCATTTCGAAAAGTTTCAAAGAATCTAATTTTCCGATGATTTTTTGCATGGACTTCCATCATAACCTTCCCTCCTAAAATATATAAATGATATGAGAAGTTTCGTTTCATTTCGAACAGTCCCCGAATTAATTTTATTTTTGACAGAAACTAGTATAAACTACTGTATAATATATTATGATTTTTTGCCCGAAACTTGCATTTAGAAAAGTTTCATAGAATCTAGTTTTCTTATGATTTTTTTGCATGGACTACCATCATAACCTTCCCTCTTAATATATATAAATGATCTGAAAAGTCTTGTGTCATTTCTAATAGTCTCCCAATTAAATTGGATTTTTTTGACCGAAACTAGTGTATGATATACTATGATTTTTGACCGAAACTTGCATTTCGAAAAGTTTCATAGAATCTACTTTTTCGATAATTTTTTGCATGGACTTCCATCATAACCTTCCCTCGTAAAATATATAAATGATATGTGAAGTTTCGTATCATTTCGAACAGCTCCCGAATTAATTTTATTTTTCACCGAAACTAGTATAAACTAGTGTATAATATATTATGATTTTTTGCCCGAAACATGCATTTAGAAAAGTTTCATAGAATCTAGTTTTCTTATGATTTTTTTGCATGGACTACCATCATAACCTTGCCTCTTAATATATATAAATGATCTGAAAAGTCTCGTGTCATTTCTAATAGTCTCCTATTAAATTTGTTATTTTGACCGAAACTAGTGTATAATTTACTATGATTTTTGACCGAAACTTGCATTTCAAAAAGTTTCATAGATTCTAATTTTCCGATGATTTTTTAATGGACTTCCATCATAACCTTCCCTCGTAAAATATATAAATGATATGTGAAGTTTCGTATCATTTCGAACAGCTCCCGAATTAATTTTATTTTTCACCGAAACTAGTATAAACTAGTGTATGATATACTATGATTTTTGACCGAAACTTGCATTTCGAAAAGTTTCATAGAATCTAATTTTCCGATGATTTTTTGCAAGGACTTCCATCATAACCTTCCCTCCTAAAATATATAAATGATATGAGAAGTTTCGTTTCATTTCGAACAGTCCCCGAATTAATTTTATTTTTGACCGAAACTAGTATAAACTACTGTATAATATATTATGATTTTTTGCCCGAAACTTGCATTTAGAAAAGTTTCATAGAATCTAGTTTTCTTATGATTTTTTTGCATGGACTACCATCATAACCTTCCCTCTTAATATATATAAATGATCTGAAAAGTCTTGGGTCATTTCTAATAGTCTCCCAATTAAATTGGATTTTTTTGACCGAAACTAGTGTATAATATACTATGATTTTTGAACGAAACTTGCATTTCGAAAAGTTTCATAGAATCTAATTTTTCGATAATTTTTTGCATGGACTTCCATCATAACCTTCCCTCGTAAAATATATAAATGATATGTGAAGTTTCGTATCATTTCGAACAGCTCCCGAATTAATTTTATTTTTCACCGAAACTAGTATAAACTAGTGTATAATATATTATGATTTTTTGCCCGAAACTTGCATTTAGAAAAGTTTCATAGAATCTAGTTTTCTTATGATTTTTTTGCATGGACTACCATCATAACCTTTGCTCTTAATATATATAAATGATCTGAAAAGTCTCGTGTCATTTCTAATAGTCTCCTATTAAATTTGTTATTTTGACCGAAACTAGTGTATAATTTACTATGATTTTTGACCGAAACTTGCATTTCAAAAAGTTTCATAGATTCTAATTTTCCGATGATTTTTTAATGGACTTCCATCATAACCTTCCCTCGTAAAATATATAAATGATATGTGAAGTTTCGTATCATTTCGAACAGCTCCCGAATTAATTTTATTTTTCACCGAAACTAGTATAAACTAGTGTATAATATATTATGATTTTTTGCCCGAAACTTGCATTTAGAAAAGTTTCATAGAATCTAGTTTTCTTATGATTTTTTTGCATGGACTACCATCATAACCTTTGCTCTTAATATATATAAATGATCTGAAAAGTCTCGTGTCATTTCTAATAGTCTCCTATTAAATTTGTTATTTTGACCGAAACTAGTGTATAATTTACTATGATTTTTGACCGAAACTTGCATTTCAAAAAGTTTCATAGATTCTAATTTTCTTATGATTTTTTAATGGACTTCCATCATAACCTTCCCTCGTAAAATATATAAATGATATGTGAAGTTTCGTATCATTTCAAACAGTCCCCGATTTAATTTGATTTTTGACCGAAACTAGTATAAACTAGTGTATAATATATTATGATTTTTTGCCCGAATAATGCATTTCGAAAAGTTTCATAGAATCTAGTTTTCTGATGATTTTTTTGCATGGACTACCGTCATAACCTTCCCTCTTAAGATATATAAATGATCTGAAAAGTCTTGTGTAATTTCTAATAGTTCCCAATTAAATTGGATTTTTTTTACCGAAACTAGTGTATAATATACTATGATTTTTGACCGAAACTTGCATTTCGAAAAGTTTCAAAGAATCTAATTTTCCGATGATTTTTTGCATGGACTTCCATCATAACCTTCCCTCCTAAAATATATAAATGATATGAGAAGTTTCGTTTCATTTCGAACAGTCCCCGAATTAATTTTATTTTTGACCGAAACTAGTATAAACTACTGTATAATATATTATGATTTTTTGCCCGAAACTTGCATTTAGAAAAGTTTCATAGAATCTAGTTTTCTTATGATTTTTTTGCATGGACTACCATCATAACCTTCCCTCTTAATATATATAAATGATCTGAAAAGTCTTGTGTCATTTCTAATAGTCTCCCAATTAAATTGGATTTTTTTGACCGAAACTAGTGTATGATATACTATGATTTTTGACCGAAACTTGCATTTCGAAAAGTTTCATAGAATCTACTTTTTCGATAATTTTTTGCATGGACTTCCATCATAACCTTCCCTCGTAAAATATATAAATGATATGTGAAGTTTCGTATCATTTCGAACAGCTCCCGAATTAATTTTATTTTTCACCGAAACTAGTATAAACTAGTGTATAATATATTATGATTTTTTGCCCGAAACATGCATTTAGAAAAGTTTCATAGAATCTAGTTTTCTTATGATTTTTTTGCATGGACTACCATCATAACCTTGCCTCTTAATATATATAAATGATCTGAAAAGTCTCGTGTCATTTCTAATAGTCTCCTATTAAATTTGTTATTTTGACCGAAACTAGTGTATAATTTACTATGATTTTTGACCGAAACTTGCATTTCAAAAAGTTTCATAGATTCTAATTTTCCGATGATTTTTTAATGGACTTCCATCATAACCTTCCCTCGTAAAATATATAAATGATATGTGAAGTTTCGTATCATTTCAAACAGTCCCCGATTTAATTAGATTTTTGACCGAAACTAGTATAAGCTAGTGTATAATATATTATGATTTTTTGGCCGAATAATGCATTTCGAAAAGTTTCATAGAATCTAGTTTTCTGATGATTTTTTTGCATGGACTACCGTCATAACCTTCCCTCTTAAGATATATAAATGATCTGAAAAGTCTTGTGTAATTTCTAATAGTTCCCAATTAAATTGGATTTTTTTTACCGAAACTAGTGTATAATATACTATGATTTTTGACCGAAACTTGCATTTCGAAAAGTTTCAAAGAATCTAATTTTCCGATGATTTTTTGCAAGGACTTCCATCATAACCTTCCCTCCTAAAATATATAAATGATATGAGAAGTTTCGTTTCATTTCGAACAGTCCCCGAATTAATTTTATTTTTGACCGAAACTAGTATAAACTACTGTATAATATATTATGATTTTTTGCCCGAAACTTGCATTTAGAAAAGTTTCATAGAATCTAGTTTTCTTATGATTTTTTTGCATGGACTACCATCATAACCTTCCCTCTTAATATATATAAATGATCTGAAAAGTCTTGGGTCATTTCTAATAGTCTCCCAATTAAATTGGATTTTTTTGACCGAAACTAGTGTATAATATACTATGATTTTTAACCGAAACTTGCATTTCGAAAAGTTTCATAGAATCTAATTTTTCGATAATTTTTTGCATGGACTTCCATCATAACCTTCCCTCGTAAAATATATAAATGATATGTGAAGTTTCGTATCATTTCGAACAGCTCCCGAATTAATTTTATTTTTCACCGAAACTAGTATAAACTAGTGTATAATATATTATGATTTTTTGCCCGAAACTTGCATTTAGAAAAGTTTCATAGAATCTAGTTTTCTTTTGATTTTTTTGCATGGACTACCATCATAACCTTGCCTCTTAATATATATAAATGATCTGAAAAGTCTCGTGTCATTTCTAATAGTCTCCTATTAAATTTGTTATTTTGACCGAAACTAGTGTATAATTTACTATGATTTTTGACCGAAACTTGCATTTCAAAAAGTTTCATAGATTCTAATTTTCCGATGATTTTTTAATGGACTTCCATCATAACCTTCCCTCGTAAAATATATAAATGATATGTGAAGTTTCGTATCATTTCAAACAGTCCCCGATTTAATTTGATTTTTGACCGAAACTAGTATAAACTAGTGTATAATATATTATGATTTTTTGGCCGAATAATGCATTTCGAAAAGTTTCATAGAATCTAGTTTTCTGATGATTTTTTTGCATGGACTACCGTCATAACCTTCCCTCTTAAGATATATAAATGATCTGAAAAGTCTTGTGTAATTTCTAATAGTTCCCAATTAAATTGGATTTTTTTTACCGAAACTAGTGTATAATATACTATGATTTTTGACCGAAACTTGCATTTCGAAAAGTTTCAAAGAATCTAATTTTCCGATGATTTTTTGCATGGACTTCCATCATAACCTTCCCTCCTAAAATATATAAATGATATGAGAAGTTTCGTTTCATTTCGAACAGTCCCCGAATTAATTTTATTTTTGACAGAAACTAGTATAAACTACTGTATAATATATTATGATTTTTTGCCCGAAACTTGCATTTAGAAAAGTTTCATAGAATCTAGTTTTCTTATGATTTTTTTGCATGGACTACCATCATAACCTTCCCTCTTAATATATATAAATGATCTGAAAAGTCTTGTGTCATTTCTAATAGTCTCCCAATTAAATTGGATTTTTTTGACCGAAACTAGTGTATGATATACTATGATTTTTGACCGAAACTTGCATTTCGAAAAGTTTCATAGAATCTACTTTTTCGATAATTTTTTGCATGGACTTCCATCATAACCTTCCCTCGTAAAATATATAAATGATATGTGAAGTTTCGTATCATTTCGAACAGCTCCCGAATTAATTTTATTTTTCACCGAAACTAGTATAAACTAGTGTATAATATATTATGATTTTTTGCCCGAAACATGCATTTAGAAAAGTTTCATAGAATCTAGTTTTCTTATGATTTTTTTGCATGGACTACCATCATAACCTTGCCTCTTAATATATATAAATGATCTGAAAAGTCTCGTGTCATTTCTAATAGTCTCCTATTAAATTTGTTATTTTGACCGAAACTAGTGTATAATTTACTATGATTTTTGACCGAAACTTGCATTTCAAAAAGTTTCATAGATTCTAATTTTCCGATGATTTTTTAATGGACTTCCATCATAACCTTCCCTCGTAAAATATATAAATGATATGTGAAGTTTCGTATCATTTCGAACAGCTCCCGAATTAATTTTATTTTTCACCGAAACTAGTATAAACTAGTGTATGATATACTATGATTTTTGACCGAAACTTGCATTTCGAAAAGTTTCATAGAATCTAATTTTCCGATGATTTTTTGCATGGACTTCCATCATAACCTTCCCTCCTAAAATATATAAATGATATGAGAAGTTTCGTTTCATTTCGAACAGTCCCCGAATTAATTTTATTTTTGACCGAAACTAGTATAAACTACTGTATAATATATTATGATTTTTTGCCCGAAACTTGCATTTAGAAAAGTTTCATAGAATCTAGTTTTCTTATGATTTTTTTGCATGGACTACCATCATAACCTTCCCTCTTAATATATATAAATGATCTGAAAAGTCTTGTGTCATTTCTAATAGTCTCCCAATTAAATTGGATTTTTTTGACCGAAACTAGTGTATAATATACTATGATTTTTGAACGAAACTTGCATTTCGAAAAGTTTCATAGAATCTAATTTTTCGATAATTTTTTGCATGGACTTCCATCATAACCTTCCCTCGTAAAATATATAAATGATATGTGAAGTTTCGTATCATTTCGAACAGCTCCCGAATTAATTTTATTTTTCACCGAAACTAGTATAAACTAGTGTATAATATATTATGATTTTTTGCCCGAAACTTGCATTTAGAAAAGTTTCATAGAATCTAGTTTTCTTATGATTTTTTTGCATGGACTACCATCATAACCTTTGCTCTTAATATATATAAATGATCTGAAAAGTCTCGTGTCATTTCTAATAGTCTCCTATTAAATTTGTTATTTTGACCGAAACTAGTGTATAATTTACTATGATTTTTGACCGAAACTTGCATTTCAAAAAGTTTCATAGATTCTAATTTTCCGATGATTTTTTAATGGACTTCCATCATAACCTTCCCTCGTAAAATATATAAATGATATGTGAAGTTTCGTATCATTTTAAACAGTCCCCGATTTAATTTGATTTTTGACCGAAACTAGTATAAACTAGTGTATAATATATTATGATTTTTTGCCCGAATAATGCATTTCGAAAAGTTTCATAGAATCTATTTTTCTGATGATTTTATTGCATGGACTACCGTCATAACCTTCCCTCTTAAGATATATAAATGATCTGAAAAGTCTTGTGTAATTTCTAATAGTTCCCAATTAAATTGGATTTTTTTTACCGAAACTAATGTATAATATACTATGATTTTTGACCGAAACTTGCATTTCGAAAAGTTTCAAAGAATCTAATTTTCCGATGATTTTTTGCATGGACTTCCATCATAACCTTCCCTCCTAAAATATATAAATGATATGAGAAGTTTCATTTCATTTCGAACAGTCCCCGAATTAATTTTATTTTTGACCGAAACTAGTATAAACTACTGTATAATATATTATGATTTTTTGCCCGAAACTTGCATTTAGAAAAGTTTCATAGAATCTAGTTTTCTTATGATTTTTTTGCATGGACTACCATCATAACCTTCCCTCTTAATATATATAAATGATCTGAAAAGTCTTTTGTCATTTCTAATAGTCTCCCAATTAAATTGGATTTATTTGACCGAAGCTAGTGTATAATATACTATGATTTTTGACCGAATCTTGCATTTCGAAAAGTTTCATAGAATCTAATTTTTCGATAATTTTTTGCATGGACTTCCATCATAACCTTCCCTCGTAAAATATATAAATGATATGTGAAGTTTCGTATCATTTCGAACAGCTCCCGAATTAATTTTATTTTTCACCGAAACTAGTATAAACTAGTGTATAATATATTATGATTTTTTGCCCGAAACTTGCATTTAGAAAAGTTTCATAGAATCTAGTTTTCTTATGATTTTTTTGCATGGACTACCATCATAACCTTTGCTCTTAATATATATAAATGATCTGAAAAGTCTCGTGTCATTTCTAATAGTCTCCTATTAAATTTGTTATTTTGACCGAAACTAGTGTATAATTTACTATGATTTTTGACCGAAACTTGCATTTCAAAAAGTTTCATAGATTCTAATTTTCCGATGATTTTTTAATGGACTTCCATCATAACCTTCCCTCGTAAAATATATAAATGATATGTGAAGTTTCGTATCATTTTAAACAGTCCCCGATTTAATTTGATTTTTGACCGAAACTAGTATAAACTAGTGTATAATATATTATGATTTTTTGCCCGAATAATGCATTTCGAAAAGTTTCATAGAATCTATTTTTCTGATGATTTTTTTGCATGGACTACCGTCATAACCTTCCCTCTTAAGATATATAAATGATCTGAAAAGTCTTGTGTAATTTCTAATAGTTCCCAATTAAATTGGATTTTTTTTACCGAAACTAATGTATAATATACTATGATTTTTGACCGAAACTTGCATTTCGAAAAGTTTCAAAGAATCTAATTTTCCGATGATTTTTTGCATGGACTTCCATCATAACCTTCCCTCCTAAAATATATAAATGATATGAGAAGTTTCATTTCATTTCGAACAGTCCCCGAATTAATTTTATTTTTGACCGAAACTAGTATAAACTACTGTATAATATATTATGATTTTTTGCCCGAAACTTGCATTTAGAAAAGTTTCATAGAATCTAGTTTTCTTATGATTTTTTTGCATGGACTACCATCATAACCTTCCCTCTTAATATATATAAATGATCTGAAAAGTCTTTTGTCATTTCTAATAGTCTCCCAATTAAATTGGATTTTTTTGACCGAAGCTAGTGTATAATATACTATGATTTTTGACCGAATCTTGCATTTCGAAAAGTTTCATAGAATCTAATTTTTCGATAATTTTTTGCATGGACTTCCATCATAACCTTCCCTCGTAAAATATATAAATGATATGTGATGTTTCGTATCATTTCGAACAGCTCCCGAATTAATTTTATTTTTCACCGAAACTAGTATAAACTAGTGTATAATATATTATGATTTTTTGCCCGAAACTTGCATTTAGAAAAGTTTCATAGAATCTAGTTTTCTTATGATTTTTTTGCATGGACTACCATCATAACCTTGCCTCTTAATATATATAAATGATCTGAAAAGTCTCGTGTCATTTCTAATAGTCTCCTATTAAATTTGTTATTTTGACCGAAACTAGTGTATAATTTACTATGATTTTTGACCGAAACTTGCATTTCAAAAAGTTTCATAGATTCTAATTTTCCGATGATTTTTTAATGGACTTCCATCATAACCTTCCCTCGTAAAATATATAAATGATATGTGAAGTTTCGTATCATTTCAAACAGTCCCCGATTTAATTTGATTTTTGACCGAAACTAGTATAAACTAGTGTATAATATATTATGATTTTTTGGCCGAATAATGCATTTCGAAAAGTTTCATAGAATCTAGTTTTCTGATGATTTTTTTGCATGGACTACCGTCATAACCTTCCCTCTTAAGATATATAAATGATCTGAAAAGTCTTGTGTAATTTCTAATAGTTCCCAATTAAATTGGATTTTTTTTACCGAAACTAGTGTATAATATACTATGATTTTTGACCGAAACTTGCATTTCGAAAAGTTTCAAAGAATCTAATTTTCCGATGATTTTTTGCATGGACTTCCATCATAACCTTCCCTCCTAAAATATATAAATGATATGAGAAGTTTCGTTTCATTTCGAACAGTCCCCGAATTAATTTTATTTTTGACCGAAACTAGTATAAACTACTGTATAATATATTATGATTTTTTGCCCGAAACTTGCATTTAGAAAAGTTTCATAGAATCTAGTTTTCTTATGATTTTTTTGCATGGACTACCATCATAACCTTCACTCTTAATATATATAAATGATCTGAAAAGTCTTTTGTCATTTCTAATAGTCTCCCAATTAAATTGGATTTTTTTGACCGAAACTAGTGTATAATATACTATGATTTTTTACCGAAACTTGCATTTCGAAAAGTTTCATAGAATCTAATTTTTCGATAATTTTTTGCATGGACTTCCATCATAACCTTCCCTCGTAAAATATATAAATGATATGTGATGTTTCGTATCATTTCGAACAGCTCCCGAATTAATTTTATTTTTCACCGAAACTAGTATAAACTAGTGTATAATATATTATGATTTTTTGCCCGAAACTTGCATTTAGAAAAGTTTCATAGAATCTAGTTTTCTTATGATTTTTTTGCATGGACTACCATCATAACCTTGCCTCTTAATATATATAAATGATCTGAAAAGTCTCGTGTCATTTCTAATAGTCTCCTATTAAATTTGTTATTTTGACCGAAACTAGTGTATAATTTACTATGATTTTTGACCGAAACTTGCATTTCAAAAAGTTTCATAGATTCTAATTTTCCGATGATTTTTTAATGGACTTCCATCATAACCTTCCCTCGTAAAATATATAAATGATATGTGAAGTTTCGTATCATTTCAAACAGTCCCCGATTTAATTTGATTTTTGACCGAAACTAGTATAAACTAGTGTATAATATATTATGATTTTTTGGCCGAAACTTGCATTTCGAAAAGTTTCATAGAATCTAGTTTTCTGATGATTTTTTTGCATGGACTACCGTCATAACCTTCCCTCTTAAGATATATAAATGATCTGAAAAGTCTTGTGTAATTTCTAATAGTTCCCAATTAAATTGGATTTTTTTTACCGAAACTAGTGTATAATATACTATGATTTTTGACCGAAACTTGCATTTCGAAAAGTTTCAAAGAATCTAATTTTCCGATGATTTTTTGCATGGACTTCCATCATAACCTTCCCTCCTAAAATATATAAATGATATGAGAAGTTTCGTTTCATTTCGAACAGTCCCCGAATTAATTTTATTTTTGACAGAAACTAGTATAAACTACTGTATAATATATTATGATTTTTTGCCCGAAACTTGCATTTAGAAAAGTTTCATAGAATCTAGTTTTCTTATGATTTTTTTGCATGGACTACCATCATAACCTTCCCTCTTAATATATATAAATGATCTGAAAAGTCTTGTGTCATTTCTAATAGTCTCCCAATTAAATTGGATTTTTTTGACCGAAACTAGTGTATGATATACTATGATTTTTGACCGAAACTTGCATTTCGAAAAGTTTCATAGAATCTACTTTTTCGATAATTTTTTGCATGGACTTCCATCATAACCTTCCCTCGTAAAATATATAAATGATATGTGAAGTTTCGTATCATTTCGAACAGCTCCCGAATTAATTTTATTTTTCACCGAAACTAGTATAAACTAGTGTATAATATATTATGATTTTTTGCCCGAAACATGCATTTAGAAAAGTTTCATAGAATCTAGTTTTCTTATGATTTTTTTGCATGGACTACCATCATAACCTTGCCTCTTAATATATATAAATGATCTGAAAAGTCTCGTGTCATTTCTAATAGTCTCCTATTAAATTTGTTATTTTGACCGAAACTAGTGTATAATTTACTATGATTTTTGACCGAAACTTGCATTTCAAAAAGTTTCATAGATTCTAATTTTCCGATGATTTTTTAATGGACTTCCATCATAACCTTCCCTCGTAAAATATATAAATGATATGTGAAGTTTCGTATCATTTCGAACAGCTCCCGAATTAATTTTATTTTTCACCGAAACTAGTATAAACTAGTGTATGATATACTATGATTTTTGACCGAAACTTGCATTTCGAAAAGTTTCATAGAATCTAATTTTCCGATGATTTTTTGCATGGACTTCCATCATAACCTTCCCTCCTAAAATATATAAATGATATGAGAAGTTTCGTTTCATTTCGAACAGTCCCCGAATTAATTTTATTTTTGACCGAAACTAGTATAAACTACTGTATAATATATTATGATTTTTTGCCTGAAACTTGCATTTAGAAAAGTTTCATAGAATCTAGTTTTCTTATGATTTTTTTGCATGGACTACCATCATAACCTTCCCTCTTAATATATATAAATGATCTGAAAAGTCTTGTGTCATTTCTAATAGTCTCCCAATTAAATTGGATTTTTTTGACCGAAACTAGTGTATAATATACTATGATTTTTGACCGAAACTTGCATTTCGAAAAGTTTCATAGAATCTAATTTTTCGATAATTTTTTGCATGGACTTCCATCATAACCTTCCCTCGTAAAATATATAAATGATATGTGAAGTTTCGTATCATTTCGAACAGCTCCCGAATTAATTTTATTTTTCACCGAAACTAGTATAAACTAGTGTATAATATATTATGATTTTTTGCCCGAAACTTGCATTTAGAAAAGTTTCATAAAATCTAGTTTTCTTATGATTTTTTTGCATGGACTACCATCATAACCTTTGCTCTTAATATATATAAATGATCTGAAAAGTCTCGTGTCATTTCTAATAGTCTCCTATTAAATTTGTTATTTTGACCGAAACTAGTGTATAATTTACTATGATTTTTGACCGAAACTTGCATTTCAAAAAGTTTCATAGATTCTAATTTTCCGATGATTTTTTAATGGACTTCCATCATAACCTTCCCTCGTAAAATATATAAATGATATGTGAAGTTTCGTATCATTTCAAACAGTCCCCGATTTAATTGTATTTTTGACCGAAACTAGTATAAACTAGTGTATAATATATTATGATTTTTTGGCCGAATAATGCATTTCGAAAAGTTTCATAGAATCTAGTTTTCTGATGATTTTTTTGCATGGACTACCGTCATAACCTTCCCTCTTAAGATATATAAATGATCTGAAAAGTCTTGTGTAATTTCTAATAGTTCCCAATTAAATTGGATTTTTTTTACCGAAACTAGTGTATAATATACTATGATTTTTGACCGAAACTTGCATTTCGAAAAGTTTCAAAGAATCTAATTTTCCGATGATTTTTTGCATGGACTTCCATCATAACCTTCCCTCCTAAAATATATAAATGATATGAGAAGTTTCGTTTCATTTCGAACAGTCCCCGAATTAATTTTATTTTTGACCGAAACTAGTATAAACTACTGTATAATATATTATGATTTTTTGCCCGAAACTTGCATTTAGAAAAGTTTCATAGAATCTAGTTTTCTTATGATTTTTTTGCATGGACTACCATCATAACCTTCCCTCTTAATATATATAAATGATCTGAAAAGTCTTTTGTCATTTCTAATAGTCTCCCAATTAAATTGGATTTTTTTGACCGAAACTAGTGTATAATATACTATGATTTTTGACCGAATCTTGCATTTCGAAAAGTTTCATAGAATCTAATTTTTCGATAATTTTTTGCATGGACTTCCATCATAACCTTCCCTCGTAAAATATATAAATGATATGTGATGTTTCGTATCATTTCGAACAGCTCCCGAATTAATTTTATTTTTCACCGAAACTAGTATAAACTAGTGTATAATATATTATGATTTTTTGCCCGAAACTTGCATTTAGAAAAGTTTCATAGAATCTAGTTTTCTTATGATTTTTTTGCATGGACTACCATCATAACCTTGCCTCTTAATATATATAAATGATCTGAAAAGTCTCGTGTCATTTCTAATAGTCTCCTATTAAATTTGTTATTTTGACCGAAACTAGTGTATAATTTACTATGATTTTTGACCGAAACTTGCATTTCAAAAAGTTTCATAGATTCTCATTTTCCGATGATTTTTTAATGGACTTCCATCATAACCTTCCCTCGTAAAATATATAAATGATATGTGAAGTTTCGTATCATTTCAAACAGTCCCCGATTTAATTTGATTTTTGACCGAAACTAGTATAAACTAGTGTATAATATATTATGATTTTTTGGCCGAATAATGCATTTCGAAAAGTTTCATAGAATCTAGTTTTCTGATGATTTTTTTGCATGGACTACCGTCATAACCTTCCCTCTTAAGATATATAAATGATCTGAAAAGTCTTGTGTAATTTCTAATAGTTCCCAATTAAATTGGATTTTTTTTACCGAAACTAGTGTATAATATACTATGATTTTTGACCGAAACTTGCATTTCGAAAAGTTTCAAAGAATCTAATTTTCCGATGATTTTTTGCATGGACTTCCATCATAACCTTCCCTCCTAAAATATATAAATGATATGAGAAGTTTCGTTTCATTTCGAACAGTCCCCGAATTAATTTTATTTTTGACAGAAACTAGTATAAACTACTGTATAATATATTATGATTTTTTGCCCGAAACTTGCATTTAGAAAAGTTTCATAGAATCTAGTTTTCTTATGATTTTTTTGCATGGACTACCATCATAACCTTCCCTCTTAATATATATAAATGATCTGAAAAGTCTTGTGTCATTTCTAATAGTCTCCCAATTAAATTGGATTTTTTTGACCGAAACTAGTGTATGATATACTATGATTTTTGACCGAAACTTGCATTTCGAAAAGTTTCATAGAATCTACTTTTTCGATAATTTTTTGCATGGACTTCCATCATAACCTTCCCTCGTAAAATATATAAATGATATGTGAAGTTTCGTATCATTTCGAACAACTCCCGAATTAATTTTATTTTTCACCGAAACTAGTATAAACTAGTGTATAATATATTATGATTTTTTGCCCGAAACATGCATTTAGAAAAGTTTCATAGAATCTAGTTTTCTTATGATTTTTTTGCATGGACTACCATCATAACCTTGCCTCTTAATATATATAAATGATCTGAAAAGTCTCGTGTCATTTCTAATAGTCTCCTATTAAATTTGTTATTTTGACCGAAACTAGTGTATAATTTACTATGATTTTTGACCGAAACTTGCATTTCAAAAAGTTTCATAGATTCTAATTTTCCGATGATTTTTTAATGGACTTCCATCATAACCTTCCCTCGTAAAATATATAAATGATATGTGAAGTTTCGTATCATTTCGAATAGCTCCCGAATTAATTTTATTTTTCACCGAAACTAGTATAAACTAGTGTATGATATACTATGATTTTTGACCGAAACTTGCATTTCGAAAATTTCATAGAATCTAATTTTCCGATGATTTTTTGCATGGACTTCCATCATAACCTTCCCTCCTAAAATATATAAATGATATGAGAAGTTTCGTTTCATTTCGAACAGTCCCCGAATTAATTTTATTTTTGACCGAAACTAGTATAAACTACTGTATAATATATTATGATTTTTTGCCCGAAACTTGCATTTAGAAAAGTTTCATAGAATCTAGTTTTCTTATGATTTTTTTGCATGGACTACCATCATAACCTTCCCTCTTAATATATATAAATGATCTGAAAAGTCTTGTGTCATTTCTAATAGTCTCCCAATTAAATTGGATTTTTTTGACCGAAACTAGTGTATAATATACTATGATTTTTGACCGAAACTTGCATTTCGAAAAGTTTCATAGAATCTAATTTTTCGATAATTTTTTGCATGGACTTCCATCATAACCATCCCTCGTAAAATATATAAATGATAAGTGAAGTTTCGTATCATTTCGAACAGCTCCCGAATTAATTTTATTTTTCACCGAAACTAGTATAAACTAGTGTATAATATATTATGATTTTTTGCCCGAAACTTGCATTTAGAAAAGTTTCATAGAATCTAGTTTTCTTATGATTTTTTTGCATGGACTACCATCATAACCTTTGCTCTTAATATATATAAATGATCTGAAAAGTCTCGTGTCATTTCTAATAGTCTCCTATTAAATTTGTTATTTTGACCGAAACTAGTGTATAATTTACTATGATTTTTGACCGAAACTTGCATTTCAAAAAGTTTCATAGATTCTAATTTTCTGATGATTTTTTAATGGACTTCCATCATAACCTTCCCTCGTAAAATATATAAATGATATGTGAAGTTTCGTATCATTTTAAACAGTCCCCGATTTAATTTGATTTTTGACCGAAACTAGTATAAACTAGTGTATAATATATTATGATTTTTTGGCCGAATAATGCATTTCGAAAAGTTTCATAGAATCTAGTTTTCTGATGATTTTTTTGCATGGACTACCGTCATAACCTTCCCTCTTAAGATATATAAATGATCTGAAAAGTCTTGTGTAATTTCTAATAGTTCCCAATTAAATTGGATTTTTTTTACCGAAACTAGTGTATAATATACTATGATTTTTGACCGAAACTTGCATTTCGAAAAGTTTCAAAGAATCTAATTTTCCGATGATTTTTTGCATGGACTTCCATCATAACCTTCCCTCCTAAAATATATAAATGATATGAGAAGTTTCGTTTCATTTCGAACAGTCCCCGAATTAATTTTATTTTTGACCGAAACTAGTATAAACTACTGTATAATATATTATGATTTTTTGCCCGAAACTTGCATTTAGAAAAGTTTCATAGAATCTAGTTTTCTTATGATTTTTTTGCATGGACTACCATCATAACCTTCCCTCTTAATATATATAAATGATCTGAAAAGTCTTTTGTCATTTCTAATAGTCTCCCAATTAAATTGGATTTTTTTGACCGAAACTAGTGTATAATATACTATGATTTTTGACCGAATCTTGCATTTCGAAAAGTTTCATAGAATCTAATTTTTCGATAATTTTTTGCATGGACTTCCATCATAACCTTCCCTCGTAAAATATATAAATGATATGTGATGTTTCGTATCATTTCGAACAGCTCCCGAATTAATTTTATTTTTCACCGAAACTAGTATAAACTAGTGTATAATATATTATGATTTTTTGCCCGAAACTTGCATTTAGAAAAGTTTCATAGAATCTAGTTTTCTTATGATTTTTTTGCATGGACTACCATCATAACCTTGCCTCTTAATATATATAAATGATCTGAAAAGTCTCGTGTCATTTCTAATAGTCTCCTATTAAATTTGTTATTTTGACCGAAACTAGTGTATAATTTACTATGATTTTTGACCGAAACTTGCATTTCAAAAAGTTTCATAGATTCTCATTTTCCGATGATTTTTTAATGGACTTCCATCATAACCTTCCCTCGTAAAATATATAAATGATATGTGAAGTTTCGTATCATTTCAAACAGTCCCCGATTTAATTTGATTTTTGACCGAAACTAGTATAAACTAGTGTATAATATATTATGATTTTTTGGCCGAATAATGCATTTCGAAAAGTTTCATAGAATCTAGTTTTCTGATGATTTTTTTGCATGGACTACCGTCATAACCTTCCCTCTTAAGATATATAAATGATCTGAAAAGTCTTGTGTAATTTCTAATAGTTCCCAATTAAATTGGATTTTTTTTACCGAAACTAGTGTATAATATACTATGATTTTTGACCGAAACTTGCATTTCGAAAAGTTTCAAAGAATCTAATTTTCCGATGATTTTTTGCATGGACTTCCATCATAACCTTCCCTCCTAAAATATATAAATGATATGAGAAGTTTCGTTTCATTTCGAACAGTCCCCGAATTAATTTTATTTTTGACAGAAACTAGTATAAACTACTGTATAATATATTATGATTTTTTGCCCGAAACTTGCATTTAGAAAAGTTTCATAGAATCTAGTTTTCTTATGATTTTTTTGCATGGACTACCATCATAACCTTCCCTCTTAATATATATAAATGATCTGAAAAGTCTTGTGTCATTTCTAATAGTCTCCCAATTAAATTGGATTTTTTTGACCGAAACTAGTGTATGATATACTATGATTTTTGACCGAAACTTGCATTTCGAAAAGTTTCATAGAATCTACTTTTTCGATAATTTTTTGCATGGACTTCCATCATAACCTTCCCTCGTAAAATATATAAATGATATGTGAAGTTTCGTATCATTTCGAACAGCTCCCGAATTAATTTTATTTTTCACCGAAACTAGTATAAACTAGTGTATAATATATTATGATTTTTTGCCCGAAACATGCATTTAGAAAAGTTTCATAGAATCTAGTTTTCTTATGATTTTTTTGCATGGACTACCATCATAACCTTGCCTCTTAATATATATAAATGATCTGAAAAGTCTCGTGTCATTTCTAATAGTCTCCTATTAAATTTGTTATTTTGACCGAAACTAGTGTATAATTTACTATGATTTTTGACCGAAACTTGCATTTCAAAAAGTTTCATAGATTCTAATTTTCCGATGATTTTTTAATGGACTTCCATCATAACCTTCCCTCGTAAAATATATAAATGATATGTGAAGTTTCGTATCATTTCGAACAGCTCCCGAATTAATTTTATTTTTCACCGAAACTAGTATAAACTAGTGTATGATATACTATGATTTTTGACCGAAACTTGCATTTCGAAAAGTTTCATAGAATCTAATTTTCCGATGATTTTTTGCATGGACTTCCATCATAACCTTCCCTCCTAAAATATATAAATGATATGAGAAGTTTCGTTTCATTTCGAACAGTCCCCGAATTAATTTTATTTTTGACCGAAACTAGTATAAACTACTGTATAATATATTATGATTTTTTGCCCGAAACTTGCATTTAGAAAAGTTTCATAGAATCTAGTTTTCTTATGATTTTTTTGCATGGACTACCATCATAACCTTCCCTCTTAATATATATAAATGATCTGAAAAGTCTTGTGTCATTTCTAATAGTCTCCCAATTAAATTGGATTTTTTTGACCGAAACTAGTGTATAATATACTATGATTTTTGACCGAAACTTGCATTTCGAAAAGTTTCATAGAATCTAATTTTTCGATAATTTTTTGCATGGACTTCCATCATAACCATCCCTCGTAAAATATATAAATGATAAGTGAAGTTTCGTATCATTTCGAACAGCTCCCGAATTAATTTTATTTTTCACCGAAACTAGTATAAACTAGTGTATAATATATTATGATTTTTTGCCCGAAACTTGCATTTAGAAAAGTTTCATAGAATCTAGTTTTCTTATGATTTTTTTGCATGGACTACCATCATAACCTTTGCTCTTAATATATATAAATGATCTGAAAAGTCTCGTGTCATTTCTAATAGTCTCCTATTAAATTTGTTATTTTGACCGAAACTAGTGTATAATTTACTATGATTTTTGACCGAAACTTGCATTTCAAAAAGTTTCATAGATTCTAATTTTCCGATGATTTTTTAATGGACTTCCATCATAACCTTCCCTCGTAAAATATATAAATGATATGTGAAGTTTCGTATCATTTTAAACAGTCCCCGATTTAATTTGATTTTTGACCGAAACTAGTATAAACTAGTGTATAATATATTATGATTTTTTGCCCGAATAATGCATTTCGAAAAGTTTCATAGAATCTAGTTTTCTGATGATTTTTTTGCATGGACTACCGTCATAACCTTCCCTCTTAAGATATATAAATGATCTGAAAAGTCTTGTGTAATTTCTAATAGTTCCCAATTAAATTGGATTTTTTTTACCGAAACTAGTGTATAATATACTATGATTTTTGACCGAAACTTGCATTTCGAAAAGTTTCAAAGAATCTAATTTTCCGATGATTTTTTGCATGGACTTCCATCATAACCTTCCCTCCTAAAATATATAAATGATATGAGAAGTTTCATTTCATTTCGAACAGTCCCCGAATTAATTTTATTTTTGACCGAAACTAGTATAAACTACTTTATAATATATTATGATTTTTTGCCCGAAACATGCATTTAGAAAAGTTTCATAGAATCTAGTTTTCTTATGATTTTTTTGCATGGACTACCATCATAACCTTCCCTCTTAATATATATAAATGATCTGAAAAGTCTTTTGTCATTTCTAATAGTCTCCCAATTAAATTGGATTTTTTTGACCGAAACTAGTGTATAATATACTATGATTTTTGACCGAATCTTGCATTTCGAAAAGTTTCATAGAATCTAATTTTTCGATAATTTTTTGCATGGACTTCCATCATAACCTTCCCTCGTAAAATATATAAATGATATGTGATGTTTCGTATCATTTCGAACAGCTCCCGAATTAATTTTATTTTTCACCGAAACTAGTATAAACTAGTGTATAATATATTATGATTTTTTGCCCGAAACTTGCATTTAGAAAAGTTTCATAGAATCGAGTTTTCTTATGATTTTTTTGCATGGACTACCATCATAACCTTCCCTCTTAATATATATAAATGATCTGAAAAGTCTTGTGTCATTTCTAATAGTCTCCCAATTAAATTGGATTTTTTTGACCGAAACTAGGGTATAATATACTATGATTTTTGACCGAAACTTGCATTTCGAAAAGTTTCATAGAATCTAATTTTCCGATGATTTTTTGCATGGACTTCCATCATAACCTTCCCTCCTAAAATATATAAATGATATGAGAAGTTTCATTTCATTTCGAACAGTCCCCGAATTAATTTTATTTTTGACCGAAACTAGTATAAACTACTGTATAATATATTATGATTTTTTGCCCGAAACTTGCATTTAGAAAAGTTTCATAGAATCTAGTTTTCTTATGATTTTTTTGCATGGACTACCATCATAACCTTCCCTCTTAATATATATAAATGATCTGAAAAGTCTTGTGTCATTTCTAATAGTCTCCCAATTAAATTGGATTTTTTTGACCGAAACTAGTGTATAATATACTATGATTTTTGACCGAAACTTGCATTTCGAAAAGTTTCATAGAATCTACTTTTTCGATAATTTTTTGCATGGACTTCCATCATAACCTTCCCTCGTAAAATATATAAATGATATGTGAAGTTTCGTATCATTTCGAACAGCTCCCGAATTAATTTTATTTTTCACCGAAACTAGTATAAACTAGTGTATAATATATTATGATTTTTTGCCCGAAACATGCATTTAGAAAAGTTTCATAGAATCTAGTTTTCTTATGATTTTTTTGCATGGACTACCATCATAACCTTGCCTCTTAATATATATAAATGATCTGAAAAGTCTCGTGTCATTTCTAATAGTCTCCTATTAAATTTGTTATTTTGACCGAAACTAGTGTATAATTTACTATGATTTTTGACCGAAACTTGCATTTCAAAAAGTTTCATAGATTCTAATTTTCCGATGATTTTTTAATGGACTTCCATCATAACCTTCCCTCGTAAAATATATAAATGATATGTGAAGTTTCGTATCATTTCAAACAGTCCCCGATTTAATTTGATTTTTGACCGAAACTAGTATAAACTAGTGTATAATATATTATGATTTTTTGGCCGAATAATGCATTTCGAAAAGTTTCATAGAATCTAGTTTTCTGATGATTTTTTTGCATGGACTACCGTCATAACCTTCCCTCTTAAGATATATAAATGATCTGAAAAGTCTTGTGTAATTTCTAATAGTTCCCAATTAAATTGGATTTTTTTGACCGAAACTAGTGTATAATATACTATGATTTTTGACCGAAACTTGCATTTCGAAAAGTTTCAAAGAATCTAATTTTCCGATGATTTTTTGCATGGACTTCCATCATAACCTTCCCTCCTAAAATATATAAATGATATGAGAAGTTTCGTTTCATTTCGAACAGTCCCCGAATTAATTTTATTTTTGACCGAAACTAGTATAAACTACTGTATAATATATTATGATTTTTTGCCCGAAACTTGCATTTAGAAAAGTTTCATAGAATCGAGTTTTCTTATGATTTTTTTGCATGGACTACCATCATAACCTTCCCTCTTAATATATATAAATGATCTGAAAAGTCTTGTGTCATTTCTAATAGTCTCCCAATTAAATTGGATTTTTTTGACCGAAACTAGGGTATAATATACTATGATTTTTGACCGAAACTTGCATTTCGAAAAGTTTCATAGAATCTAATTTTCCGATGATTTTTTGCATGGACTTCCATCATAACCTTCCCTCCTAAAATATATAAATGAATGAGAAGTTTCATTTCATTTCGAACAGTCCCCGAATTAATTTTATTTTTGACCGAAACTAGTATAAACTACTGTATAATATATTATGATTTTTTGCCCGAAACTTGCATTTAGAAAAGTTTCATAGAATCTAGTTTTCTTATGATTTTTTTGCATGGACTACCATCATAACCTTCCCTCTTAATATATATAAATGATCTGAAAAGTCTTGTGTCATTTCTAATAGTCTCCCAATTAAATTGGATTTTTTTGACCGAAACTAGTGTATAATATACTATGATTTTTGACCGAAACTTGCATTTCGAAAAGTTTCATAGAATCTACTTTTTCGATAATTTTTTGCATGGACTTCCATCATAACCTTCCCTCGTAAAATATATAAATGATATGTGAAGTTTCGTATCATTTCGAACAGCTCCCGAATTAATTTTATTTTTCACCGAAACTAGTATAAACTAGTGTATAATATATTATGATTTTTTGCCCGAAACATGCATTTAGAAAAGTTTCATAGAATCTAGTTTTCTTATGATTTTTTTGCATGGACTACCATCATAACCTTGCCTCTTAATATATATAAATGATCTGAAAAGTCTCGTGTCATTTCTAATAGTCTCCTATTAAATTTGTTATTTTGACCGAAACTAGTGTATAATTTACTATGATTTTTGACCGAAACTTGCATTTCAAAAAGTTTCATAGATTCTAATTTTCCGATGATTTTTTAATGGACTTCCATCATAACCTTCCCTCGTAAAATATATAAATGATATGTGAAGTTTCGTATCATTTCAAACAGTCCCCGATTTAATTTGATTTTTGACCGAAACTAGTATAAACTAGTGTATAATATATTATGATTTTTTGGCCGAATAATGCATTTCGAAAAGTTTCATAGAATCTAGTTTTCTGATGATTTTTTTGCATGGACTACCGTCATAACCTTCCCTCTTAAGATATATAAATGATCTGAAAAGTCTTGTGTAATTTCTAATAGTTCCCAATTAAATTGGATTTTTTTGACCGAAACTAGTGTATAATATACTATGATTTTTGACCGAAACTTGCATTTCGAAAAGTTTCAAAGAATCTAATTTTCCGATGATTTTTTGCATGGACTTCCATCATAACCTTCCCTCCTAAAATATATAAATGATATGAGAAGTTTCGTTTCATTTCGAACAGTCCCCGAATTAATTTTATTTTTGACCGAAACTAGTATAAACTACTGTATAATATATTATGATTTTTTGCCCGAAACTTGCATTTAGAAAAGTTTCATAGAATCTAGTTTTCTTATGATTTTTTTGCATGGACTACCATCATAACCTTCCCTCTTAATATATATAAATGATCTGAAAAGTCTTGTGTCATTTCTAATAGTCTCCCAATTAAATTGGATTTTTTTGACCGAAACTAGTGTATAATATACTATGATTTTTAACCGAAACTTGCATTTCGAAAAGTTTCATAGAATCTACTTTTTCGATAATTTTTTGCATGGACTTCCATCATAACCTTCCCTCGTAAAATATATAAATGATATGTGAAGTTTCGTATCATTCCGAACAGCTCCCGAATTAATTTTATTTTTCACCGAAACTAGTATAAACTAGTGTATAATATATTATGATTTTTTTCCCGAAACATGCATTTAGAAAAGTTTCATAGAATCTAGTTTTCTTATGATTTTTTTGCATGGACTACCATCATAACCTTGCCTCTTAATATATATAAATGATCTGAAAAGTCTCGTGTCATTTCTAATAGTCTCCTATTAAATTTGTTATTTTGACCGAAACTAGTGTATAATTTACTATGATTTTTGACCGAAACTTGCATTTCAAAAAGTTTCATAGATTCTAATTTTCCGATGATTTTTTAATGGACTTCCATCATAACCTTCCCTCGTAAAATATATAAATGATATGTGAAGTTTCGTATCATTTCAAACAGTCCCCGATTTAATTTGATTTTTGACCGAAACTAGTATAAACTAGTGTATAATATATTATGATTTTTTGGCCGAATAATGCATTTCGAAAAGTTTCATAGAATCTAGTTTTCTGATGATTTTTTTGCATGGACTACCGTCATAACCTTCCCTCTTAAGATATATAAATGATCTGAAAAGTCTTGTGTAATTTCTAATAGTTCCCAATTAAATTGGATTTTTTTGACCGAAACTAGTGTATAATATACTATGATTTTTGACCGAAACTTGCATTTCGAAAAGTTACAAAGAATCTAATTTTCCGATGATTTTTTGCATGGACTTCCATCATAACCTTCCCTCCTAAAATATATAAATGATATGAGAAGTTTCGTTTCATTTCGAACAGTCCCCGAATTAATTTTATTTTTGACCGAAACTAGTATAAACTACTGTATAATATATTATGATTTTTTGCCCGAAACTTGCATTTAGAAAAGTTTCATAGAATCTAGTTTTCTTATGGTTTTTTTGCATGGACTACCATCATAACCTTCCCTCTTAATATATATAAAGATCTGAAAAGTCTTTTGTCATTTCTAATAGTCTCCCAATTAAATTGGATTTTTTTGACCGAAACTAGTGTATAATATACTATGATTTTTGACCGAATCTTGCATTTCGAAAAGTTTCATAGAATCTAATTTTTCGATAATTTTTGCATGGACTTCCATCATAACCTTCCCTCGTAAAATATATAAATGATATGTGAAGTTTCGTATCATTTCGAACAGCTCCCGAATTAATTTTATTTTTCACCGAAACTAGTATAAACTAGTGTATAATATATTATGATTTTTTGCCCGAAACTTGCATTTAGAAAAGTTTCATAGAATCTAGTTTTCTTATGATTTTTTTGCATGGACTACCATCATAACCTTGCCTCTTAATATATATAAATGATCTGAAAAGTCTCGTGTCATTTCTAATAGTCTCCTATTAAATTTGTTATTTTGACCGAAACTAGTGTATAATTTACTATGATTTTTGACCGAAACTTGCATTTCAAAAAGTTTCATAGATTCTAATTTTCCGATGATTTTTTAATGGACTTCCATCATAACCTTCCCTCGTAAAATATATAAATGATATGTGAAGTTTCGTATCATTTCAAACAGTCCCCGATTTAATTTGATTTTTGACCGAAACTAGTATAAACTAGTGTATAATATATTATGATTTTTTGGCCGAATAATGCATTTCGAAAAGTTTCATAGAATCTAGTTTTCTGATGATTTTTTTGCATGGACTACCGTCATAACCTTCCCTCTTAAGATATATAAATGATCTGAAAAGTCTTGTGTAATTTCTAATAGTTCCCAATTAAATTGGATTTTTTTGACCGAAACTAGTGTATAATATACTATGATTTTTGACCGAAACTTGCATTTCGAAAAGTTTCAAAGAATCTAATTTTCCGATGATTTTTTGCATGGACTTCCATCATAACCTTCCCTCCTAAAATATATAAATGATATGAGAAGTTTCGTTTCATTTCGAACAGTCCCCGAATTAATTTTATTTTTGACCGAAACTAGTATAAACTACTGTATAATATATTATGATTTTTTGCCCGAAACTTGCATTTAGAAAAGTTTCATAGAATCTAGTTTTCTTATGATTTTTTTGCATGGACTACCATCATAACCTTCCCTCTTAATATATATAAATGATCTGAAAAGTCTTGTGTCATTTCTAATAGTCTCCCAATTAAATTGGATTTTTTTGACCGAAACTAGTGTATAATATACTATGATTTTTAACCGAAACTTGCATTTCGAAAAGTTTCATAGAATCTACTTTTTCGATAATTTTTTGCATGGACTTCCATCATAACCTTCCCTCGTAAAATATATAAATGATATGTGAAGTTTCGTATCATTCCGAACAGCTCCCGAATTAATTTTATTTTTCACCGAAACTAGTATAAACTAGTGTATAATATATTATGATTTTTTTCCCGAAACATGCATTTAGAAAAGTTTCATAGAATCTAGTTTTCTTATGATTTTTTTGCATGGACTACCATCATAACCTTGCCTCTTAATATATATAAATGATCTGAAAAGTCTCGTGTCATTTCTAATAGTCTCCTATTAAATTTGTTATTTTGACCGAAACTAGTGTATAATTTACTATGATTTTTGACCGAAACTTGCATTTCAAAAAGTTTCATAGATTCTAATTTTCCGATGATTTTTTAATGGACTTCCATCATAACCTTCCCTCGTAAAATATATAAATGATATGTGAAGTTTCGTATCATTTCAAACAGTCCCCGATTTAATTTGATTTTTGACCGAAACTAGTATAAACTAGTGTATAATATATTATGATTTTTTGGCCGAATAATGCATTTCGAAAAGTTTCATAGAATCTAGTTTTCTGATGATTTTTTTGCATGGACTACCGTCATAACCTTCCCTCTTAAGATATATAAATGATCTGAAAAGTCTTGTGTAATTTCTAATAGTTCCCAATTAAATTGGATTTTTTTGACCGAAACTAGTGTTTAATATACTATGATTTTTGACCGAAACTTGCATTTCGAAAAGTTACAAAGAATCTAATTTTCCGATGATTTTTTGCATGGACTTCCATCATAACCTTCCCTCCTAAAATATATAAATGATATGAGAAGTTTCGTTTCATTTCGAACAGTCCCCGAATTAATTTTATTTTTGACCGAAACTAGTATAAACTACTGTATAATATATTATGATTTTTTGCCCGAAACTTGCATTTAGAAAAGTTTCATAGAATCTAGTTTTCTTATGGTTTTTTTGCATGGACTACCATCATAACCTTCCCTCTTAATATATATAAAGATCTGAAAAGTCTTTTGTCATTTCTAATAGTCTCCCAATTAAATTGGATTTTTTTGACCGAAACTAGTGTATAATATACTATGATTTTTGACCGAATCTTGCATTTCGAAAAGTTTCATAGAATCTAATTTTTCGATAATTTTTGCATGGACTTCCATCATAACCTTCCCTCGTAAAATATATAAATGATATGTGAAGTTTCGTATCATTTCGAACAGCTCCCGAATTAATTTTATTTTTCACCGAAACTAGTATAAACTAGTGTATAATATATTATGATTTTTTGCCCGAAACTTGCATTTAGAAAAGTTTCATAGAATCTAGTTTTCTTATGATTTTTTTGCATGGACTACCATCATAACCTTGCCTCTTAATATATATAAATGATCTGAAAAGTCTCGTGTCATTTCTAATAGTCTCCTATTAAATTTGTTATTTTGACCGAAACTAGTGTATAATTTACTATGATTTTTGACCGAAACTTGCATTTCAAAAAGTTTCATAGATTCTAATTTTCCGATGATTTTTTAATGGACTTCCATCATAACCTTCCCTCGTAAAATATATAAATGATATGTGAAGTTTCGTATCATTTCAAACAGTCCCCGATTTAATTTGATTTTTGACCGAAACTAGTATAAACTAGTGTATAATATATTATGATTTTTTGGCCGAATAATGCATTTCGAAAAGTTTCATAGAATCTAGTTTTCTGATGATTTTTTTGCATGGACTACCGTCATAACCTTCCCTCTTAAGATATATAAATGATCTGAAAAGTCTTGTGTAATTTCTAATAGTTCCCAATTAAATTGGATTTTTTTGACCGAAACTAGTGTATAATATACTATGATTTTTGACCGAAACTTGCATTTCGAAAAGTTTCAAAGAATCTAATTTTCCGATGATTTTTTGCATGGACTTCCATCATAACCTTCCCTCCTAAAATATATAAATGATATGAGAAGTTTCGTTTCATTTCGAACAGTCCCCGAATTAATTTTATTTTTGACCGAAACTAGTATAAACTACTGTATAATATATTATGATTTTTTGCCCGAAACTTGCATTTAGAAAAGTTTCATAGAATCTAGTTTTCTTATGATTTTTTTGCATGGACTACCATCATAACCTTCCCTCTTAATATATATAAATGATCTGAAAAGTCTTGTGTCATTTCTAATAGTCTCCCAATTAAATTGGATTTTTTTGACCGAAACTAGTGTATAATATACTATGATTTTTAACCGAAACTTGCATTTCGAAAAGTTTCATAGAATCTACTTTTTCGATAATTTTTTGCATGGACTTCCATCATAACCTTCCCTCGTAAAATATATAAATGATATGTGAAGTTTCGTATCATTCCGAACAGCTCCCGAATTAATTTTATTTTTCACCGAAACTAGTATAAACTAGTGTATAATATATTATGATTTTTTTCCCGAAACATGCATTTAGAAAAGTTTCATAGAATCTAGTTTTCTTATGATTTTTTTGCATGGACTACCATCATAACCTTGCCTCTTAATATATATAAATGATCTGAAAAGTCTCGTGTCATTTCTAATAGTCTCCTATTAAATTTGTTATTTTGACCGAAACTAGTGTATAATTTACTATGATTTTTGACCGAAACTTGCATTTCAAAAAGTTTCATAGATTCTAATTTTCCGATGATTTTTTAATGGACTTCCATCATAACCTTCCCTCGTAAAATATATAAATGATATGTGAAGTTTCGTATCATTTCAAACAGTCCCCGATTTAATTTGATTTTTGACCGAAACTAGTATAAACTAGTGTATAATATATTATGATTTTTTGGCCGAATAATGCATTTCGAAAAGTTTCATAGAATCTAGTTTTCTGATGATTTTTTTGCATGGACTACCGTCATAACCTTCCCTCTTAAGATATATAAATGATCTGAAAAGTCTTGTGTAATTTCTAATAGTTCCCAATTAAATTGGATTTTTTTGACCGAAACTAGTGTATAATATACTATGATTTTTGACCGAAACTTGCATTTCGAAAAGTTACAAAGAATCTAATTTTCCGATGATTTTTTGCATGGACTTCCATCATAACCTTCCCTCCTAAAATATATAAATGATATGAGAAGTTTCGTTTCATTTCGAACAGTCCCCGAATTAATTTTATTTTTGACCGAAACTAGTATAAACTACTGTATAATATATTATGATTTTTTGCCCGAAACTTGCATTTAGAAAAGTTTCATAGAATCTAGTTTTCTTATGGTTTTTTTGCATGGACTACCATCATAACCTTCCCTCTTAATATATATAAAGATCTGAAAAGTCTTTTGTCATTTCTAATAGTCTCCCAATTAAATTGGATTTTTTTGACCGAAACTAGTGTATAATATACTATGATTTTTGACCGAATCTTGCATTTCGAAAAGTTTCATAGAATCTAATTTTTCGATAATTTTTGCATGGACTTCCATCATAACCTTCCCTCGTAAAATATATAAATGATATGTGAAGTTTCGTATCATTTCGAACAGCTCCCGAATTAATTTTATTTTTCACCGAAACTAGTATAAACTAGTGTATAATATATTATGATTTTTTGCCCGAAACTTGCATTTAGAAAAGTTTCATAGAATCTAGTTTTCTTATGATTTTTTTGCATGGACTACCATCATAACCTTGCCTCTTAATATATATAAATGATCTGAAAAGTCTCGTGTCATTTCTAATAGTCTCCTATTAAATTTGTTATTTTGACCGAAACTAGTGTATAATTTACTATGATTTTTGACCGAAACTTGCATTTCAAAAAGTTTCATAGATTCTAATTTTCCGATGATTTTTTAATGGACTTCCATCATAACCTTCCCTCGTAAAATATATAAATGATATGTGAAGTTTCGTATCATTTCAAACAGTCCCCGATTTAATTTGATTTTTGACCGTAACTATTATAAACTAGTGTATAATATATTATGATTTTTTGGCCGAAAAATGCATTTCGAAAAGTTTCATAGAATCTAGTTTTCTGATGATTTTTTTGCATGGACTACCGTCATAACCTTCCCTCTTAAGATATATAAATGATCTGAAAAGTCTTGTGTAATTTCTAATAGTTCCCAATTAAATTGGATTTTTTTGACCGAAACTAGTGTATAATATACTATGATTTTTGACCGAAACTTGCATTTCGAAAAGTTTCAAAGAATCTAATTTTCCGATGATTTTTTGCATGGACTTCCATCATAACCTTCCCTCCTAAAATATATAAATGATATGAGAAGTTTCGTTTCATTTCGAACAGTCCCCGAATTAATTTTATTTTTGACCGAAACTAGTATAAACTACTGTATAATATATTATGATTTTTTGCCCGAAACATGCATTTAGAAAAGTTTCATAGAATCTAGTTTTCTTATGATTTTTTTGCATGGACTACCATCATAACCTTCCCTCTTAATATATATAAATGATCTGAAAAGTCTTGTGTCATTTCTAATAGTCTCCCAATTAAATTGGATTTTTTTGACCGAAACTAGTGTATAATATACTATGATTTTTGACCGAAACTTGCATTTCGAAAAGTTTCGTAGAATCTAATTTTTCGATAATTTTTTGCATGGACTTCCATCATAACCTTCCCTCGTAAAATATATAAATGATATGTGAAGTTTCGTATCATTTCGAACAGCTCCCGAATTAATTTTATTTTTCACCGAAACTAGTATAAACTAGTGTATAATATATTATGATTTTTTGCCCGAAACTTGCATTTAGGAAAGTTTCATAGAATCTAGTTTTCTTATGATTTTTTTGCATGGACTACCATCATAACCTTGCCTCTTAATATATATAAATGATCTGAAAAGTCTCGTGTCATTTCTAATAGTCTCCTATTAAATTTGTTATTTTGACCGAAACTAGTGTATAATTTACTATGATTTTTGACCGAAACTTGCATTTCAAAAAGTTTCATAGATTCTAATTTTCCGATGATTTTTTAATGGACTTCCATCATAACCTTCCCTCGTAAAATATATAAATGATATGTGAAGTTTCGTATCATTTCAAACAGTCCCCGATTTAATTTGATTTTTGACCGAAACTAGTATAAACTAGTGTATAATATATTATGATTTTTTGGCCGAATAATGCATTTCGAAAAGTTTCATAGAATCTAGTTTTCTGATGATTTTTTTGCATGGACTACCGTCATAACCTTCCCTCTTAAGATATATAAATGATCTGAAAAGTCTTGTGTAATTTCTAATAGTTCCCAATTAAATTGGATTTTTTTGACCGAAACTAGTGTATAATATACTATGATTTTTGACCGAAACTTGCATTTCGAAAAGTTTCAAAGAATCTAATTTTCCGATGATTTTTTGCATGGACTTCCATCATAACCTTCCCTCCTAAAATATATAAATGATATGAGAAGTTTCGTTTCATTTCGAACAGTCCCCGAATTAATTTTATTTTTGACCGAAACTAGTATAAACTACTGTATAATATATTATGATTTTTTGCCCGAAACTTGCATTTAGAAAAGTTTCATAGAATCTAGTTTTCTTATGATTTTTTTGCATGGACTACCATCATAACCTTCCCTCTTAATATATATAAATGATCTGAAAAGTCTTGTGTCATTTCTAATAGTCTCCCAATTAAATTGGATTTTTTTGACCGAAACTAGTGTATAATATACTATGATTTTTAACCGAAACTTGCATTTCGAAAAGTTTCATAGAATCTACTTTTTCGATAATTTTTTGCATGGACTTCCATCATAACCTTCCCTCGTAAAATATATAAATGATATGTGAAGTTTCGTATCATTCCGAACAGCTCCCGAATTAATTTTATTTTTCACCGAAACTAGTATAAACTAGTGTATAATATATTATGATTTTTTTCCCGAAACATGCATTTAGAAAAGTTTCATAGAATCTAGTTTTCTTATGATTTTTTTGCATGGACTACCATCATAACCTTGCCTCTTAATATATATAAATGATCTGAAAAGTCTCGTGTCATTTCTAATAGTCTCCTATTAAATTTGTTATTTTGACCGAAACTAGTGTATAATTTACTATGATTTTTGACCGAAACTTGCATTTCAAAAAGTTTCATAGATTCTAATTTTCCGATGATTTTTTAATGGACTTCCATCATAACCTTCCCTCGTAAAATATATAAATGATATGTGAAGTTTCGTATCATTTCAAACAGTCCCCGATTTAATTTGATTTTTGACCGAAACTAGTATAAACTAGTGTATAATATATTATGATTTTTTGGCCGAATAATGCATTTCGAAAAGTTTCATAGAATCTAGTTTTCTGATGATTTTTTTGCATGGACTACCGTCATAACCTTCCCTCTTAAGATATATAAATGATCTGAAAAGTCTTGTGTAATTTCTAATAGTTCCCAATTAAATTGGATTTTTTTGACCGAAACTAGTGTATAATATACTATGATTTTTGACCGAAACTTGCATTTCGAAAAGTTACAAAGAATCTAATTTTCCGATGATTTTTTGCATGGACTTCCATCATAACCTTCCCTCCTAAAATATATAAATGATATGAGAAGTTTCGTTTCATTTCGAACAGTCCCCGAATTAATTTTATTTTTGACCGAAACTAGTATAAACTACTGTATAATATATTATGATTTTTTGCCCGAAACTTGCATTTAGAAAAGTTTCATAGAATCTAGTTTTCTTATGGTTTTTTTGCATGGACTACCATCATAACCTTCCCTCTTAATATATATAAAGATCTGAAAAGTCTTTTGTCATTTCTAATAGTCTCCCAATTAAATTGGATTTTTTTGACCGAAACTAGTGTATAATATACTATGATTTTTGACCGAATCTTGCATTTCGAAAAGTTTCATAGAATCTAATTTTTCGATAATTTTTGCATGGACTTCCATCATAACCTTCCCTCGTAAAATATATAAATGATATGTGAAGTTTCGTATCATTTCGAACAGCTCCCGAATTAATTTTATTTTTCACCGAAACTAGTATAAACTAGTGTATAATATATTATGATTTTTTGCCCGAAACTTGCATTTAGAAAAGTTTCATAGAATCTAGTTTTCTTATGATTTTTTTGCATGGACTACCATCATAACCTTGCCTCTTAATATATATAAATGATCTGAAAAGTCTCGTGTCATTTCTAATAGTCTCCTATTAAATTTGTTATTTTGACCGAAACTAGTGTATAATTTACTATGATTTTTGACCGAAACTTGCATTTCAAAAAGTTTCATAGATTCTAATTTTTCGATGATTTTTTAATGGACTTCCATCATAACCTTCCCTCGTAAAATATATAAATGATATGTGAAGTTTCGTATCATTTCAAACAGTCCCCGATTTAATTTGATTTTTGACCGTAACTATTATAAACTAGTGTATAATATATTATGATTTTTTGGCCGAAAAATGCATTTCGAAAAGTTTCATAGAATCTAGTTTTCTGATGATTTTTTTGCATGGACTACCGTCATAACCTTCCCTCTTAAGATATATAAATGATCTGAAAAGTCTTGTGTAATTTCTAATAGTTCCCAATTAAATTGGATTTTTTTGACCGAAACTAGTGTATAATATACTATGATTTTTGACCGAAACTTGCATTTCGAAAAGTTTCAAAGAATCTAATTTTCCGATGATTTTTTGCATGGACTTCCATCATAACCTTCCCTCCTAAAATATATAAATGATATGAGAAGTTTCGTTTCATTTCGAACAGTCCCCGAATTAATTTTATTTTTGACCGAAACTAGTATAAACTACTGTATAATATATTATGATTTTTTGCCCGAAACATGCATTTAGAAAAGTTTCATAGAATCTAGTTTTCTTATGATTTTTTTGCATGGACTACCATCATAACCTTCCCTCTTAATATATATAAATGATCTGAAAAGTCTTGTGTCATTTCTAATAGTCTCCCAATTAAATTGGATTTTTTTGACCGAAACTAGTGTATAATATACTATGATTTTTGACCGAAACTTGCATTTCGAAAAGTTTCGTAGAATCTAATTTTTCGATAATTTTTTGCATGGACTTCCATCATAACCTTCCCTCGTAAAATATATAAATGATATGTGAAGTTTCGTATCATTTCGAACAGCTCCCGAATTAATTTTATTTTTCACCGAAACTAGTATAAACTAGTGTATAATATATTATGATTTTTTGCCCGAAACTTGCATTTAGGAAAGTTTCATAGAATCTAGTTTTCTTATGATTTTTTTGCATGGACTACCATCATAACCTTGCCTCTTAATATATATAAATGATCTGAAAACTCTCGTGTCATTTCTTATAGTCTCCTATTAAATTTGTTATTTTGACCGAAACTAGTGTATAATTTACTATGATTTTTGACCGAAACTTGCATTACGAAAAGTTTCATAGATTCTAATTTTCCGATGATTTTTTAATGGACTTCCATCATAACCTTCCCTCGTAAAATATATAAATGATATGTGAAGTTTCGTATCATATCAAACAGTCCCCGATTTAATTTGATTTTTGACCGAAACTAGTATAAACTAGTGTATAATATATTATGATTTTTTGGCCGAAAAATGCATTTCGAAAAGTTACATAGAATCTAGTTTTCTGATGATTTTTTTGCATGGACTACCGTCATAACCTTCCCTCTTAAGATATATAAATGATCTGAAAAGTCTTGTGTAATTTCTAATAGTTCCCAATTAAATTGGATTTTTTTGACCGAAACTAGTGTATAATATACTATGATTTTTGACCGAAACTTGCATTTCGAAAAGTTTCAAAGAATCTAATTTTCCGATGATTTTTTGCATGGAATTCCATCATAACCTTCCCGCCTAAAATATATAAATGATATGAGAAGTTTCGTTTCATTTCGAACAGTCCCCGAATTAATTTTATTTTTGACCGAAACTAGTATAAACTACTGTATAATATATTATGATTTTTTGCCCGAAACATGCATTTAGAAAAGTTTCATAGAATCTAGTTTTCTTATGATTTTTTTGCATGGACTACCATCATAACCTCCCCTCTTAACATATATAAATGATTTGAAAAGTCTCGTATCATTTCAAATAGTCTCCAATTAAATTTGATTTTTTTGACCGAAACTAGTGTATAATATACTATGATTTTTGACCGAAACTTGCATTTCGAAAAGTTTCTTAGAATCTAATTTTTCGATAATTTTTTGCATGGACTTCCATCATAACCGTCCCTCGTAAAATATATAAATGATATGTGAAGTTTCGTATCATTTCGAACAGCTCCCGAATTAATTTTATTTTTCACCGAAACTAGTATAAACTAGTGTATAATATATTATGATTTTTTGCCCGAAACTTGGATTTAGAAAAGTTTCATAGAATCTAGTTTTCTTATGATTTTTTTGCATGGACTACCATCATAACCTTGCCTCTTAATATATATAAATGATCTGAAAAGTCTCGTGTCATTTCTAATAGTCTCCTATTAAATTTGTTATTTTGACCGAAACTAGTGTATAATTTACTATGATTTTTGACCGAAACTTGCATTTCAAAAAGTTTCATAGATTCTAATTTTCCGATGATTTTTTAATGGACTTCCATCATAACCTTCCCTCGTAAAATATATAAATGATATGTGAAGTTTCGTATCATTTCAAACAGTCCCCGATTTAATTTGATTTTTGACCGAAACTAGTATAAACTAGTGTATAATATATAATGATTTTTTGGCCGAATAATGCATTTCGAAAAGTTTCATAGAATCTAGTTTTCTGATGATTTTTTTGCATGGACTACCGTCATAACCTTCCCTCTTAAGATATATAAATGATCTGAAAAGTCTTGTGTAATTTCTAATAGTTCCCAATTAAATTGGATTTTTTTTACCGAAACTAGTGTATAATATACTATGATTTTTGACCGAAACTTGCATTTCGAAAAGTTTCAAAGAATCTAATTTTCCGATGATTTTTTGCATGGACTTCCATCATAACCTTCCCTCCTAAAATATATAAATGATATGAGAAGTTTCGTTTCATTTCGAACAGTCCCCGAATTAATTTTATTTTTGACCGAAACTAGTATAAACTACTGTATAATATATTATGATTTTTTGCCCGAAACTTGCATTTAGAAAAGTTTCATAGAATCTAGTTTTCTTATGATTTTTTTGCATGGACTACCATCATAACCTTCCCTCTTAATATATATAAATGATCTGAAAAGTCTTTTGTCATTTCTAATAGTCTCCTAATTAAATTGGATTTTTTTGACCGAAACTAGTGTATAATATACTATGATTTTTGACCGAAACTTGCATTTCGAAAAGTTTCTTAGAATCTAATTTTTCGATAATTTTTTGCATGGACTTCCATCATAACCTTCCCTCGTAAAATATATAAATGATATGTGAAGTTTCGTATCATTTCGAACAGCTCCCGAATTAATTTTATTTTTCACCGAAACTAGTATAAACTAGTGTATAATATATTATGATTTTTTGCCCGAAACTTGCATTTAGAAAAGTTTCATAGAATCTAGTTTTCTTATGATTTTTTTGCATGGACTACCATCATAACCTTTGCTCTTAATATATATAAATGATCTGAAAAGTCTCGTGTCATTTCTAATAGTCTCCTATTAAATTTGTTATTTTGACCGAAACTAGTGTATAATTTACTATGATTTTTGACCGAAACTTGCATTTCAAAAAGTTTCATAGATTCTAATTTTCCGATGATTTTTTAATGGACTTCCATCATAACCTTCCCTCGTAAAATATATAAATGATATGTGAAGTTTCGTATCATTTCAAACAGTCCCCGATTTAATTTGATTTTTGACCGAAACTAGTATAAACTAGTGTATAATATATTATGATTTTTTGGCCGAATAATGCATTTCGAAAAGTTTCATAGAATCTAGTTTTCTGATGATTTTTTTGCATGGACTACCGTCATAACCTTCCCTCTTAAGATATATAAATGATCTGAAAAGTCTTGTGTAATTTCTAATAGTTCCCAATTAAATTGGATTTTTTTTACCGAAACTAGTGTATAATATACTATGATTTTTGACCGAAACTTGCATTTCGAAAAGTTTCATAGAATCTAATTTTCCGATGATTTTTTGCATGGACTTCCATCATAACCTTCCCTCCTAAAATATATAAATGATATGTGAAGTTTCGTTTCATTTCGAACAGTCCCCGAATTAATTTTATTTTTGACCGAAACTAGTATAAACTACTGTATAATATATTATGATTTTTTGCCCGAAACTTGCATTTAGAAAAGTTTCATAGAATCTAGTTTTCTTATGATTTTTTTGCATGGACTACCATCATAACCTTCCCTCTTAATATATATAAATGATCTGAAAAGTCTTTTGTCATTTCTAATAGTCTCCCAATTAAATTGGATTTTTTTGACCGAAACTAGTGTATAATATACTATGATTTTTGACCGAAACTTGCATTTCGAAAAGTTTCTTAGAATCTAATTTTTCGATAATTTTTTGCATGGACTTCCATCATAACCGTCCCTCGTAAAATATATAAATGATATGTGAAGTTTCGTATCATTTCGAACAGCTCCCGAATTAATTTTATTTTTCACCGAAACTAGTATAAACTAGTGTATAATATATTATGATTTTTTGCCCGAAACTTGCATTTAGAAAAGTTTCATAGAATCTAGTTTTCTTATGATTTTTTTTCATGGACTACCATCATAACCTTTGCTCTTAATATATATAAATGATCTGAAAAGTCTCGTGTCATTTCTAATAGTCTCCTATTAAATTTGTTATTTTGACCGAAACTAGTGTATAATTTACTATGATTTTTGACCGAAACTTGCATTTCAAAAAGTTTCATAGATTCTAATTTTCCGATGATTTTTTAATGGACTTCCATCATAACCTTCCCTCGTAAAATATATAAATGATATGTGAAGTTTCGTATCATTTCAAACAGTCCCCGATTTAATTTGATTTTTGACCGAAACTAGTATAAACTAGTGTATAATATATTATGATTTTTTGGCCGAAGAATGCATTTCGAAAAGTTTCATAGAATCTAGTTTTCTGATGATTTCTTTGCATGGACTACCGTCATAACCTTCCCTCTTAAGATATATAAATGATCTGAAAAGTCTTGTGTAATTTCTAATAGTTCCCAATTAAATTGGATTTTTTTGACCGAAACTAGTGTATAATATAATATGATTTTTGACCGAAACTTGCATTTCGAAAAGTTTCAAAGAATCTAATTTTCCGATGATTTTTTGCATGGACTTCCATCATAACCTTCCCTCCTAAAATATATAAATGATATGAGAAGTTTCGTTTCATTTCGAACAGTCCCCGAATTAATTTTATTTTTGACCGAAACTAGTATAAACTACTGTATAATATATTATGATTTTTTGCCCGAAACTTGCATTTAGAAAAGTTTCATAGAATCTAGTTTTCTTATGATTTTTTTGCATGGACTACCATCATAACCTTCCCTCTTAATATATATAAATGATCTGAAAAGTCTTTTGTCATTTCTAATAGTCTCCCAATTAAATTGGATTTTTTTGACCGAAACTAGTGTATAATATACTATGATTTTTGACCGAATCTTGCATTTCGAAAAGTTTCATAGAATCTAATTTTTCGATAATTTTTTGCATGGACTTCCATCATAACCTTCCCTCGTAAAATATATAAATGATATGTGAAGTTTCGTATCATTTCGAACAGCTCCCGAATTAATTTTATTTTTCACCGAAACTAGTATAAACTAGTGTATAATATATTATGATTTTTTGCCCGAAACTTGCATTTAGAAAAGTTTCATAGAATCTAGTTTTCTTATGATTTTTTTGCATGGACTACCATCATAACCTTGCCTCTTAATATATATAAATGATCTGAAAAGTCTCGTGTCATTTCTAATAGTCTCCTATTAAATTTGTTATTTTGACCGAAACTAGTGTATAATTTACTATGATTTTTGACCGAAACTTGCATTTCAAAAAGTTTCATAGATTCTAATTTTCCGATGATTTTTTAATGGACTTCCATCATAACCTTCCCTCGTAAAATATATAAATAATATGTGAAGTTTCGTATCATTTCAAACAGTCCCCGATTTAATTTGATTTTTGACCGAAACTAGTATAAACTAGTGTATAATATATTATGATTTTTGTGCCGAATAATGCATTTCGAAAAGTTTCATAGAATTTAGTTTTCTGATGATTTTTTTGCATGGACTACCGTCATAACCTTCCCTCTTAAGATATATAAATGATCTGAAAAGTCTTGTGTAATTTCTAATAGTTCCCAATTAAATTGGATTTTGTTTACCGAAACTAGTGTATAATATACTATGATTTTTGACCGAAACTTGCATTTCGAAAAGTTTCATAGAATCTAATTTTCCGATGATTTTTTGCATGGACTTCCATCATAACCTTCCCTCCTAAAATATATAAATGATACGTGAAGTTTCGTTTCATTTCGAACAGTCCCTGAATTAATTTTATTTTTGACCGAAACTAGTATAAACTACTGTATAATATATTATGATTTTTTGCCCGAAACATGCATTTAGAAAAGTTTCATAGAATCTAGTTTTCTTATGATTTTTTTGCATGGACTACCATCATAACCTTCCCTCTTAATATATATAAATGATCTGAAAAGTCTTGTGTCATTTCTAATAGTCTCCCAATTAAATTGGATTTTTTTGACCGAAACTAGTGTATAATATACTATGATTTTTGACCGAAACTTGCATTTCGAAAAGTTTCATAGAATCTACTTTTTCGATAATTTTTTGCATGGACTTCCATCATAACCTTCCCTCGTAAAATATATAAATGATATGTGAAGTTTCGTATCATTTCGAACAGCTCCCGAATTAATTTTATTTTTCACCGAAACTAGTATAAACTAGTGTATAATATATTATGATTTTTTGCCCGAAACATGCATTTAGAAAAGTTTCATAGAATCTAGTTTTCTTATGATTTTTTTGCATGGACTACCATCATAACCTTGCCTCTTAATATATATAAATGATCTGAAAAGTCTCGTGTCATTTCTAATAGTCTCCTATTAAATTTGTTATTTTGACCGAAACTAGTGTATAATTTACTATGATTTTTGACCGAAACTTGCATTTCAAAAAGTTTCATAGATTCTAATTTTCCGATGATTTTTTAATGGACTTCCATCATAACCTTCCCTCGTAAAATATATAAATAATATGTGAAGTTTCGTATCATTTCAAACAGTCCCCGATTTAATTTGATTTTTGACCGAAACTAGTATAAACTAGTGTATAATATATTATGATTTTTGTGCCGAATAATGCATTTCGAAAAGTTTCATAGAATCTAGTTTTCTGATGATTTTTTTGCATGGACTACCGTCATAACCTTCCCTCTTAAGATATATAAATGATCTGAAAAGTCTTGTGTAATTTCTAATAGTTCCCAATTAAATTGGATTTTTTTTACCGAAACTAGTGTATAATATACAATGATTTTTGACCGAAACTTGCATTTCGAAAAGTTTCAAAGAATCTAATTTTCTGATGATTTTTTGCATGGACTTCCATCATAACCTTCCCTCCTAAAATATATAAATGATATGAGAAGTTTCGTTCCATTTCGAACAGTCCCCGAATTAATTTTATTTTTGACCGAAACTAGTATAAACTACTGTATAATATATTATGATTTTTTGCCCGAAACTTGCATTTAGAAAAGTTTCATAGAATCTAGTTTTCTTATGATTTTTTTGCATGGACTACCACCATAACCTTCCCTCTTAATATATATAAATGATGTGAAAAGTCTTGTGTCATTTCTAATAGTCTCCCAATTAAATTGGATTTTTTTGACCGAAACTAGTGTATAATATACTATGATTTTTGACCGAAACTTGCATTTCGAAAAGTTTCATAGAATCTACTTTTTCGATAATTTTTTGCATGGACTTCCATCATAACCTTCCCTCGTAAAATATATAAATGATATGTGAAGTTTCGTATCATTTCGAACAGCTCCCGAATTAATTTTATTTTTCACCGAAACTAGTATAAACTAGTGTATAATATATTATGATTTTTTGCCCGAAACATGCATTTAGAAAAGTTTCATAGAATCTAGTTTTCTTATGATTTTTTTGCATGGACTACCATCATAACCTTCCCTCTTAATATATATAAATGATCTGAAAAGTCTTGTGTCATTTCTAATAGTCTCCCAATTAAATTGGATTTTTTTGACCGAAACTAGTGTATAATATACTATGATTTTTGACCGAAACTTGCATTTCGAAAAGTTTCATAGAATCTACTTTTTCGATAATTTTTTGCATGGACTTCCATCATAACCTTCCCTCGTAAAATATATAAATGATATGTGAAGTTTCGTATCATTTCGAACAGCTCCCGAATTAATTTTATTTTTCACCGAAACTAGTATAAACTAGTGTATAATATATTATGATTTTTTGCCCGAAACATGCATTTAGAAAAGTTTCATAGAATCTAGTTTTCTTATGATTTTTTTGCATGGACTACCATCATAACCTTGCCTCTTAATATATATAAATGATCTGAAAAGTCTCGTGTCATTTCTAATAGTCTCCTATTAAATTTGTTATTTTGACCAAAACTAGTGTATAATTTACTATGATTTTTGACCGAAACTTGCATTTCAAAAAGTTTCATAGATTCTAATTTTCCGATGATTTTTTAATGGACTTCCATCATAACCTTCCCTCGTAAAATATATAAATAATATGTGAAGTTTCGTATCATTTCAAACAGTCCCCGATTTAATTTGATTTTTGACCGAAACTAGTATAAACTAGTGTATAATATATTATGATTTTTGTGCCGAATAATGCATTTCGAAAAGTTTCATAGAATCTAGTTTTCTGATGATTTTTTTGCATGGACTACCGTCATAACCTTCCCTCTTAAGATATATAAATGATCTGAAAAGTCTTGTGTAATTTCTAATAGTTCCCAATTAAATTGGATTTTTTTTACCGAAACTAGTGTATAATATACTATGATTTTTGACCGAAACTTGCATTTCGAAAAGTTTCAAAGAATCTAATTTTCCGATGATTTTTTGCATGGACTTCCATCATAACCTTCCCTCCTAAAATATATAAATGATATGAGAAGTTTCGTTCCATTTCGAACAGTCCCCGAATTAATTTTATTTTTGACCGAAACTAGTATAAACTACTGTATAATATATTATGATTTTTTGCCCGAAACTTGCATTTAGAAAAGTTTCATAGAATCTAGTTTTCTTATGATTTTTTTGCATGGACTACCACCCTAACCTTCCCTCTTAATATATATAAATGATGTGAAAAGTCTTGTGTCATTTCTAATAGTCTCCAAGTAAATTGGATTTTTTTGACCGAAACTAGGGTATAATATACTATGATTTTTGACCGAATCATGCATTTCGAAAAGTCTCATAGAATCTAATTTTTCGATAATTTTTTGCATGGACTTCCATCATAACCTTCCCTCGTAAAATATATAAATGATATGTGAAGTTTCGTATCATTTCGAACAACTCCCGAATTAATTTTATTTTTCACCGAAACTAGTATAAACTACTGTATAATATATTATGATTTTTTGCGCGAAACTTGCATTTAGAAAAGTTTCATAGAATCTAGTTTTCTTATGATTTTTTTGCATGGACTACCACCATAACCTTCCCTCTTAATATATATAAATGATGTGAAAAGTCTTGTGTCATTTCTAATAGTCTCCCAATTAAATTGGATTTTTTTGACCGAAACTAGTGTATAATATACTATGATTTTTGACCGAAACTTGCATTTCGAAAAGTTTCATAGAATCTACTTTTTCGATAATTTTTTGCATGGACTTCCATCATAACCTTCCCTCGTAAAATATATAAATGATATGTGAAGTTTCGTATCATTTCGAACAGCTCCCGAATTAATTTTATTTTTCACCGAAACTAGTATAAACTAGTGTATAATATATTATGATTTTTTGCCCGAAACATGCATTTAGAAAAGTTTCATAGAATCTAGTTTTCTTATGATTTTTTTGCATGGACTACCATCATAACCTTGCCTCTTAATATATATAAATGATCTGAAAAGTCTCGTGTCATTTCTAATAGTCTCCTATTAAATTTGTTATTTTGACCGAAACTAGTGTATAATTTACTATGATTTTTGACCGAAACTTGCATTTCAAAAAGTTTCATAGATTCTAATTTTCCGATGATTTTTTAATGGACTTCCATCATAACCTTCCCTCGTAAAATATATAAATAATATGTGAAGTTTCGTATCATTTCAAACAGTCCCCGATTTAATTTGATTTTTGACCGAAACTAGTATAAACTAGTGTATAATATATTATGATTTTTGTGCCGAATAATGCATTTCGAAAAGTTTCATAGAATCTAGTTTTCTGATGATTTTTTTGCATGGACTACCGTCATAACCTTCCCTCTTAAGATATATAAATGATCTGAAAAGTCTTGTGTAATTTCTAATAGTTCCCAATTAAATTGGATTTTTTTTACCGAAACTAGTGTATAATATACAATGATTTTTGACCGAAACTTGCATTTCGAAAAGTTTCAAAGAATCTAATTTTCTGATGATTTTTTGCATGGACTTCCATCATAACCTTCCCTCCTAAAATATATAAATGATATGAGAAGTTTCGTTCCATTTCGAACAGTCCCCGAATTAATTTTATTTTTGACCGAAACTAGTATAAACTACTGTATAATATATTATGATTTTTTGCCCGAAACTTGCATTTAGAAAAGTTTCATAGAATCTAGTTTTCTTATGATTTTTTTGCATGGACTACCACCATAACCTTCCCTCTTAATATATATAAATGATGTGAAAAGTCTTGTGTCATTTCTAATAGTCTCCCAATTAAATTGGATTTTTTTGACCGAAACTAGTGTATAATATACAATGATTTTTGACCGAAACTTGCATTTCGAAAAGTTTCATAGAATCTACTTTTTCGATAATTTTTTGCATGGACTTCCATCATAACCTTCCCTCGTAAAATATATAAATGATATGTGAAGTTTCGTATCATTTCGAACAGCTCCCGAATTAATTTTATTTTTCACCGAAACTAGTATAAACTAGTGTATAATATATTATGATTTTTTGCCCGAAACATGCATTTAGAAAAGTTTCATAGAATCTAGTTTTCTTATGATTTTTTTGCATGGACTACCATCATAACCTTCCCTCTTAATATATATAAATGATCTGAAAAGTCTTGTGTCATTTCTAATAGTCTCCCAATTAAATTGGATTTTTTTGACCGAAACTAGTGTATAATATACTATGATTTTTGACCGAAACTTGCATTTCGAAAAGTTTCATAGAATCTACTTTTTCGATAATTTTTTGCATGGACTTCCATCATAACCTTCCCTCGTAAAATATATAAATGATATGTGAAGTTTCGTATCATTTCGAACAGCTCCCGAATTAATTTTATTTTTCACCGAAACTAGTATAAACTAGTGTATAATATATTATGATTTTTTGCCCGAAACATGCATTTAGAAAAGTTTCATAGAATCTAGTTTTCTTATGATTTTTTTGCATGGACTACCATCATAACCTTGCCTCTTAATATATATAAATGATCTGAAAAGTCTCGTGTCATTTCTAATAGTCTCCTATTAAATTTGTTATTTTGACCAAAACTAGTGTATAATTTACTATGATTTTTGACCGAAACTTGCATTTCAAAAAGTTTCATAGATTCTAATTTTCCGATGATTTTTTAATGGACTTCCATCATAACCTTCCCTCGTAAAATATATAAATAATATGTGAAGTTTCGTATCATTTCAAACAGTCCCCGATTTAATTTGATTTTTGACCGAAACTAGTATAAACTAGTGTATAATATATTATGATTTTTGTGCCGAATAATGCATTTCGAAAAGTTTCATAGAATCTAGTTTTCTGATGATTTTTTTGCATGGACTACCGTCATAACCTTCCCTCTTAAGATATATAAATGATCTGAAAAGTCTTGTGTAATTTCTAATAGTTCCCAATTAAATTGGATTTTTTTTACCGAAACTAGTGTATAATATACTATGATTTTTGACCGAAACTTGCATTTCGAAAAGTTTCAAAGAATCTAATTTTCCGATGATTTTTTGCATGGACTTCCATCATAACCTTCCCTCCTAAAATATATAAATGATATGAGAAGTTTCGTTCCATTTCGAACAGTCCCCGAATTAATTTTATTTTTGACCGAAACTAGTATAAACTACTGTATAATATATTATGATTTTTTGCCCGAAACTTGCATTTAGAAAAGTTTCATAGAATCTAGTTTTCTTATGATTTTTTTGCATGGACTACCACCCTAACCTTCCCTCTTAATATATATAAATGATGTGAAAAGTCTTGTGTCATTTCTAATAGTCTCCAAGTAAATTGGATTTTTTTGACCGAAACTAGGGTATAATATACTATGATTTTTGACCGAATCATGCATTTCGAAAAGTCTCATAGAATCTAATTTTTCGATAATTTTTTGCATGGACTTCCATCATAACCTTCCCTCGTAAAATATATAAATGATATGTGAAGTTTCGTATCATTTCGAACAACTCCCGAATTAATTTTATTTTTCACCGAAACTAGTATAAACTACTGTATAATATATTATGATTTTTTGCGCGAAACTTGCATTTAGAAAAGTTTCATAGAATCTAGTTTTCTTATGATTTTTTTGCATGGACTACCACCATAACCTTCCCTCTTAATATATATAAATGATGTGAAAAGTCTTGTGTCATTTCTAATAGTCTCCCAATTAAATTGGATTTTTTTGACCGAAACTAGTGTATAATATACTATGATTTTTGACCGAAACTTGCATTTCGAAAAGTTTCATAGAATCTACTTTTTCGATAATTTTTTGCATGGACTTCCATCATAACCTTCCCTCGTAAAATATATAAATGATATGTGAAGTTTCGTATCATTTCGAACAGCTCCCGAATTAATTTTATTTTTCACCGAAACTAGTATAAACTAGTGTATAATATATTATGATTTTTTGCCCGAAACATGCATTTAGAAAAGTTTCATAGAATCTAGTTTTCTTATGATTTTTTTGCATGGACTACCATCATAACCTTGCCTCTTAATATATATAAATGATCTGAAAAGTCTCGTGTCATTTCTAATAGTCTCCTATTAAATTTGTTATTTTGACCTAAACTAGTGTATAATTTACTATGATTTTTGACCGAAACTTGCATTTCAAAAAGTTTCATAGATTCTAATTTTCCGATGATTTTTTAATGGACTTCCATCATAACCTTCCCTCGTAAAATATATAAATAATATGTGAAGTTTCGTATCATTTCAAACAGTCCCCGATTTAATTTGATTTTTGACCGAAACTAGTATAAACTAGTGTATAATATATTATGATTTTTGTGCCGAATAATGCATTTCGAAAAGTTTCATAGAATCTAGTTTTCTGATGATTTTTTTGCATGGACTACCGTCATAACCTTCCCTCTTAAGATATATAAATGATCTGAAAAGTCTTGTGTAATTTCTAATAGTTCCCAATTAAATTGGATTTTTTTTACCGAAACTAGTGTATAATATACAATGATTTTTGACCGAAACTTGCATTTCGAAAAGTTTCAAAGAATCTAATTTTCTGATGATTTTTTGCATGGACTTCCATCATAACCTTCCCTCCTAAAATATATAAATGATATGAGAAGTTTCGTTCCATTTCGAACAGTCCCCGAATTAATTTTATTTTTGACCGAAACTAGTATAAACTACTGTATAATATATTATGATTTTTTGCCCGAAACTTGCATTTAGAAAAGTTTCATAGAATCTAGTTTTCTTATGATTTTTTTGCATGGACTACCACCATAACCTTTCCTCTTAATATATATAAATGATGTGAAAAGTCTTGTGTCATTTCTAATAGTCTCCCAATTAAATTGGATTTTTTTGACCGAAACTAGTGTATAATATACTATGATTTTTGACCGAAACTTGCATTTCGAAAAGTTTCATAGAATCTACTTTTTCGATAATTTTTTGCATGGACTTCCATCATAACCTTCCCTCGTAAAATATATAAATGATATGTGAAGTTTCGTATCATTTCGAACAGCTCCCGAATTAATTTTATTTTTCACCGAAACTAGTATAAACTAGTGTATAATATATTATGATTTTTTGCCCGAAACATGCATTTAGAAAAGTTTCATAGAATCTAGTTTTCTTATGATTTTTTTGCATGGACTACCATCATAACCTTCCCTCTTAATATATATAAATGATCTGAAAAGTCTTGTGTCATTTCTAATAGTCTCCCAATTAAATTGGATTTTTTTGACCGAAACTAGTGTATAATATACTATGATTTTTGACCGAAACTTGCATTTCGAAAAGTTTCATAGAATCTACTTTTTCGATAATTTTTTGCATGGACTTCCATCATAACCTTCCCTCGTAAAATATATAAATGATATGTGAAGTTTCGTATCATTTCGAACAGCTCCCGAATTAATTTTATTTTTCACCGAAACTAGTATAAACTAGTGTATAATATATTATGATTTTTTGCCCGAAACATGCATTTAGAAAAGTTTCATAGAATCTAGTTTTCTTATGATTTTTTTGCATGGACTACCATCATAACCTTGCCTCTTAATATATATAAATGATCTGAAAAGTCTCGTGTCATTTCTAATAGTCTCCTATTAAATTTGTTATTTTGACCGAAACTAGTGTATAATTTACTATGATTTTTGACCGAAACTTGCATTTCAAAAAGTTTCATAGATTCTAATTTTCCGATGATTTTTTAATGGACTTCCATCATAACCTTCGCTCGTAAAATATATAAATAATATGTGAAGTTTCGTATCATTTCAAACAGTCCCCGATTTAATTTGATTTTTGACCGAAACTAGTATAAACTAGTGTATAATATATTATGATTTTTGTGCCGAATAATGCATTTCGAAAAGTTTCATAGAATCTAGTTTTCTGATGATTTTTTTGCATGGACTACCGTCATAACCTTCCCTCTTAAGATATATAAATGATCTGAAAAGTCTTGTGTAATTTCTAATAGTTCCCAATTAAATTGGATTTTTTTTACCGAAACTAGTGTATAATATACTATGATTTTTGACCGAAACTTGCATTTCGAAAAGTTTCAAAGAATCTAATTTTCTGATGATTTTTTGCATGGACTTCCATCATAACCTTCCCTCCTAAAATATATAAATGATATGAGAAGTTTCGTTCCATTTCGAACAGTCCCCGAATTAATTTTATTTTTGACCGAAACTAGTATAAACTACTGTATAATATATTATGATTTTTTGCCCGAAACTTGCATTTAGAAAAGTTTCATAGAATCTAGTTTTCTTATGATTTTTTTGCATGGACTACCACCATAACCTTTCCTCTTAATATATATAAATGATGTGAAAAGTCTTGTGTCATTTCTAATAGTCTCCCAATTAAATTGGATTTTTTTGACCGAAACTAGTGTATAATATACTATGATTTTTGACCGAAACTTGCATTTCGAAAAGTTTCATAGAATCTACTTTTTCGATAATTTTTTGCATGGACTTCCATCATAACCTTCCCTCGTAAAATATATAAATGATATGTGAAGTTTCGTATCATTTCGAACAGCTCCCGAATTAATTTTATTTTTCACCGAAACTAGTATAAACTAGTGTATAATATATTATGATTTTTTGCCCGAAACATGCATTTAGAAAAGTTTCATAGAATCTAGTTTTCTTATGATTTTTTTGCATGGACTACCATCATAACCTTCCCTCTTAATATATATAAATGATCTGAAAAGTCTTGTGTCATTTCTAATAGTCTCCCAATTAAATTGGATTTTTTTGACCGAAACTAGTGTATAATATACTATGATTTTTGACCGAAACTTGCATTTCGAAAAGTTTCATAGAATCTACTTTTTCGATAATTTTTTGCATGGACTTCCATCATAACCTTCCCTCGTAAAATATATAAATGATATGTGAAGTTTCGTATCATTTCGAACAGCTCCCGAATTAATTTTATTTTTCACCGAAACTAGTATAAACTAGTGTATAATATATTATGATTTTTTGCCCGAAACATGCATTTAGAAAAGTTTCATAGAATCTAGTTTTCTTATGATTTTTTTGCATGGACTACCATCATAACCTTGCCTCTTAATATATATAAATGATCTGAAAAGTCTCGTGTCATTTCTAATAGTCTCCTATTAAATTTGTTATTTTGACCGAAACTAGTGTATAATTTACTATGATTTTTGACCGAAACTTGCATTTCAAAAAGTTTCATAGATTCTAATTTTCCGATGATTTTTTAATGGACTTCCATCATAACCTTCGCTCGTAAAATATATAAATAATATGTGAAGTTTCGTATCATTTCAAACAGTCCCCGATTTAATTTGATTTTTGACCGAAACTAGTATAAACTAGTGTATAATATATTATGATTTTTGTGCCGAATAATGCATTTCGAAAAGTTTCATAGAATCTAGTTTTCTGATGATTTTTTTGCATGGACTACCGTCATAACCTTCCCTCTTAAGATATATAAATGATCTGAAAAGTCTTGTGTAATTTCTAATAGTTCCCAATTAAATTGGATTTTTTTTACCGAAACTAGTGTATAATATACTATGATTTTTGACCGAAACTTGCATTTCGAAAAGTTTCAAAGAATCTAATTTTCCGATGATTTTTTGCATGGACTTCCATCATAACCTTCCCTCCTAAAATATATAAATGATATGAGAAGTTTCGTTCCATTTCGAACAGTCCCCGAATTAATTTTATTTTTGACCGAAACTAGTATAAACTACTGTATAATATATTATGATTTTTTGCCCGAAACTTGCATTTAGAAAAGTTTCATAGAATCTAGTTTTCTTATGATTTTTTTGCATGGACTACCACCATAACCTTCCCTCTTAATATATATAAATGATGTGAAAAGTCTTGTGTCATTTCTAATAGTCTCCAAGTAAATTGGATTTTTTTGACCGAAACTAGGGTATAATATACTATGATTTTTGACCGAATCATGCATTTCGAAAAGTCTCATAGAATCTAATTTTTCGATAATTTTTTGCATGGACTTCCATCATAACCTTCCCTCGTAAAATATATAAATGATATGTGAAGTTTCGTATCATTTCGAACAACTCCCGAATTAATTTTATTTTTCACCGAAACTAGTATAAACTACTGTATAATATATTATGATTTTTTGCCCGAAACTTGCATTTAGAAAAGTTTCATAGAATCTAGTTTTCTTATGATTTTTTTGCATGGACTACCACCATAACCTTCCCTCTTAATATATATAAATGATGTGAAAAGTCTTGTGTCATTTCTAATAGTCTCCCAATTAAATTGGATTTTTTTGACCGAAACTAGTGTATAATATACTATGATTTTTGACCGAAACTTGCATTTCGAAAAGTTTCATAGAATCTACTTTTTCGATAATTTTTTGCATGGACTTCCATCATAACCTTCCCTCGTAAAATATATAAATGATATGTGAAGTTTCGTATCATTTCGAACAGCTCCCGAATTAATTTTATTTTTCACCGAAACTAGTATAAACTAGTGTATAATATATTATGATTTTTTGCCCGAAACATGCATTTAGAAAAGTTTCATAGAATCTAGTTTTCTTATGATTTTTTTGCATGGACTACCATCATAACCTTGCCTCTTAATATATATAAATGATCTGAAAAGTCTCGTGTCATTTCTAATAGTCTCCTATTAAATTTGTTATTTTGACCGAAACTAGTGTATAATTTACTATGATTTTTGACCGAAACTTGCATTTCAAAAAGTTTCATAGATTCTAATTTTCCGATGATTTTTTAATGGACTTCCATCATAACCTTCCCTCGTAAAATATATAAATAATATGTGAAGTTTCGTATCATTTCAAACAGTCCCCGATTTAATTTGATTTTTGACCGAAACTAGTATAAACTAGTGTATAATATATTATGATTTTTGTGCCGAATAATGCATTTCGAAAAGTTTCATAGAATCTAGTTTTCTGATGATTTTTTTGCATGGACTACCGTCATAACCTTCCCTCTTAAGATATATAAATGATCTGAAAAGTCTTGTGTAATTTCTAATAGTTCCCAATTAAATTGGATTTTTTTTACCGAAACTAGTGTATAATATACTATGATTTTTGACCGAAACTTGCATTTCGAAAAGTTTCAAAGAATCTAATTTTCCGATGATTTTTTGCATGGACTTCCATCATAACCTTCCCTCCTAAAATATATAAATGATATGAGAAGTTTCGTTCCATTTCGAACAGTCCCCGAATTAATTTTATTTTTGACCGAAACTAGTATAAACTACTGTATAATATATTATGATTTTTTGCCCGAAACTTGCATTTAGAAAAGTTTCATAGAATCTAGTTTTCTTATGATTTTTTTGCATGGACTACCACCATAACCTTCCCTCTTAATATATATAAATGATGTGAAAAGTCTTGTGTCATTTCTAATAGTCTCCCAAGTAAATTGGATTTTTTTGACCGAAACTAGTGTATAATATACTATGATTTTTGACCGAATCATGCATTTCGAAAAGTCTCATAGAATCTAATTTTTCGATAATTTTTTGCATGGACTTCCATCATAACCTTCCCTCGTAAAATATATAAATGATATGTGAAGTTTCGTATCATTTCGAACAACTCCCGAATTAATTTTATTTTTCACCGAAACTAGTATAAACTAGTGTATAATATATTATGATTTTTTGCCCGAAACTTGCATTTAGAAAAGTTTCATAGAATCTAGTTTTCTTATGATTTATTTGCATGGACTACCATCATAACCTTTGCTCTTAATATATATAAATGATCTGAAAAGTCTCGTGTCATTTCTAATAGTCTCCTATTAAATTTGTTATTTTGACCGAAACTAGTGTATAATTTACTATGATTTTTGACCGAAACTTGCATTTCAAAAAGTTTCATAGATTCTAATTTTCCGATGATTTTTTAATGGACTTCCATCATAACCTTCCCTCGTAAAATATATAAATGATATGTGAAGTTTCGTATCATTTCAAACAGTCCCCGATTTAATTTGATTTTTGACCGAAACTAGTATAAACTAGTGTATAATATTTATGATTTTTTGGCCGAAAAATGCATTTCGAAAAGTTTCATAGAATCTAGTTTTCTGATGATTTTTTTGCATGGACTACCGTCATAACCTTCCCTCTTAAGATATATAAATGATCTGAAAAGTCTTGTGTAATTTCTAATAGTTCCCAATTAAATTGGTTTTTTTTGACCGAAACTAGTGTATAATATACTATGATTTTTGACCGAAACTTGCATTTCGAAAAGTTTCATTGAATCTAATTTTCCGATGATTTTTTGCATGGACTTCCATCATAACCTTCCCTCCTAAAATATATAAATGATATGAGAAGTTTCGTTTCATTTCGAACAGTCCCCGAATTAATTTTATTTTTGACCGAAACTAGTATAAACTACTGTATAATATATTATGATTTTTTGCCCGAAACTTGCATTTAGAAAAGTTTCATAGAATCTAGTTTTCTTATGATTTTTTTGCATGGACTACCATCATAACCTTCCCTCTTAATATATATAAATGATCTGAAAAGTCTTGTGTCATTTCTAATAGTCTCCCAATTAAATTGGATTTTTTTGACCGAAACTAGTGTATAATATACTATGATTTTTGACCGAAACATGCATTTCGAAAAGTTTCTTAGAATCTAATTTTTCGATAATTTTTTGCATGGACTTCCATCATAACCTTCCCGCGTAAAATATATAAATGATATGTGAAGTTTCGTATCATTTCGAACAGCTCCCGAATTAATTTTATTTTTCACCGAAACTAGTATAAACTAGTGTATAATATATTATGATTTTTTGCCCGAAACTTGCATTTAGAAAAGTTTCATAGAATCTAGTTTTCTTATGATTTTTTTGCATGGACTACCATCATAACCTTGCCTCTTAATATATATAAATGATCTGAAAAGTCTCGTGTCATTTCTAATAGTCTCCTATTAAATTTGTTATTTTGACCGAAACTAGTGTATAATTTACTATGATTTTTGACCGAAACTTGCATTTCAAAAAGTTTCATAGATTCTAATTTTCCGATGATTTTTTAATGGACTTCCATCATAACCTTCCCTCGTAAAATATATAAATAATATGTGAAGTTTCGTATCATTTCAAACAGTCCCCGATTTAATTTGATTTTTGACCGAAACTAGTATAAACTAGTGTATAATATATTATGATTTTTGTGCCGAATAATGCATTTCGAAAAGTTTCATAGAATCTAGTTTTCTGATGATTTTTTTGCATGGACTACCGTCATAACCTTCCCTCTTAAGATATATAAATGATCTGAAAAGTCTTGTGTAATTTCTAATAGTTCCCAATTAAATTGGATTTTTTTTACCGAAACTAGTGTATAATATACTATGATTTTTGACCGAAACTTGCATTTCGAAAAGTTTCATAGAATCTAATTTTCCGATGATTTTTTGCATGGACTTCCATCATAACCTTCCCTCCTAAAATATATAAATGATATGTGAAGTTTCGTTTCATTTCGAACAGTCCCTGAATTAATTTTATTTTTGACCGAAACTAGTATAAACTACTGTATAATATATTATGATTTTTTGCCCGAAACTTGCATTTAGAAAAGTTTCATAGAATCTAGTTTTCTTATGATTTTTTTGCATGGACTACCATCATATCCTTCCCTCTTAATATATATAAATGATCTGAAAAGTCTTGTGTCATTTCTAATAGTCTCCCAATTAAATTGGATTTTTTTGACCGAAACTAGTGTATAATATACTATGATTTTTGACCGAAACTTGCATTTCGAAAAGTTTCATAGAATCTACTTTTTCGATAATTTTTTGCATGGACTTCCATCATAACCTTCCCTCGTAAAATATATAAATGATATGTGAAGTTTCGTATCATTTCGAACAGCTCCCGAATTAATTTTATTTTTCACCGAAACTAGTATAAACTAGTGTATAATATATTATGATTTTTTGCCCGAAACATGCATTTAGAAAAGTTTCATAGAATCTAGTTTTCTTATGATTTTTTTGCATGGACTACCATCATAACCTTGCCTCTTAATATATATAAATGATCTGAAAAGTCTCGTGTCATTTCTAATAGTCTCCTATTAAATTTGTTATTTTGACCGAAACTAGTGTATAATTTACTATGATTTTTGACCTAAACTTGCATTTCAAAAAGTTTCATAGATTCTAATTTTCCGATGATTTTTTAATGGACTTCCATCATAACCTTCCCTCGTAAAATATATAAATAATATGTGAAGTTTCGTATCATTTCAAACAGTCCCCGATTTAATTTGATTTTTGACCGAAACTAGTATAAACTAGTGTATAATATATTATGATTTTTGTGCCGAATAATGCATTTCGAAAAGTTTCATAGAATCTAGTTTTCTGATGATTTTTTTGCATGGACTACCGTCATAACCTTCCCTCTTAAGATATATAAATGATCTGAAAAGTCTTGTGTAATTTCTAATAGTTCCCAATTAAATTGGATTTTTTTTACCGAAACTAGTGTATAATATACAATGATTTTTGACCGAAACTTGCATTTCGAAAAGTTTCAAAGAATCTAATTTTCCGATGATTTTTTGCATGGACTTCCATCATAACCTTCCCTCCTAAAATATATAAATGATATGAGAAGTTTCGTTCCATTTCGAACAGTCCCCGAATTAATTTTATTTTTGACCGAAACTAGTATAAACTACTGTATAATATATTATGATTTTTTGCCCGAAACTTGCATTTAGAAAAGTTTCATAGAATCTAGTTTTCTTATGATTTTTTTGCATGGACTACCACCATAACCTTCCCTCTTAATATATATAAATGATGTGAAAAGTCTTGTGTCATTTCTAATAGTCTCCCAATTAAATTGGATTTTTTTGACCGAAACTAGTGTATAATATACTATGATTTTTGACCGAAACTTGCATTTCGAAAAGTTTCATAGAATCTACTTTTTCGATAATTTTTTGCATGGACTTCCATCATAACCTTCCCTCGTAAAATATATAAATGATATGTGAAGTTTCGTATCATTTCGAACAGCTCCCGAATTAATTTTATTTTTCACCGAAACTAGTATAAACTAGTGTATAATATATTATGATTTTTTGCCCGAAACATGCATTTAGAAAAGTTTCATAGAATCTAGTTTTCTTATGATTTTTTTGCATGGACTACCATCATAACCTTCCCTCTTAATATATATAAATGATCTGAAAAGTCTTGTGTCATTTCTTATAGTCTCCCAATTAAATTGGATTTTTTTGACCGAAACTAGTGTATAATATACTATGATTTTTGACCGAAACTTGCATTTCGAAAAGTTTCATAGAATCTACTTTTTCGATAATTTTTTGCATGGACTTCCATCATAACCTTCCCTCGTAAAATATATAAATGATATGTGAAGTTTCGTATCATTTCGAACAGCTCCCGAATTAATTTTATTTTTCACCGAAACTAGTATAAACTAGTGTATAATATATTATGATTTTTTGCCCGAAACATGCATTTAGAAAAATTTCATAGAATCTAGTTTTCTTATGATTTTTTTGCATGGACTACCATCATAACCTTGCCTCTTAATATATATATAAATGATCTGAAAAGTCTCGTGTCATTTCTAATAGTCTCCTATTAAATTTGTTATTTTGACCGAAACTAGTGTATAATTTACTATGATTTTTGACCGAAACTTGCATTTCAAAAAGTTTCATAGATTCTAATTTTCCGATGATTTTTTAATGGACTTCCATCATAACCTTCCCTCGTAAAATATATAAATAATATGTGAAGTTTCGTATCATTTCAAACAGTCCCCGATTTAATTTGATTTTTGACCGAAACTAGTATAAACTAGTGTATAATATATTATGATTTTTGTGCCGAATAATGCATTTCGAAAAGTTTCATAGAATCTAGTTTTCTGATGATTTTTTTGCATGGACTACCGTCATAACCTTCCCTCTTAAGATATATAAATGATCTGAAAAGTCTTGTGTAATTTCTAATAGTTCCCAATTAAATTGGATTTTTTTTACCGAAACTAGTGTATAATATACAATGATTTTTGACCGAAACTTGCATTTCGAAAAGTTTCAAAGAATCTAATTTTCCGATGATTTTTTGCATGGACTTCCATCATAACCTTCCCTCCTAAAATATATAAATGATATGAGAAGTTTCGTTCCATTTCGAACAGTCCCCGAATTAATTTTATTTTTGACCGAAACTATTATAAACTACTGTATAATATATTATGATTTTTTGCCCGAAACTTGCTTTTAGAAAAGTTTCATAGAATCTAGTTTTCTTATGATTTTTTTGCATGGACTACCACCATAACCTTCCCTCTTAATATATATAAATGATGTGAAAAGTCTTGTGTCATTTCTAATAGTCTCCCAATTAAATTGGATTTTTTTGACCGAAACTAGTGTATAATATACTATGATTTTTGACCGAAACTTGCATTTCGAAAAGTTTCATAGAATCTACTTTTTCGATAATTTTTTGCATGGACTTCCATCATAACCTTCCCTCGTAAAATATATAAATGATATGTGAAGTTTCGTATCATTTCGAACAGCTCCCGAATTAATTTTATTTTTCACCGAAACTAGTATAAACTAGTGTATAATATATTATGATTTTTTGCCCGAAACATGCATTTAGAAAAGTTTCATAGAATCTAGTTTTCTTATGATTTTTTTGCATGGACTACCATCATAACCTTCCCTCTTAATATATATAAATGATCTGAAAAGTCTTGTGTCATTTCTTATAGTCTCCCAATTAAATTGGATTTTTTTGACCGAAACTAGTGTATAATATACTATGATTTTTGACCGAAACTTGCATTTCGAAAAGTTTCATAGAATCTACTTTTTCGATAATTTTTTGCATGGACTTCCATCATAACCTTCCCTCGTAAAATATATAAATGATATGTGAAGTTTCGTATCATTTCGAACAGCTCCCGAATTAATTTTATTTTTCACCGAAACTAGTATAAACTAGTGTATAATATATTATGATTTTTTGCCCGAAACATGCATTTAGAAAAGTTTCATAGAATCTAGTTTTCTTATGATTTTTTTGCATGGACTACCATCATAACCTTGCCTCTTAATATATATAAATGATCTGAAAAGTCTCGTGTCATTTCTAATAGTCTCCTATTAAATTTGTTATTTTGACCGAAACTAGTGTATAATTTACTATGATTTTTGACCGAAACTTGCATTTCAAAAAGTTTCATAGATTCTAATTTTCCGATGATTTTTTAATGGACTTCCATCATAACCTTCCCTCGTAAAATATATAAATAATATGTGAAGTTTCGTATCATTTCAAACAGTCCCCGATTTAATTTGATTTTTGACCGAAACTAGTATAAACTAGTGTATAATATATTATGATTTTTGTGCCGAATAATGCATTTCGAAAAGTTTCATAGAATCTAGTTTTCTGATGATTTTTTTGCATGGACTACCGTCATAACCTTCCCTCTTAAGATATATAAATGATCTGAAAAGTCTTGTGTAATTTCTAATAGTTCCCAATTAAATTGGATTTTTTTTACCGAAACTAGTGTATAATATACAATGATTTTTGACCGAAACTTGCATTTCGAAAAGTTTCAAAGAATCTAATTTTCCGATGATTTTTTGCATGGACTTCCATCATAACCTTCCCTCCTAAAATATATAAATGATATGAGAAGTTTCGTTCCATTTCGAACAGTCCCCGAATTAATTTTATTTTTGACCGAAACTAGTATAAACTACTGTATAATATATTATGATTTTTTGCCCGAAACTTGCATTTAGAAAAGTTTCATAGAATCTAGTTTTCTTATGATTTTTTTGCATGGACTACCACCATAACCTTCCCTCTTAATATATATAAATGATGTGAAAAGTCTTGTGTCATTTCTAATAGTCTCCCAATTAAATTGGATTTTTTTGACCGAAACTAGTGTATAATATACTATGATTTTTGACCGAAACTTGCATTTCGAAAAGTTTCATAGAATCTACTTTTTCGATAATTTTTTGCATGGACTTCCATCATAACCTTCCCTCGTAAAATATATAAATGATATGTGAAGTTTCGTATCATTTCGAACAGCTCCCGAATTAATTTTATTTTTCACCGAAACTAGTATAAACTAGTGTATAATATATTATGATTTTTTGCCCGAAACATGCATTTAGAAAAGTTTCATAGAATCTAGTTTTCTTATGATTTTTTTGCATGGACTACCATCATAACCTTCCCTCTTAATATATATAAATGATCTGAAAAGTCTTGTGTCATTTCTTATAGTCTCCCAATTAAATTGGATTTTTTTGACCGAAACTAGTGTATAATATACTATGATTTTTGACCGAAACTTGCATTTCGAAAAGTTTCATAGAATCTACTTTTTCGATAATTTTTTGCATGGACTTCCATCATAACCTTCCCTCGTAAAATATATAAATGATATGTGAAGTTTCGTATCATTTCGAACAGCTCCCGAATTAATTTTATTTTTCACCGAAACTAGTATAAACTAGTGTATAATATATTATGATTTTTTGCCCGAAACATGCATTTAGAAAAATTTCATAGAATCTAGTTTTCTTATGATTTTTTTGCATGGACTACCATCATAACCTTGCCTCTTAATATATATATAAATGATCTGAAAAGTCTCGTGTCATTTCTAATAGTCTCCTATTAAATTTGTTATTTTGACCGAAACTAGTGTATAATTTACTATGATTTTTGACCGAAACTTGCATTTCAAAAAGTTTCATAGATTCTAATTTTCCGATGATTTTTTAATGGACTTCCATCATAACCTTCCCTCGTAAAATATATAAATAATATGTGAAGTTTCGTATCATTTCAAACAGTCTCCGATTTAATTTGATTTTTGACCGAAACTAGTATAAACTAGTGTATAATATATTATGATTTTTGTGCCGAATAATGCATTTCGAAAAGTTTCATAGAATCTAGTTTTCTGATGATTTTTTTGCATGGACTACCGTCATAACCTTCCCTCTTAAGATATATAAATGATCTGAAAAGTCTTGTGTAATTTCTAATAGTTCCCAATTAAATTGGATTTTTTTTACCGAAACTAGTGTATAATATACTATGATTTTTGACCGAAACTTGCATTTCGAAAAGTTTCAAAGAATCTAATTTTCCGATGATTTTTTGCATGGACTTCCATCATAACCTTCCCTCCTAAAATATATAAATGATATGAGAAGTTTCGTTCCATTTCGAACAGTCCCCGAATTAATTTTATTTTTGACCGAAACTAGTATAAACTACTGTATAATATATTATGATTTTTTGCCCGAAACTTGCATTTAGAAAAGTTTCATAGAATCTAGTTTTCTTATGATTTTTTTGCATGGACTACCACCATAACCTTCCCTCTTAATATATATAAATGATGTGAAAAGTCTTGTGTCATTTCTAATAGTCTCCCAAGTAAATTGGATTTTTTTGACCGAAACTAGTGTATAATATACTATGATTTTTGACCGAATCATGCATTTCGAAAAGTCTCATAGAATCTAATTTTTCGATAATTTTTTGCATGGACTTCCATCATAACCTTCCCTCGTAAAATATATAAATGATATGTGAAGTTTCGTATCATTTCGAACAACTCCCGAATTAATTTTATTTTTCACCGAAACTAGTATAAACTAGTGTATAATATATTATGATTTTTTGCCCGAAACTTGCATTTAGAAAAGTTTCATAGAATCTAGTTTTCTTATGATTTATTTGCATGGACTACCATCATAACCTTTGCTCTTAATATATATAAATGATCTGAAAAGTCTCGTGTCATTTCTAATAGTCTCCTATTAAATTTGTTATTTTGACCGAAACTAGTGTATAATTTACTATGATTTTTGACCGAAACTTGCATTTCAAAAAGTTTCATAGATTCTAATTTTCCGATGATTTTTTAATGGACTTCCATCATAACCTTCCCTCGTAAAATATATAAATAATATGTGAAGTTTCGTATCATTTCAAACAGTCCCCGATTTAATTTGATTTTTGACCGAAACTAGTATAAACTAGTGTATAATATATTATGATTTTTGTGCCGAATAATGCATTTCGAAAAGTTTCATAGAATCTAGTTTTCTGATGATTTTTTTGCATGGACTACCGTCATAACCTTCCCTCTTAAGATATATAAATGATCTGAAAAGTCTTGTGTAATTTCTAATAGTTCCCAATTAAATTGGATTTTTTTTACCGAAACTAGTGTATAATATACAATGATTTTTGACCGAAACTTGCATTTCGAAAAGTTTCAAAGAATCTAATTTTCCGATGATTTTTTGCATGGACTTCCATCATAACCTTCCCTCCTAAAATATATAAATGATATGAGAAGTTTCGTTCCATTTCGAACAGTCCCCGAATTAATTTTATTTTTGACCGAAACTAGTATAAACTACTGTATAATATATTATGATTTTTTGCCCGAAACTTGCATTTAGAAAAGTTTCATAGAATCTAGTTTTCTTATGATTTTTTTGCATGGACTACCACCATAACCTTCCCTCTTAATATATATAAATGATGTGAAAAGTCTTGTGTCATTTCTAATAGTCTCCCAAGTAAATTGGATTTTTTTGACCGAAACTAGTGTATAATATACTATGATTTTTGACCGAATCATGCATTTCGAAAAGTCTCATAGAATCTAATTTTTCGATAATTTTTTGCATGGACTTCCATCATAACCTTCCCTCGTAAAATATATAAATGATATGTGAAGTTTCGTATCATTTCGAACAACTCCCGAATTAATTTTATTTTTCACCGAAACTAGTATAAACTAGTGTATAATATATTATGATTTTTTGCCCGAAACTTGCATTTAGAAAAGTTTCATAGAATCTAGTTTTCTTATGATTTATTTGCATGGACTACCATCATAACCTTTGCTCTTAATATATATAAATGATCTGAAAAGTCTCGTGTCATTTCTAATAGTCTCCTATTAAATTTGTTATTTTGACCGAAACTAGTGTATAATTTACTATGATTTTTGACCGAAACTTGCATTTCAAAAAGTTTCATAGATTCTAATTTTCCGATGATTTTTTAATGGACTTCCATCATAACCTTCCCTCGTAAAATATATAAATGATATGTGAAGTTTCGTATCATTTCAAACAGTCCCCGATTTAATTTGATTTTTGACCGAAACTAGTATAAACTAGTGTATAATATATTATGATTTTTTGGCCGAAAAATGCATTTCGAAAAGTTTCATAGAATCTAGTTTTCTGATGATTTTTTGCATGGACTACCGTCATAACCTTCCCTCTTAAGATATATAAATGATCTGAAAAGTCTTGTGTAATTTCTAATAGTTCCCAATTAAATTGGTTTTTTTTGACCGAAACTAGTGTATAATATACTATGATTTTTGACCGAAACTTGCATTTCGAAAAGTTTCATTGAATCTAATTTTCCGATGATTTTTTGCATGTACTTCCATCATAACCTTTCCTCCTAAAATATATAAATGATATGAGAAGTTTCGTTTCATTTCGAACAGTCCCCGAATTAATTTTATTTTTGACCGAAACTAGTATAAACTACTGTATAATATATTATGATTTTTTGCCCGAATCTTGCATTTAGAAAAGTTTCATAGAATCTAGTTTTCTTATGATTTTTTTGCATGGACTACCATCATAACCTTCCCTCTTAATATATATAAATGATCTGAAAAGTCTTGTGTCATTTCTAATAGTCTCCCAATTAAATTGGATTTTTTTGACCGAAACTAGTGTATAATATACTATGATTTTTGACCGAAACATGCATTTCGAAAAGTTTCTTAGAATCTAATTTTTCGATAATTTTTTGCATGGACTTCCATCATAACCTTCCCTCGTAAAATATATAAATGATATGTGAAGTTTCGTATCATTTCGAACAGCTCCCGAATTAATTTTATTTTTCACCGAAACTAGTATAAACTAGTGTATAATATATTATGATTTTTTGCCCGAAACATGTATTTAGAAAAGTTTCATAGAATCTAGTTTTCTTATGATTTTTTTGCATGGACTACCATCATAACCTTGCCTCTTAATATATATAAATGATCTGAAAAGTCTCGTGTCATTTCTAATAGTCTCCTATTAAATTTGTTATTTTGACCGAAACTAGTGTATAATTTACTATGATTTTTGACCGAAACTTGCATTTCAAAAAGTTTCATAGATTCTAATTTTCCGATGATTTTTTAATGGACTTCCATCATAACCTTCCCTCGTAAAATATATAAATAATATGTGAAGTTTCGTATCATTTCAAACAGTCCCCGATTTAATTTGATTTTTGACCGAAACTAGTATAAACTAGTGTATAATATATTATGATTTTTGTGCCGAATAATGCATTTCGAAAAGTTTCATAGAATCTAGTTTTCTGATGATTTTTTTGCATGGACTACCGTCATAACCTTCCCTCTTAAGATATATAAATGATCTGAAAAGTCTTGTGTAATTTCTAATAGTTCCCAATTAAATTGGATTTTTTTTACCGAAACTAGTGTATAATATACTATGATTTTTGACCGAAACTTGCATTTCGAAAAGTTTCAAAGAATCTAATTTTCCGATGATTTTTTGCATGGACTTCCATCATAACCTTCCCTCCTAAAATATATAAATGATATGAGAAGTTTCGTTCCATTTCGAACAGTCCCCGAATTAATTTTATTTTTGACCGAAACTAGTATAAACTACTGTATAATATATTATGATTTTTTGCCCGAAACTTGCATTTAGAAAAGTTTCATAGAATCTAGTTTTCTTATGATTTTTTTGCATGGACTACCACCATAACCTTCCCTCTTAATATATATAAATGATGTGAAAAGTCTTGTGTCATTTCTAATAGTCTCCAAGTAAATTGGATTTTTTTGACCGAAACTAGGGTATAATATACTATGATTTTTGACCGAATCATGCATTTCGAAAAGTTTCAAAGAATCTAATTTTCCGATGATTTTTTGCATGGACTTCCATCATAACCTTCCCTCGTAAAATATATAAATGATATGTGAAGTTTCGTATCATTTCGAACAACTCCCGAATTAATTTTATTTTTCACCGAAACTAGTATAAACTACTGTATAATATATTATGATTTTTTGCCCGAAACTTGCATTTAGAAAAGTTTCATAGAATCTAGTTTTCTTATGATTTTTTTGCATGGACTACCACCATAACCTTCCCTCTTAATATATATAAATGATGTGAAAAGTCTTGTGTCATTTCTAATAGTCTCCCAATTAAATTGGATTTTTTTGACCGAAACTAGTGTATAATATACTATGATTTTTGACCGAAACTTGCATTTCGAAAAGTTTCATAGAATCTACTTTTTCGATAATTTTTTGCATGGACTTCCATCATAACCTTCCCTCGTAAAATATATAAATGATATGTGAAGTTTCGTATCATTTCGAACAGCTCCCGAATTAATTTTATTTTTCACCGAAACTAGTATAAACTAGTGTATAATATATTATGATTTTTTGCCCGAAACATGCATTTAGAAAAGTTTCATAGAATCTAGTTTTCTTATGATTTTTTTGCATGGACTACCATCATAACCTTGCCTCTTAATATATATAAATGATCTGAAAAGTCTCGTGTCATTTCTAATAGTCTCCTATTAAATTTGTTATTTTGACCGAAACTAGTGTATAATTTACTATGATTTTTGACCGAAACTTGCATTTCAAAAAGTTTCATAGATTCTAATTTTCCGATGATTTTTTAATGGACTTCCATCATAACCTTCCCTCGTAAAATATATAAATAATATGTGAAGTTTCGTATCATTTCAAACAGTCCCCGATTTAATTTGATTTTTGACCGAAACTAGTATAAACTAGTGTATAATATATTATGATTTTTGTGCCGAATAATGCATTTCGAAAAGTTTCATAGAATCTAGTTTTCTGATGATTTTTTTGCATGGACTACCGTCATAACCTTCCCTCTTAAGATATATAAATGATCTGAAAAGTCTTGTGTAATTTCTAATAGTTCCCAATTAAATTGGATTTTTTTTACCGAAACTAGTGTATAATATACTATGATTTTTGACCGAAACTTGCATTTCGAAAAGTTTCAAAGAATCTAATTTTCCGATGATTTTTTGCATGGACTTCCATCATAACCTTCCCTCCTAAAATATATAAATGATATGAGAAGTTTCGTTCCATTTCGAACAGTCCCCGAATTAATTTTATTTTTGACCGAAACTAGTATAAACTACTGTATAATATATTATGATTTTTTGCCCGAAACTTGCATTTAGAAAAGTTTCATAGAATCTAGTTTTCTTATGATTTTTTTGCATGGACTACCACCATAACCTTCCCTCTTAATATATATAAATGATGTGAAAAGTCTTGTGTCATTTCTAATAGTCTCCCAAGTAAATTGGATTTTTTTGACCGAAACTAGTGTATAATATACTATGATTTTTGACCGAATCATGCATTTCGAAAAGTCTCATAGAATCTAATTTTTCGATAATTTTTTGCATGGACTTCCATCATAACCTTCCCTCGTAAAATATATAAATGATATGTGAAGTTTCGTATCATTTCGAACAACTCCCGAATTAATTTTATTTTTCACCGAAACTAGTATAAACTAGTGTATAATATATTATGATTTTTTGCCCGAAACTTGCATTTAGAAAAGTTTCATAGAATCTAGTTTTCTTATGATTTATTTGCATGGACTACCATCATAACCTTTGCTCTTAATATATATAAATGATCTGAAAAGTCTCGTGTCATTTCTAATAGTCTCCTATTAAATTTGTTATTTTGACCGAAACTAGTGTATAATTTACTATGATTTTTGACCGAAACTTGCATTTCAAAAAGTTTCATAGATTCTAATTTTCCGATGATTTTTTAATGGACTTCCATCATAACCTTCCCTCGTAAAATATATAAATGATATGTGAAGTTTCGTATCATTTCAAACAGTCCCCGATTTAATTTGATTTTTGACCGAAACTAGTATAAACTAGTGTATAATATATTATGATTTTTGTGCCGAATAATGCATTTCGAAAAGTTTCATAGAATCTAGTTTTCTGATGATTTTTTTGCATGGACTACCGTCATAACCTTCCCTCTTAAGATATATAAATGATCTGAAAAGTCTTGTGTAATTTCTAATAGTTCCCAATTAAATTGGATTTTTTTTACCGAAACTAGTGTATAATATACTATGATTTTTGACCGAAACTTGCATTTCGAAAAGTTTCAAAGAATCTAATTTTCCGATGATTTTTTGCATGGACTTCCATCATAACCTTCCCTCCTAAAATATATAAATGATATGAGAAGTTTCGTTCCATTTCGAACAGTCCCCGAATTAATTTTATTTTTGACCGAAACTAGTATAAACTACTGTATAATATATTATGATTTTTTGCCCGAAACTTGCATTTAGAAAAGTTTCATAGAATCTAGTTTTCTTATGATTTTTTTGCATGGACTACCACCATAACCTTCCCTCTTAATATATATAAATGATGTGAAAAGTCTTGTGTCATTTCTAATAGTCTCCCAAGTAAATTGGATTTTTTTGACCGAAACTAGTGTATAATATACTATGATTTTTGACCGAATCATGCATTTCGAAAAGTCTCATAGAATCTAATTTTTCGATAATTTTTTGCATGGACTTCCATCATAACCTTCCCTCGTAAAATATATAAATGATATGTGAAGTTTCGTATCATTTCGAACAACTCCCGAATTAATTTTATTTTTCACCGAAACTAGTATAAACTAGTGTATAATATATTATGATTTTTTGCCCGAAACTTGCATTTAGAAAAGTTTCATAGAATCTAGTTTTCTTATGATTTATTTGCATGGACTACCATCATAACCTTTGCTCTTAATATATATAAATGATCTGAAAAGTCTCGTGTCATTTCTAATAGTCTCCTATTAAATTTGTTATTTTGACCGAAACTAGTGTATAATTTACTATGATTTTTGACCGAAACTTGCATTTCAAAAAGTTTCATAGATTCTAATTTTCCGATGATTTTTTAATGGACTTCCATCATAACCTTCCCTCGTAAAATATATAAATGATATGTGAAGTTTCGTATCATTTCAAACAGTCCCCGATTTAATTTGATTTTTGACCGAAACTAGTATAAACTAGTGTATAATATATTATGATTTTTTGGCCGAAAAATGCATTTCGAAAAGTTTCATAGAATCTAGTTTTCTGATGATTTTTTTGCATGGACTACCGTCATAACCTTCCCTCTTAAGATATATAAATGATCTGAAAAGTCTTGTGTAATTTCTAATAGTTCCCAATTAAATTGGTTTTTTTTGACCGAAACTAGTGTATAATATACTATGATTTTTGACCGAAACTTGCATTTCGAAAAGTTTCATTGAATCTAATTTTCCGATGATTTTTTGCATGGACTTCCATCATAACCTTCCCTCCTAAAATATATAAATGATATGAGAAGTTTCGTTTCATTTCGAACAGTCCCCGAATTAATTTTATTTTTGACCGAAACTAGTATAAACTACTGTATAATATATTATGATTTTTTGCCCGAAACTTGCATTTAGAAAAGTTTCATAGAATCTAGTTTTCTTATGATTTTTTTGCATGGACTACCATCATAACCTTCCCTCTTAATATATATAAATGATCTGAAAAGTCTTGTGTCATTTCTAATAGTCTCCCAATTAAATTGGATTTTTTTGACCGAAACTAGTGTATAATATACTATGATTTTTGACCGAAACATGCATTTCGAAAAGTTTCTTAGAATCTAATTTTTCGATAATTTTTTGCATGGACTTCCATCATAACCTTCCCTCGTAAAATATATAAATGATATGTGAAGTTTCGTATCATTTCGAACAGCTCCCGAATTAATTTTATTTTTCACCGAAACTAGTATAAACTAGTGTATAATATATTATGATTTTTTGCCCGAAACTTGCATTTAGAAAAGTTTCATAGAATCTAGTTTTCTTATGATTTTTTTGCATGGACTACCATCATAACCTTGCCTCTTAATATATATAAATGATCTGAAAAGTCTCGTGTCATTTCTAATAGTCTCCTATTAAATTTGTTATTTTGACCGAAACTAGTGTATAATTTACTATGATTTTTGACCGAAACTTGCATTTCAAAAAGTTTCATAGATTCTAATTTTCCGATGATTTTTTAATGGACTTCCATCATAACCTTCCCTCGTAAAATATATAAATAATATGTGAAGTTTCGTATCATTTCAAATAGTCCCCGATTTAATTTGATTTTTGACCGAAACTAGTATAAACTAGTGTATAATATATTATGATTTTTGTGCCGAATAATGCATTTCGAAAAGTTTCATAGAATCTAGTTTTCTGATGATTTTTTTGCATGGACTACCGTCATAACCTTCCCTCTTAAGATATATAAATGATCTGAAAAGTCTTGTGTAATTTCTAATAGTTCCCAATTAAATTGGATTTTTTTTACCGAAACTAGTGTATAATATACTATGATTTTTGACCGAAACTTGCATTTCGAAAAGTTTCATAGAATCTAATTTTCCGATGATTTTTTGCATGGACTTCCATCATAACCTTCCCTCCTAAAATATATAAATGATATGTGAAGTTTCGTTTCATTTCGAACAGTCCCTGAATTAATTTTATTTTTGACCGAAACTAGTATAAACTACTGTATAATATATTATGATTTTTTGCCCGAAACTTGCATTTAGAAAAGTTTCATAGAATCTAGTTTTCTTATGATTTTTTTGCATGGACTACCATCATATCCTTCCCTCTTAATATATATAAATGATCTGAAAAGTCTTGTGTCATTTCTAATAGTCTCCCAATTAAATTGGATTTTTTTGACCGAAACTAGTGTATAATATACTATGATTTTTGACCGAAACTTGCATTTCGAAAAGTTTCATAGAATCTACTTTTTCGATAATTTTTTGCATGGACTTCCATCATAACCTTCCCTCGTAAAATATATAAATGATATGTGAAGTTTCGTATCATTTCGAACAGCTCCCGAATTAATTTTATTTTTCACCGAAACTAGTATAAACTAGTGTATAATATATTATGATTTTTTGCCCGAAACATGCATTTAGAAAAGTTTCATAGAATCTAGTTTTCTTATGATTTTTTTGCATGGACTACCATCATAACCTTGCCTCTTAATATATATAAATGATCTGAAAAGTCTCGTGTCATTTCTAATAGTCTCCTATTAAATTTGTTATTTTGACCGAAACTAGTGTATAATTTACTATGATTTTTGACCTAAACTTGCATTTCAAAAAGTTTCATAGATTCTAATTTTCCGATGATTTTTTAATGGACTTCCATCATAACCTTCCCTCGTAAAATATATAAATAATATGTGAAGTTTCGTATCATTTCAAACAGTCCCCGATTTAATTTGATTTTTGACCGAAACTAGTATAAACTAGTGTATAATATATTATGATTTTTGTGCCGAATAATGCATTTCGAAAAGTTTCATAGAATCTAGTTTTCTGATGATTTTTTTGCATGGACTACCGTCATAACCTTCCCTCTTAAGATATATAAATGATCTGAAAAGTCTTGTGTAATTTCTAATAGTTCCCAATTAAATTGGATTTTTTTTACCGAAACTAGTGTATAATATACAATGATTTTTGACCGAAACTTGCATTTCGAAAAGTTTCAAAGAATCTAATTTTCCGATGATTTTTTGCATGGACTTCCATCATAACCTTCCCTCCTAAAATATATAAATGATATGAGAAGTTTCGTTCCATTTCGAACAGTCCCCGAATTAATTTTATTTTTGACCGAAACTAGTATAAACTACTGTATAATATATTATGATTTTTTGCCCGAAACTTGCATTTAGAAAAGTTTCATAGAATCTAGTTTTCTTATGATTTTTTTGCATGGACTACCACCATAACCTTCCCTCTTAATATATATAAATGATGTGAAAAGTCTTGTGTCATTTCTAATAGTCTCCCAATTAAATTGGATTTTTTTGACCGAAACTAGTGTATAATATACTATGATTTTTGACCGAAACTTGCATTTCGAAAAGTTTCATAGAATCTACTTTTTCGATAATTTTTTGCATGGACTTCCATCATAACCTTCCCTCGTAAAATATATAAATGATATGTGAAGTTTCGTATCATTTCGAACAGCTCCCGAATTAATTTTATTTTTCACCGAAACTAGTATAAACTAGTGTATAATATATTATGATTTTTTGCCCGAAACATGCATTTAGAAAAGTTTCATAGAATCTAGTTTTCTTATGATTTTTTTGCATGGACTTCCATCATAACCTTCCCTCTTAATATATATAAATGATCTGAAAAGTCTTGTGTCATTTCTTATAGTCTCCCAATTAAATTGGATTTTTTTGACCGAAACTAGTGTATAATATACTATGATTTTTGACCGAAACTTGCATTTCGAAAAGTTTCATAGAATCTACTTTTTCGATAATTTTTTGCATGGACTTCCATCATAACCTTCCCTCGTAAAATATATAAATGATATGTGAAGTTTCGTATCATTTCGAACAGCTCCCGAATTAATTTTATTTTTCACCGAAACTAGTATAAACTAGTGTATAATATATTATGATTTTTTGCCCGAAACATGCATTTAGAAAAGTTTCATAGAATCTAGTTTTCTTATGATTTTTTTGCATGGACTACCATCATAACCTTGCCTCTTAATATATATAAATGATCTGAAAAGTCTCGTGTCATTTCTAATAGTCTCCTATTAAATTTGTTATTTTGACCGAAACTAGTGTATAATTTACTATGATTTTTGACCGAAACTTGCATTTCAAAAAGTTTCATAGATTCTAATTTTCCGATGATTTTTTAATGGACTTCCATCATAACCTTCCCTCGTAAAATATATAAATAATATGTGAAGTTTCGTATCATTTCAAACAGTCCCCGATTTAATTTGATTTTTGACCGAAACTAGTATAAACTAGTGTATAATATATTATGATTTTTGTGCCGAATAATGCATTTCGAAAAGTTTCATAGAATCTAGTTTTCTGATGATTTTTTTGCATGGACTACCGTCATAACCTTCCCTCTTAAGATATATAAATGATCTGAAAAGTCTTATGTAATTTCTAATAGTTCCCAATTAAATTGGATTTTTTTTACCGAAACTAGTGTATAATATACAATGATTTTTGACCGAAACTTGCATTTCGAAAAGTTTCAAAGAATCTAATTTTCCGATGATTTTTTGCATGGACTTCCATCATAACCTTCCCTCCTAAAATATATAAATGATATGAGAAGTTTCGTTCCATTTCGAACAGTCCCCGAATTAATTTTATTTTTGACCGAAACTAGTATAAACTACTGTATAATATATTATGATTTTTTGCCCGAAACTTGCATTTAGAAAAGTTTCATAGAATCTAGTTTTCTTATGATTTTTTTGCATGGACTACCACCATAACCTTCCCTCTTAATATATATAAATGATGTGAAAAGTCTTGTGTCATTTCTAATAGTCTCCCAATTAAATTGGATTTTTTTGACCGAAACTAGTGTATAATATACTATGATTTTTGACCGAAACTTGCATTTCGAAAAGTTTCATAGAATCTACTTTTTCGATAATTTTTTGCATGGACTTCCATCATAACCTTCCCTCGTAAAATATATAAATGATATGTGAAGTTTCGTATCATTTCGAACAGCTCCCGAATTAATTTTATTTTTCACCGAAACTAGTATAAACTAGTGTATAATATATTATGATTTTTTGCCCAAAACATGCATTTAGAAAAGTTTCATAGAATCTAGTTTTCTTATGATTTTTTTGCATGGACTACCATCATAACCTTCCCTCTTAATATATATAAATGATCTGAAAAGTCTTGTGTCATTTCTTATAGTCTCCCAATTAAATTGGATTTTTTTGACCGAAACTAGTGTATAATATACTATGATTTTTGACCGAAACTTGCATTTCGAAAAGTTTCATAGAATCTACTTTTTCGATAATTTTTTGCATGGACTTCCATCATAACCTTCCCTCGTAAAATATATAAATGATATGTGAAGTTTCGTATCATTTCGAACAGCTCCCGAATTAATTTTATTTTTCACCGAAACTAGTATAAACTAGTGTATAATATATTATGATTTTTTGCCCGAAACATGCATTTAGAAAAGTTTCATAGAATCTAGTTTTCTTATGATTTTTTTGCATGGACTACCATCATAACCTTGCCTCTTAATATATATAAATGATCTGAAAAGTCTCGTGTCATTTCTAATAGTCTCCTATTAAATTTGTTATTTTGACCGAAACTAGTGTATAATTTACTATGATTTTTGACCGAAACTTGCATTTCAAAAAGTTTCATAGATTCTAATTTTCCGATGATTTTTTAATGGACTTCCATCATAACCTTCCCTCGTAAAATATATAAATAATATGTGAAGTTTCGTATCATTTCAAACAGTCCCCGATTTAATTTGATTTTTGACCGAAACTAGTATAAACTAGTGTATAATATATTATGATTTTTGTGCCGAATAATGCATTTCGAAAAGTTTCATAGAATCTAGTTTTCTGATGATTTTTTTGCATGGACTACCGTCATAACCTTCCCTCTTAAGATATATAAATGATCTGAAAAGTCTTGTGTAATTTCTAATAGTTCCCAATTAAATTGGATTTTTTTTACCGAAACTAGTGTATAATATACAATGATTTTTGACCGAAACTTGCATTTCGAAAAGTTTCAAAGAATCTAATTTTCCGATGATTTTTTGCATGGACTTCCATCATAACCTTCCCTCCTAAAATATATAAATGATATGAGATGTTTCGTTCCATTTCGAACAGTCCCCGAATTAATTTTATTTTTGACCGAAACTAGTATAAACTACTGTATAATATATTATGATTTTTTGCCCGAAACTTGCATTTAGAAAAGTTTCATAGAATCTAGTTTTCTTATGATTTTTTTGCATGGACTACCACCATAACCTTCCCTCTTAATATATATAAATGATGTGAAAAGTCTTGTGTCATTTCTAATAGTCTCCCAATTAAATTGGATTTTTTTGACCGAAACTAGTGTATAATATACTATGATTTTTGACCGAAACTTGCATTTCGAAAAGTTTCATAGAATCTACTTTTTCGATAATTTTTTGCATGGACTTCCATCATAACCTTCCCTCGTAAAATATATAAATGATATGTGAAGTTTCGTATCATTTCGAACAGCTCCCGAATTAATTTTATTTTTCACCGAAACTAGTATAAACTAGTGTATAATATATTATGATTTTTTGCCCGAAACATGCATTTAGAAAAGTTTCATAGAATCTAGTTTTCTTATGATTTTTTTGCATGGACTACCATCATAACCTTCCCTCTTAATATATATAAATGATCTGAAAAGTCTTGTGTCATTTCTTATAGTCTCCCAATTAAATTGGATTTTTTTGACCGAAACTAGTGTATAATATACTATGATTTTTGACCGAAACTTGCATTTCGAAAAGTTTCATAGAATCTACTTTTTCGATAATTTTTTGCATGGACTTCCATCATAACCTTCCCTCGTAAAATATATAAATGATATGTGAAGTTTCGTATCATTTCGAACAGCTCCCGAATTAATTTTATTTTTCACCGAAACTAGTATAAACTAGTGTATAATATATTATGATTTTTTGCCCGAAACATGCATTTAGAAAAATTTCATAGAATCTAGTTTTCTTATGATTTTTTTGCATGGACTACCATCATAACCTTGCCTCTTAATATATATATAAATGATCTGAAAAGTCTCGTGTCATTTCTAATAGTCTCCTATTAAATTTGTTATTTTGACCGAAACTAGTGTATAATTTACTATGATTTTTGACCGAAACTTGCATTTCAAAAAGTTTCATAGATTCTAATTTTCCGATGATTTTTTAATGGACTTCCATCATAACCTTCCCTCGTAAAATATATAAATAATATGTGAAGTTTCGTATCATTTCAAACAGTCCCCGATTTAATTTGATTTTTGACCGAAACTAGTATAAACTAGTGTATAATATATTATGATTTTTGTGCCGAATAATGCATTTCGAAAAGTTTCATAGAATCTAGTTTTCTGATGATTTTTTTGCATGGACTACCGTCATAACCTTCCCTCTTAAGATATATAAATGATCTGAAAAGTCTTGTGTAATTTCTAATAGTTCCCAATTAAATTGGATTTTTTTTACCGAAACTAGTGTATAATATACTATGATTTTTGACCGAAACTTGCATTTCGAAAAGTTTCAAAGAATCTAATTTTCCGATGATTTTTTGCATGGACTTCCATCATAACCTTCCCTCCTAAAATATATAAATGATATGAGAAGTTTCGTTCCATTTCGAACAGTCCCCGAATTAATTTTATTTTTGACCGAAACTAGTATAAACTACTGTATAATATATTATGATTTTTTGCCCGAAACTTGCATTTAGAAAAGTTTCATAGAATCTAGTTTTCTTATGATTTTTTTGCATGGACTACCACCATAACCTTCCCTCTTAATATATATAAATGATGTGAAAAGTCTTGTGTCATTTCTAATAGTCTCCCAAGTAAATTGGATTTTTTTGACCGAAACTAGTGTATAATATACTATGATTTTTGACCGAATCATGCATTTCGAAAAGTCTCATAGAATCTAATTTTTCGATAATTTTTTGCATGGACTTCCATCATAACCTTCCCTCGTAAAATATATAAATGATATGTGAAGTTTCGTATCATTTCGAACAACTCCTGAATTAATTTTATTTTTCACCGAAACTAGTATAAACTAGTGTATAATATATTATGATTTTCTGCCCGAAACTTGCATTTAGAAAAGTTTCATAGAATCTAGTTTTCTTATGATTTATTTGCATGGACTACCATCATAACCTTTGCTCTTAATATATATAAATGATCTGAAAAGTCTCGTGTCATTTCTAATAGTCTCCTATTAAATTTGTTATTTTGACCGAAACTAGTGTATAATTTACTATGATTTTTGACCGAAACTTGCATTTCAAAAAGTTTCATAGATTCTAATTTTCCGATGATTTTTTAATGGACTTCCATCATAACCTTCCCTCGTAAAATATATAAATAATATGTGAAGTTTCGTATCATTTCAAACAGTCCCCGATTTAATTTGATTTTTGACCGAAACTAGTATAAACTAGTGTATAATATATTATGATTTTTGTGCCGAATAATGCATTTCGAAAAGTTTCATAGAATCTAGTTTTCTGATGATTTTTTTGCATGGACTACCGTCATAACCTTCCCTCTTAAGATATATAAATGATCTGAAAAGTCTTGTGTAATTTCTAATAGTTCCCAATTAAATTGGATTTTTTTTACCGAAACTAGTGTATAATATACTATGATTTTTGACCGAAACTTGCATTTCGAAAAGTTTCAAAGAATCTAATTTTCCGATGATTTTTTGCATGGACTTCCATCATAACCTTCCCTCCTAAAATATATAAATGATATGAGAAGTTTCGTTCCATTTCGAACAGTCCCCGAATTAATTTTATTTTTGACCGAAACTAGTATAAACTACTGTATAATATATTATGATTTTTTGCCCGAAACTTGCATTTAGAAAAGTTTCATAGAATCTAGTTTTCTTATGATTTTTTTGCATGGACTACCACCATAACCTTCCCTCTTAATATATATAAATGATGTGAAAAGTCTTGTGTCATTTCTAATAGTCTCCCAAGTAAATTGGATTTTTTTGACCGAAACTAGTGTATAATATACTATGATTTTTGACCGAATCATGCATTTCGAAAAGTCTCATAGAATCTAATTTTTCGATAATTTTTTGCATGGACTTCCATCATAACCTTCCCTCGTAAAATATATAAATGATATGTGAAGTTTCGTATCATTTCGAACAACTCCCGAATTAATTTTATTTTTCACCGAAACTAGTATAAACTAGTGTATAATATATTATGATTTTTTGCCCGAAACTTGCATTTAGAAAAGTTTCATAGAATCTAGTTTTCTTATGATTTATTTGCATGGACTACCATCATAACCTTTGCTCTTAATATATATAAATGATCTGAAAAGTCTCGTGTCATTTCTAATAGTCTCCTATTAAATTTGTTATTTTGACCGAAACTAGTGTATAATTTACTATGATTTTTGACCGAAACTTGCATTTCAAAAAGTTTCATAGATTCTAATTTTCCGATGATTTTTTAATGGACTTCCATCATAACCTTCCCTCGTAAAATATATAAATGATATGTGAAGTTTCGTATCATTTCAAACAGTCCCCGATTTAATTTGATTTTTGACCGAAACTAGTATAAACTAGTGTATAATATATTATGATTTTTTGGCCGAAAAATGCATTTCGAAAAGTTTCATAGAATCTAGTTTTCTGATGATTTTTTGCATGGACTACCGTCATAACCTTCCCTCTTAAGATATATAAATGATCTGAAAAGTCTTGTGTAATTTCTAATAGTTCCCAATTAAATTGGTTTTTTTTGACCGAAACTAGTGTATAATATACTATGATTTTTGACCGAAACTTGCATTTCGAAAAGTTTCATTGAATCTAATTTTCCGATGATTTTTTGCATGTACTTCCATCATAACCTTTCCTCCTAAAATATATAAATGATATGAGAAGTTTCGTTTCATTTCGAACAGTCCCCGAATTAATTTTATTTTTGACCGAAACTAGTATAAACTAGTGTATAATATATTATGATTTTTTGCCCGAATCTTGCATTTAGAAAAGTTTCATAGAATCTAGTTTTCTTATGATTTTTTTGCATGGACTACCATCATAACCTTCCCTCTTAATATATATAAATGATCTGAAAAGTCTTGTGTCATTTCTAATAGTCTCCCAATTAAATTGGATTTTTTTGACCGAAACTAGTGTATAATATACTATGATTTTTGACCGAAACATGCATTTCGAAAAGTTTCTTAGAATCTAATTTTTCGATAATTTTTTGCATGGACTTCCATCATAACCTTCCCTCGTAAAATATATAAATGATATGTGAAGTTTCGTATCATTTCGAACAGCTCCCGAATTAATTTTATTTTTCACCGAAACTAGTATAAACTAGTGTATAATATATTATGATTTTTTGCCCGAAACATGTATTTAGAAAAGTTTCATAGAATCTAGTTTTCTTATGATTTTTTTGCATGGACTACCATCATAACCTTGCCTCTTAATATATATAAATGATCTGAAAAGTCTCGTGTCATTTCTAATAGTCTCCTATTAAATTTGTTATTTTGACCGAAACTAGTGTATAATTTACTATGATTTTTGACCGAAACTTGCATTTCGAAAAGTTTCATAGATTCTAATTTTCCGATGAATTTTTAATGGACTTCCATCATAACCTTCCCTCGTAAAATATATAAATGATATGTGAAGTTTCGTATCATTTCAAACAGTCCCCGATTTAATTTGATTTTTGACCGAAACTAGTATAAACTAGTGTATAATATATTATGATTTTTTGGCCGAAAAATGCATTTCGAAAAGTTTCATAGAATCTAGTTTTCTGATGATTTTTTTGCATGGACTACCGTCATAACCTTCCCTCTTAAGATATATAAATGATCTGAAAAGTCTTGTGTAATTTCTAATAGTTCCCAATTAAATTGGATTTTTTTGACCGAAACTAGTGTATAATATACTATGATTTTTGACCGAAACTTGCATTTCGAAAAGTTTCATAGAATCTAATTTTCCGATGATTTTTTGCATGGACTTCCATCATAACCTTCCCTCCTAAAATATATAAATGATATGAGAAGTTTCGTTTCATTTCGAACAGTCCCCGAATTAATTTTATTTTTGACCGAAACTAGTATAAACTACTGTATAATATATTATGATTTTTTGCCCGAAACTTGCATTTAGAAAAGTTTCATAGAATCTAGTTTTCTTATGATTTTTTTGCATGGACTACAATCATAACCTTCCCTCTTAATATATATAAATGATCTGAAAAGTCTTGTGTCATTTCTAATAGTCTCCCAATTAAATTGGATTTTTTTGACCGAAACTAGTGTATAATATACTATGATTTTTGACCGAAACTTGCATTTCGAAAAGTTTCATAGAATCTACTTTTTCGATAATTTTTTGCATGGACTTCCATCATAACCTTCCCTCGTAAAATATATAAATGATATGTGAAGTTTCGTATCATTTCGAACAGCTCCCGAATTAATTTTATTTTTCACCGAAACTAGTATAAACTAGTGTATAATATATTATGATTTTTTGCCCGAAACATGCATTTAGAAAAGTTTCATAGAATCTAGTTTTCTTATGATTTTTTTGCATGGACTACCATCATAACCTTGCCTCTTAATATATATAAATGATCTGAAAACTCTCGTGTCATTTCTTATAGTCTCCAATTAAATTTGTTATTTTGACCGAAACTAGTGTATAATTTACTATGATTTTTGACCGAAACTTGCATTTCGCAAAGTTTCATAGATTCTAATTTTCCGATGATTTTTTAATGGACTTCCATCATAACCTTCCCTCGTAAAATATATAAATGATATGTGAAGTTTCGTATCATTTCAAACAGTCCCCGATTTAATTTGATTTTTGACCGAAACTAGTATAAACTAGTGTATAATATATTATGATTTTTTGGCCGAAAAATGCATTTCGAAAAGTTTCATAGAATCTAGTTTTCTGATGATTTTTTTGCATGGACTACCGTCATAACCTTCCCTCTTAAGATATATAAATGATCTGAAAAGTCTTGTGTAATTTCTAATAGTTCCCAATTAAATTGGATTTTTTTGACCGAAACTAGTGTATAATATACTATGATTTTTGACCGAAACTTGCATTTCGAAAAGTTTCATTGAATCTAATTTTCCGATGATTTTTTGCATGGACTTCCATCATAACCTTCCCTCCTAAAATATATAAATGATATGAGAAGTTTCGTTTCATTTCGAACAGTCCCCGAATTAATTTTATTTTTGACCGAAACTAGTATAATCTACTGTATAATATATTATGATTTTTTGCCCGAAACTTGCATTTAGAAAAGTTTCATAGAATCTAGTTTTCTTATGATTTTTTTGCATGGACTACCATCATAACCTTCCCTCTTAATATATATAAATGATCTGAAAAGTCTTGTGTCATTTCTAATAGTCTCCCAATTAAATTGGATTTTTTTGACCGAAACTAGTGTATAATATACTATGATTTTTGACCGAAACATGCATTTCGAAAAGTTTCTTAGAATCTAATTTTTCGATAATTTTTTGCATGGACTTCCATCATAACCTTCCCTCGTAAAATATATAAATGATATGTGAAGTTTCGTATCATTTCGAACAGCTCCCGAATTAATTTTATTTTTCACCGAAACTAGTATAAACTAGTGTATAATATATTATGATTTTTTGCCCGAAACATGCATTTAGAAAAGTTTCATAGAATCTAGTTTTCTTATGATTTTTTTGCATGGACTACCATCATAACCTTGCCTCTTAATATATATAAATGATCTGAAAAGTCTCGTGTCATTTCTAATAGTCTCCTATTAAATTTGTTATTTTGACCGAAACTAGTGTATAATTTACTATGATTTTTGACCGAAACTTGCATTTCGAAAAGTTTCATAGATTCTAATTTTCCGATGATTTTTTAATGGACTTCCATCATAACCTTCCCTCGTAAAATATATAAATGATATGTGAAGTTTCGTATCATTTCAAACAGTCCCCGATTTAATTTGATTTTTGAATGAAACTAGTATAAACTAGTGTATAATATATTATGATTTTTTGGCCGAAAAATGCATTTCGAAAAGTTTCATAGAATCTAGTTTTCTGATGATTTTTTTGCATGGACTACCGTCATAACCTTCCCTCTTAAGATATATAAATGATCTGAAAAGTCTTGTGTAATTTCTAATAGTTCCCAATTAAATTGGATTTTTTTGACCGAAACTAGTGTATAATATACTATGATTTTTGACCGAAACTTGCATTTCGAAAAGTTTCATAGAATCTAATTTTCCGATGATTTTTTGCATGGACTTCCATCATAACCTTCCCTCCTAAAATATATAAATGATATGAGAAGTTTCGTTTCATTTCGAACAGTCCCCGAATTAATTTTATTTTTGACCGAAACTAGTATAAACTACTGTATAATATATTATGATTTTTTGCCCGAAACTTGCATTTAGAAAAGTTTCATAGAATCTAGTTTTCTTATGATTTTTTTGCATGGACTACCATCATAACCTTCCCTCTTAATATATATAAATGATCTGAAAAGTCTTGTGTCATTTCTAATAGTCTCCCAATTAAATTGGATTTTTTTGACCGAAACTAGTGTATAATATACTATGATTTTTGACCGAAACTTGCATTTCGAAAAGTTTCATAGAATCTACTTTTTCGATAATTTTTTACATGGACTTCCATCATAACCTTCCCTCGTAAAATATATAAATGATATGTGAAGTTTCGTATCATTTCGAACAGCTCCCGAATTAATTTTATTTTTCACCGAAACTAGTATAAACTAGTGTATAATATATTATGATTTTTTGCCCGAAACATGCATTTAGAAAAGTTTCATAGAATCTAGTTTTCTTATGATTTTTTTGCATGGACTACCATCATAACCTTGCCTCTTAATATATATAAATGATCTGAAAACTCTCGTGTCATTTCTTATAGTCTCCAATTAAATTTGTTATTTTGACCGAAACTAGTGTATAATTTACTATGATTTTTGACCGAAACTTGCATTTCGAAAAGTTTCATAGATTCTAATTTTCCGATGATTTTTTAATGGACTTCCATCATAACCTTCCCTCGTAAAATATATAAATGATATGTGAAGTTTCGTATCATTTCAAACAGTCCCCGATTTAATTTGATTTTTGACCGAAACTAGTATAAACTAGTGTATAATATATTATGATTTTTTGGCCGAAAAATGCATTTCGAAAAGTTTCATAGAATCTAGTTTTCTGATGATTTTTTTGCATGGACTACCGTCATAACCTTCCCTCTTAAGATATATAAATGATCTGAAAAGTCTTGTGTAATTTCTAATAGTTCCCAATTAAATTGGATTTTTTTGACCGAAACTAGTGTATAATATACTATGATTTTTGACCGAAACTTGCATTTCGAAAAGTTTCATAGAATCTAATTTTCCGATGATTTTTTGCATGGACTTCCATCATAACCTTCCCTCCTAAAATATATAAATGATATGAGAAGTTTCGTTTCATTTCGAACAGTCCCCGAATTAATTTTATTTTTGACCGAAACTAGTATAAACTACTGTATAATATATTATGATTTTTTGCCCGAAACTTGCTTTTAGAAAAGTTTCATAGAATCTAGTTTTCTTATGATTTTTTTGCATGGACTACCATCATAACCTTCCCTCTTAATATTTATTAATGATCTGAAAAGTCTCGTGTCATTTCTAATAATCCCCTATTAAATTTATTATTTTGACCGAAACTAGTGTATAATATACTATGATTTTTGACCGAAACTTGCATTTCGAAAAGTTTCATATATTCTAATTTTCCGATGATTTTTTGCATTGACTTCCATCATAACCTTCCCTCGTAAAATATATAAATGATATGTGAAGTTTCGTATCATTTCAAACAGTCCCCGATTTAATTTGATTTTTGACCGAAACTAGTATAAACTAGTGTATAATATATTATGATTTTTTGGCCGAAAAATGCATTTCGAAAAGTTTCATAGAATCTAGTTTTCTGATGATTTTTTTGAATGGACTACCATCATAACCTTCCCTCTTAACATATATAAATGATCTGAAAAGTCTTGTGTAATTTCTAATAGTCCCCAATTAAATTGGATTTTTTTGACAGAAACTAGTGTATAATATACTATGATTTTTGACCGAAACTTGCATTTCGAAAAGTTTCATAGAATCTAATTTTCCGATGATTTTTTGCATGGACTTCCATCATAACCTTCCCTCATAAAATATATAAATGATATGTGAAGTTTTGTATCATTTCGAACAGTCCCCGAATTAATTTTATTTTTGACCGAAACTAGTATAAACTAGTGTATAATATATTATGATTTTTTGCCCGAAACTTGCATTTAGAAAAGTTTCATAGAATCTAGTTTTCGGATGATTTTTTTGCATGGACTACCATCATAACCTTCTCTCTTAATATTTATTAATGATCTGAAAAGTCTCGTGTCATTTCTAATAATCCCCTATTAAATTTATTATTTTGACCGAAACTAGTGTATAATATACTATGATTTTTGACCGAAACTTGCATTTCGAAAAGTTTCATATATTCTAATTTTCCGATGATTTTTTGCATTGACTTCCATCATAACCTTCCCTCGTAAAATATATAAATGATATGTGAAGTTTCGTATCATTTCAAACAGTCCCCGATTTAATTTGATTTTTGACCGAAACTAGTATAAACTAGTGTATAATATATTATGATTTTTTGGCCGAAAAATGCATTTCGAAAAGTTTCATAGAATCTAGTTTTCTGATGATTTTTTTGCATGGACTACCATCATAACATTCCCTCTTAACATATATAAATGATCTGAAAAGTCTTGTGTAATTTCTAATAGTTCCCAATTAAATTGGATTTTTTTGACCGAAACTAGTGTATAATATAATATGATTTTTGACCGACACTTGCATTTCGAAAAGTTTCATAGAATCTAATTTTACGATGATTTTTTACAGGGACTTTCATAATAACCTTCCCTCCTAAAATATATAAATGATATGAGAAGTTTCGTTTCATTTCGAACAGTCCCAGAATTAATTTTATTTTTGACCGAAACTAGTATAAACTACTGTATAATAAATTATGATTTTTTGCCCGAAACTTGCATTTAGAAAAGTTTCATAGAATCTAGTTTTCTTATGATTTTTTTGCATGGACTACCATCATAACCTTCCCTCTTAATATATATAAATGATCTGAAAAGTCTCCTGTCATTTCTAATAGTCTCCTATTAAATTTGTTATTTTGACTGAAACTAGTGTATAATATACTATGATTTTTGAACGAAACTTGCATTTCGAAAAGTTTCATAGAATCTAATTTTCCGATGATATTTTGTATGGACTTCCATCATAACCTTCCCTCGTTAAATATATAAATGATATGTGAAGTTTCTTATCATTTCAATCAGACCCCGATTTAATTTTATTTTTGACCGAAACTAGTATAAACTAGTGTATAATTTATTATGATTTTTTGGCCGAAACTTGCATTTTGAAAAGTTTCATAGAATCTAGTTTTCTGATGATTTTTTTTCATGGACTACCATCATAACATTCCCTCTTAACATATATAAATGATCTGAAAAGTCTTGTGTAATTTATAATAGTCCCCAATTAAATTGGATTTTTTTGACCGAAACTAGTGTATAATATACTATGATTTTTGACCGAAACTTGCATTTCGAAATCTTTCATAGAATCTAATTTTCCGATGATTTTTTGCATGGACTTCCATCATAACCTTCCCTCATAAAATATATAAATGATATGTGAAGTTTTGTATCATTTCGAACAGTCCCCGAATTAATTTTATTTTTGACCGAAACTAGTATAAACTAGTGTATAATATATTATGATTTTTTGCCCGAAACTTGCATTTAGAAAAGTTTCATAGAATCCAGTTTTCTGATGATTTTTTTGCATGGACTACCATCATAACCTTCCCTCTTAATATATATAAATGACCTGAAAAGTCTCGTGTCATTTCTAATAATCCCCTATTAAATTTATTATTTTGACCGAAACTAGTGTATAATATACTATGATTTTTGACCGAAACTTGCATTTCGAAAAGTTTCATAGATTCTAATTTTCCGATGATTTTTTGCATTGACTTCCATCATAACCTTCCCTCGTAAAATATATAAATGATATGTGAAGTTTCGTATCATTTCAAACAGTCCCCGATTTAATTTGATTTTTGACCGAAACTAGTATAAACTAGTGTATAATATATTATGATTTCTTGGCCGAAAAATGCATTTCGAAAAGTTTCATAGAATCTAGTTTTCTGATGATTTTTTTGCATGGACTACCATAATAACCTTCCCTCTTAACATATATAAATGATCTGAAAAGTCTTGTGTAATTTCTAATAGTTCCCAATTAAATTGGATTTTTTTGACCGAAACTAGTGTATAATATACTATGTTTTTTGACCGAAACTTGCATTTCGAAAAGTTTCATAGAATCTAATTTTCCGATGATTTTTTGCATGGACTTCCATCATACCCTTCCCTCCTAAAATATATAAATGATATGAGAAGTTTCGTTTCATTTCGAATAGTCCCCGAATTAATTTTATTTTTAAACGAAACTAGTATAAACTAGTGTATAATATATTATGCTTTTTTGCCCGAAACATGCATTTAGAAAAGTTTCATAGAATATAGTTTTCTTATGATTTTTTTGCATGGACTACCATCATAACCTTGCCTCTTAATATATATAAATGATCTGAAAACTCTCGTGTCATTTCTTATAGTCTCCAATTAAATTTGTTATTTTGACCGAAACTAGTGTATAATATACTATGATATTTGACCGAAACTTGCATTTCGAAAAGTTTCATAGTTTCTTTTTTTCCAATGATTTTTTTCATGGACTTCCATCATAACCTTCCCTCGTAAAATATAAAAATGTTATTTGAAGTTTTGTATCATTTCGAACATTCCCCGATTTAATTTGATTTATGACCGAAACTAGTATAAACTATTGTAATATATATTATGCTTTTTTGGCCGAAAATTGCATTTCAAAAAGTCTTATAGAATCTATTTTTCTATGATTTTTTCATGGACTTCCATCATAACCTTCCCTCGTAAAATATATAAATGATATTAGAAGTTTCTTATCATTTCGAACAGTCCCTGATTTAATTTGATTTTTGACCGAAACTAGTGTATACTAGTGTATAATATATTATGATTTTTTGGCCGAAATTTGCATTTCAAAAAGTTTCATAGAATCTAGGTTTCTATTGATTTGTTTGTATGGACTACCCTCATAACCTCCCCTCTTAACATATATAAATGATCTGAAAAGTCTCGTGTCAATCTCAAATAGTCCTCAACTAAATTTGATTTTTTTGACTGAAACAAGTGTATATTATACTATGATTTTTTATCGAAATTTGCATTTCGAAAAGTGTCATAGAATCTGATTTTTTGATGATTTTTTGCATGGACTTCCATAATAACCTTCCCTCGTAAAATATATAAATAATATGTGAAGTTTCGTATTATTTCGAACAATCCCCGATTTAATTTGATTTTTGACCAAAACTAGTATAAACTAGTGTATAATATATTATGATTTTTTGGCCGAAACTTGCATTTTGAAAAGTTTCATAGAATCTAGTTTTCTGATGATTTTTTTGCATGGACTACCATCATAACCTTCCCACATAACATATATAAATGATCTGAAAACTCTCGTGTCATTTCAAATAGTCCCCAATTAAAATTGATTTTTTTGACCGAAACTAGTGTATAATATACTATGATTTTTGACCGAAACTTGCGTATCGAAAAGTTTCAGAGAAACTAATTTTCCGATAATTTTTTGCATGGACTTCCATCATAACATTCCCTCGTAAAATATATAAATGATATGTGAAGTTTCGTTTCATGTCGAACAGTCCCCGATTTAATTTGATTTTTGACCGAAACTAGTATAAACATGTGTATAATAAATTTTATTTATGTCTGAAACTTGCATTTCGAAAAGTTTCATAGAATCTAGTTTTTAGATGATTTTTTTGCATAGAGTACCATCATATCCTTCCCTCTTAACATATATAAATGATCTGAAAAGTCTTGTGTAATTTCTAATAGTACCCAATTAAATTGGATTTTTTTGACCGAAACTAGTGTATAATATACTATGATTTTTGACCGAAACTTGCATTTCGAAAAGTTTCATAGAATCTAATTTTCCGATTATTTTTTGCCTGGACTTCCATGATAACCTTCCCTCGTAAAATATATAATTATATATGAATTTTCGTATCATTTCGAACAGTCCCCGAATTAATTTTATTTTTGACCGAAACTAGTATAAACTACTGTATAATATATTATGATTTCTTGGCCGAAAAATGCATTTAGAAAAGTTTCATAGAATCTAGTTTTCTTATGATTTTTTTGCATGGACTACCATCATAACCTTCCCTCTTAATATATATAAATGATCTGAAAAGTCTTGTGTCATTTCTAATAGTTCCCAATTAAATTGGATTTTTTTGACTGAAACTAGTGTATAATATACTATGATTTTTGACCGAAACTTGCATTTCGAAAAGTTTCATAGAATCTAATTTTTCGATGATTTTTTGCATGGACTTCCATCATAACCTACCCTCCTAAAATATATAAATGATATGAGAAGTTTCGTTTCATTTTGAACAGTCCCCGAATTAATTTTATTTTTGACCGAAACTATTATTAACTAGTGTATAATATATTATGATTTTTTGGCCGAAAAATGCATTTCGAAAAGTTTCATAGAATCTAGTTTTCTGATGATTTTTTTGCATGGAGTACCATCATAACATTCCCTCTTAACATATATAAATGATCTGAAAAAGTCTTGTGTAATTTCTAATAGTTCCCAATTAAATTGGATTTTTTTGACCGAAACTAGTGTATAATATACTATGATTTTTGACCGAAACATGCATTTCGAAAAGTTTCATAGAATCTAATTTTTCGATAATTTTTTGCATGGACTTCCATCATAACCTTCCCTCGTAAAATATATAAATGATATGTGAAGTTTCGTATCATTTCGAACAGTTCCCGAATTAATTTTATTTTTCACCGAAACTAGTATAAACTAGTGTATAATATATTATGATTTTTTGCCCGAAACTTGCATTTAGAAAAGTTTCATAGAATCTAGTTTTCTGATGATTTTTTTGCATGGACTACCATCATAACCTTCCCTCTTAATATATATAAATGATCTGAAAAGTCTTGTGTCATTTCTAATAATCCCCTATTAAATTTATTATTTTGACCGAAACTAGTGTATAATATACTATGATTTTTGACCGAAACTTGCATTTCGAAAAGTTTCATAGATTCTAATTTTCCGATGATTTTTTGCATGGACTTCCATCATAACCTTCCCTCGTAAAATATATAAATGATATGTGAAGTTTCGTATCATTTCGAACAGCTCCCGAATTAATTTTATTTTTCACCGAAACTAGTATAAACTAGTGTATAATATATTATGCTTTTTTGCCCGAAACATGCATTTAGAAAAGTTTCATAGAATCTAGTTTTCTTATGATTTTTTTGCATGGACTACCATCATAACCTTGCCTCTTAATATATATAAATGATCTGAAAACTCTCGTGTCATTTCTTATAGTCTCCAATTAAATTTGTTATTTTGACCGAAACTAGTGTATAATATACTATGATATTTGACCGAAACTTGCATTTCGAAAAGTTTCATGGTTTCTTATTTTCCAATGATTTTTTTCATGGACTTCCATCATAACCTTCCCTCGTAAAATATAAAAATGTTATGTGAAGTTTTGTATCATTTCGAACATTCCCCGATTTAATTTGATTTATGACCGAAACTAGTATAAACTATTGTAATATATATTATGCTTTTTTGGCCGAAAATTGCATTTCAAAAAGTCTTATAGAATCTATTTTTCTATGATTTTTTCATGGACTTCCATCATAACCTTCCCTCGTAAAATATATAAATGATATTAGAAGTTTCTTATCATTTCGAACAGTCCCTGATTTAATTTGATTTTTGACCGAAACTAGTGTAAACTAGTGTATAATATATTATGATTTTTTGGCCGAAATTTGCATTTCGAAAAGTTTCATAGAATCTAGGTTTCTATTGATTTGTTTGTATGGACTACCCTCATAACCTCCCCTCTTAACATATATAAATGATCTGAAAAGTCTCGTGTCAATCTCAAATAGTCCTCAACTAAATTTGATTTTTTTGACTGAAACAAGTGTATATTATACTATGATTTTTTATCGAAATTTGCATTTCGAAAAGTGTCATAGAATCTAATTTTTCGATGATTTTTTGCATGGACTTCCATAATAACCTTCCCTCGTAAAATATATAAATAATATGTGAAGTTTCGTATTATTTCGAACAATCCCCGATTTAATTTTATTTTTGACCAAAACTAGTATAAACTAGTGTATAATATATTATGATTTTTTGGCCGAAACTTGCATTTTGAAAAGTTTCATAGAATCTAGTTTTCTGATGATTTTTTTGCATGGACTACCATCATAACCTTCCCACATAACATATATAAATGATCTGAAAACTCTCGTGTCATTTCAAATAGTCCCCAATTAAAATTGATTTTTTTGACCGAAACTAGTGTATAATATACTATGATTTTTGACCGAAACTTGCGTATCGAAAAGTTTCATAGAATCTAATTTTCCGATGATTTTTTGCATGTACTTCCATCATAACATTCCCTCGTAAAATATATAAATGATATGTGAAGTTTCGTTTCATGTCGAACAGTCCCCGATTTAATTTGATTTTTGACCGAAACTAGTATAAACGTGTGTATAATAAATTTTATTTATGTCTGAAACTTGCATTTCGAAAAGTTTCATAGAATCTAGTTTTCAGATGATTTTTTTGCATAGAGTACCATCATATCCTTCCCTCTTAACATATATAAATGATCTGAAAAGTCTTGTGTAATTTCTAATAGTACCCAATTAAATTGGATTTTTTTGACCGAAACTAGTGTATAATATACTATGATTTTTGACCGAAACTTGCATTTCGAAAAGTTTCATAGAATCTAATTTTCCGATTATTTTTTGCCTGGACTTCCATGATAACCTTCCCTCGTAAAATTTATAATTATATATGAATTTTCGTATCATTTCGAACAGTCCCCGAATTAATTTTATTTTTGACCGAAACTAGTATAAACTACTGTATAATATATTATGATTTTTTGGCCGAAAAATGCATTTAGAAAAGTTTCATAGAATCTAGTTTTCTTATGATTTTTTTGCATGGACTACCATCATAACCTTCCCTCTTAATATATATAAATGATCTGAAAAGTCTTGTGTCATTTCTAATAGTTCCCAATTAAATTGGATTTTTTTGACTGAAACTAGTGTATAATATACTATGATTTTTGACCGAAACTTGCATTTCAAAAAGTTTCATAGAATCTAATTTTTCGATGATTTTTTGCATGGACTTCCATCATAACCTACCCTCCTAAAATATATAAATGATATGAGAAGTTTCGTTTCATTTTGAACAGTCCCCGAATTAATTTTATTTTTGACCGAAACTATTATTAACTAGTGTATAATATATTATGATTTTTTGGCCGAAAAATGCATTTCGAAAAGTTTCATAGAATCTAGTTTTCTGATGATTTTTTTGCATGGAGTACCATCATAACATTCCCTCTTAACATATATAAATGATCTGAAAAAGTCTTGTGTAATTTCTAATAGTTCCCAATTAAATTGGATTTTTTTGACCGAAACTAGTGTATAATATACTATGATTTTTGACCGAAACATGCATTTCGAAAAGTTTCATAGAATCTAATTTTTCGATAATTTTTTGCATGGACTTCCATCATAACCTTCCCTCGTAAAATATATAAATGATATGTGAAGTTTCGTATCATTTCGAACAGTTCCCGAATTAATTTTATTTTTCACCGAAACTAGTATAAACTAGTGTATAATATATTATGATTTTTTGCCCGAAACTTGCATTTAGAAAAGTTTCATAGAATCTAGTTTTCTTATGATTTTTTTGCATGGAATACCATCATATCCTTGCCTCTTAATATATATAAATGATCTGAAAAGTCTCGTGTCATTTCTAATAGTCTCCTATTAAATTTGTTATTTTGACCGAAACTAGTGTATAATATACTATGATTTTTGACCGAAACTTGCATTTCGAAAAGTTTCATAGATTCTAATTTTCCGATGATTTTTTAATGGACTTCCATCATAACCTTCCCTCGTAAAATATATAAATGATATGTGAAGTTTCGTATCATTTCAAACAGTCCCCGATTTAATTTGATTTTTGACCGAAACTAGTATAAACTAGTGTATAATATATTATGATTTTTTGGCCGAAATATGCATTTCGAAAAGTTTCATAGAATCTAGTTTTCTTATGATTTTTTTGCATGGACTACCGTCATAACCTTCCCTCTTAAGATATATAAATGATCTGAAAAGTCTTGTGTAATTTCTAATAGTTCCCAATTAAATTGGATTTTTTAGACCGAAACTAGTGTATAATATACTATGATTTTTGACCGAAACTTGCATTTCGAAAAGTTTCGTAGAATCTAATTTTCCATTGATTTTTTGCATGGACTTCCATCATAACCTTCCCTCGTAAAATATATAAATGATATGAGAAGTTTCGTTTCATTTCGAACAGTCCCCGAATTAATTTTATTTTTGACCGAAACTAGTATAAACTTCTGTATAATATATTATGATTTTTTTGCCGAAAAATGCATTTAGAAAAGTTTCATAGAATCTAGTTTTCTTATGATTTTTTTGCATGGACTACCATCATAACCTTCCCTCTTAATATATATAAATATTCTGAAAAGTCTTGTGTCATTTCTAATAGTTCCCAATTAAATTGGATTTTTTTGACCGAAACTAGTGTATAATATACTATGATTTTTGACCGAAACTTGCATTTCGAAACGTTTCATAGAATCTAATTTTTCGATGTTTTTTTGCATGGACTTCCATCATAACCTTCCCTCCTAAAATATATAAATGATATGAGAAGTTTCGTTTCATTTTGAACAGTCCCCGAATTAATTTTATTTTTGAGCGAAACTATTATAAACTAGTGTATAATATATTATGATTTTTTGGCCGAAAAATGCATTTCGAAAAGTTTCATAGAATCTAATTTTCTGATGATTTTTTTGCATGGAGTACCATCATAACATTCCCTCTTAACATATATAAATGATCTGAAAAGTCTTGTGTAATTTCTCATAGTTCCCAATTAAATTGGATTTTTTTGACTGAAACTAGTGTATAATATACTATGATTTTTGACCGAAACTTGCATTTCGAAAAGTTTCATATAATCTAATTTTTCGATAATTTTTTGCATGGACTTCCATCATAACATTCCCTCGTAAAATATATAAATGATATGTGAAGTTTCGTATCATTTCGAACAGTTCCCGAATTAATTTTATTTTTCACCGAAACTAGTATAAACTAGTGTATAATATATTATGATTTTTTGCCCGAAACTTGCATTTAGAAAAGTTTCATAGAATCTAGTTTTCTTATGATTTTTTTGCATGGACTACCATCATAACCTTGCCTCTTAATATATATAAATGATCTGAAAAGTCTTGTGTCATTTCTAATAGTCTCCTATTAAATTTGTTATTTTGACCGAAACTAGTGTATAATATACTATGATTTTGAACCGAAACTTGCATTTCGAAAAGCTTCATAAATTCTAATTTTTCGATGATTTTTTAATGGACTTCCATCATAACCTTCCCTCGTAAAATATATAAATGATATGTGAAGTTTCGTATCATTTCAAACAGTCCCGATTTAATTTGATTTTTGACCGAAACTAGTATAAACTAGTGTATAATATATTATGATTTTTTGGCCGAAAAATGCATTTCGAAAAGTTTCATAGAATCTAGTTTTCTGATGATTTTTTTGCATGGACTACCGTCATAACCCTCCCTCTTAAGATATATAAATTATCTGAAAAGTCTTGTGTAATTTCTAATAGTTCCCAATTAAATTGGATTTTTTTGACCGAAACTAGTGTATAATATACTATGATTTTTGACCGAAACTTGCATTTCGAAAAGTTTCATAGAATCTAATTTTCCATTGATTTTTTTCATGGACTTCCATCATAACCTTCCCTCCTAAAATATATAAATGATATGAGAAATTTAGTTTCATTTCGAACAGTCCCCGAATTAATTTTATTTTTGACCGAAACTAGTATAAACTACTGTATAATATATTATGATTTTTTGCCCGAAACTTGCATTTAGAAAAGTTTCATAAAATCTAGTTTTCTTATGATTTTTTTGCATGGACTACCATCATAACCTTCCCTCTTAAAATATATAAATGATCTGAAAAGTCTCGTGTCATTTCTAATAGTCTCCTATTAAATTTGTTATTTTGACCGAAACTATTTTATAATATACTATGCTTTTTGACTGAAACTTGCATTTCGAAAATTTTCATAGAATCTAATTTTTCGATGATTTTTTGCATGGACTACCATCATAACCTTTCCTCTTAATATATATAAATGATCTGAAAAGTCTCGTGTCATTTCTAATAGTCTCCTATTAAATTTGTTATTTTGACCGAAACTAGTGTATAATATACTATGATTTTTGAACGAAACTTGCATTTCGAAAAGTTTCATAGAATCTAATTTTCCGATTCTATTTTGCATGGACTTCCATCATAACCTTCCCTCGTAAAATATATAAATGATATGTGAAGTTTCGTGTCATTTCAAATAGACTCCGATTTAATTTGATTTTTGACCAAAACTAGTATAAACTAGTGTATAATATATTATGATTTTTTGGCCGAAACTTGCATTTCGAAAAGTTTCATAGAATCTAGTTTTCTGATTAATTTTTTGCATGGACTACCATCATAATCTTCCCACATAACATATATAAATGATCTGAAAACTCTCGTGTCATTTCAAATAGTCCCCAATTAAAATTGATTTTTTTGACCGAAACTAGTGTATAATATACTATGATTTTTGACCGAAACTTGCGTTTCGAAAAGTTTCATAGTATCTAATTTTCCGATGATTTTTTGCATGGACTTCCATCATAACATTCCCTCGTAAAATATATAAATGATATGTGAAGTTTCGTATCATGTCGAATAGTCCCCGATTTAATTTGATTTTTGACCGAAACTAGTATAAACGAATGTATAATAAATTTTATTTATGTCTGAAACTTGCATTTCGAAAAGTTTCATAGAATCTAGTTTTCAGATGATTTTTTTGCATAGAGTACCATCATATCCTTCCCTCTTAACATATATAAATGATCTGAAAAGTCTTGTGTAATTTCTAATAGTACCCAATTAAATTGGATTTTTTTGACCGAAACTAGTGTATAATATACTATGATTTTTGACCGAAACTTGCATTTCGAAAAGTTTCATAGAATCTAATTTTCCGATTATTTTTTGCCTGGACTTCCATTATAACCTTCCCTCGTAAAATATATAAATGATATATGAAGTTTCGTATCATTTCGAACAGTCCTCGAATTAATTTTATTTTTGACCGAAACTAGTATAAACTACTGTATAATATATTATTATTTTTTGACCGAAACTTGCATTTAGAAAAGTTTCATAGAATCTAGTTTTTTTATGATTTTTTTGCATGGACTACCATCATAACCTTGCCTCTTAATACATATAAATGATCTGAAAGTCTCGTGTCATTTCTAATAGTCTCCTATTAAATTTGTTATTTTGACCGAAACTAGTGTATAATATACTATGATTTTTGACCGAAACTTGCATTTCGAAAAGTTTCATAGAATCTAATTTTCCGATGATTTTTTGCATGGACTTCCATCATAACCTTCCCTCGTAAAATATATAAATGATATGTGAAGTTTCGTATCATTTCGAACAGTCCCCGATTTAATTTGATTTATGAACGAAACTAGTATAAACTATTGTATAATATATTATGCTTTTTTGGCCGAAACTTGCATTTCAAAAAGTTTATAGAATCTATTTTTCTATGATTTTTTCATGGACTTTCATCATAACCTTCCCTCGTAAAATATATAAATGATATTACAAGGTTCTTATCATTTCAAACAGTCCCTGATTTAATTTGATTTTTGACCGAAACTAGTGTAAACTAGTGTATAATATATTATGATTTTTTGGCAGAAATTTGCATTTCGAAAAGTTTCATAGAATCTAGTTTTCAATTGATTTGTTTGTATGGACTACCCTCTTAATATATATAAATGATCTGAAAAGTCTCGTGTCATTTCAAATAGTCCTCAACTAAATTTGATTTTTTTGACTGAAACTAGTGTATATTATACTATGATTTTTTATCGAAAATTGCATTTCGAAAAGTTTCATAGAATCTAATTTTTCGATGATTTTTTTGCATGGACTTCCATAATAAACTTCCCTCGTAAAATATATAAATAATATGTGAAGTTTCGTATTATTTCGAACAATCCCCGATTTAATTTGATTTTTGACCAAAACTAGTATAAACTAGTGTATAATATATTATGATTTTTTGGCCGATACTTGCATTTCGAAAAGTTTCATGGAATCTAGTTTTCTGATGATGTTTTTGCATGGACTACCATCATAACCTTCCTCAATTAAAATTGATTTTTTTGACCGAAACTAGTGTATAATATACTATGATTTTTGACTGAAACATGTGTTTCGAAAAGTGTCATAGAATTTAATGTTTCGATGATTTTTTGCATGGACTTCCATCATAACATTCCCTCGTAAAATATATAAATGATATGTGAAGTTTCGTATCATGTCGAATAGTCCCCGATTTAATTTGATTTTTGACCGAAACTAGTATAAACGAGTGTATAATATTTTTTTTTGTCTGAAACTTGCATTTCGAAAAGTTTCATAGAATCTAGTTTTCAGATGATTTTTTTGCATAAAGTACCATCATATCCTTCCCTCTTAACATATATAAATGATCTGAAAAGTCTTGTGTAATTTCTAATAGTCCCCAATTAAATTGGATTTTTTTGACCGAAACTAGTGTATAATATACTATGATTTTTGACCGAAACATGCATTTCGAAAAGTTTCATAGAATCTAATTTTCCGATGATTTTTTGCATGGACTTCCATCATAACCTTCCCTCGTAAAATATATAAATGATATGTGAAGTTTCGTATCATTTCGAACAGTCCCCGAATTAATTTTATTTTTGACCGAAACTAGTATAAACTAGTGTATAATATATTATGATTTTTTTCCCGAAACTTGCATTTAGAAAAGTTTCATAGAATCTAGTTTTCTTATGATTTTTTTGCATGGACTACCATCATAACCTTCCCTCTTATTATATATAAATGATCTGAAAAGTCTCGTGTCATTTCTAATAATCCCCTATTAAATTTATAATTTTGACCGAAACTAGTGGATAATATACTATGATTTTTGACCGAAACTTCCATTTCGAAAAGTTTCATAGATTCTAATTTTCCGATGATTTTTTGCATGGACTTCCATCATAACCTTCCCTCGTAAAATATATAAATGATATGTGAAGTTTCGTATCATTTCAAACAGTCCCCGATTTAATTTGATTTTTGACCGAAACTAGTATAAACTAGTGTATAATATATTATGATTTTTTGCCCGAAACTTGCATTTAGAAAAGTTTCCTAGAATCTAGTATTCTTATGATTTTTTTGCATGGACTACCATCATAACCTTCCCTCTTAATATATATAAATGATCTGAAAAGTCTCGTGTCATTTCTAATAGTCCCCTATTAAATTTGTTATTTTGACCGAAACTAGTGTATAATATACTATGATTTTTTACCGAAACTTGCATTTCGAAAAGTTTCATAGAATCTAATTTTCCGATGATTTTTTGCATGGACTTCCATCATAACATTCCCTCGTAAAATATATAAATGATATGTGAAGTTTCGTATCATGTCGAACAGTCCCCGATTTAATTTGATTTTTGACCGAAACTAGTATAAATTAGTGTATAATATATTATGGTTTTTTGGCCGAAACTTGCATTTCGAAAGGTTTCATAGAATCTAGTTTTCTGATATTTTTTTTGCATGGACTACCATCATAACATTCCCTCTTAACATATATAAATGATCTGAAAAGTCTTGTGTAATTTCTAATAGTCCCCAATTAAATTGGATTTTTTTGACCGAAACTAGTGTATAATATACTATGATTTTTGACCGAAACTTGCATTTCGAAAAGTTTCATAGAATCTAATTTTCCGATGATTTTTTTCATGGACTTCCATCATAACCTTCCCTCCTAAAATATATAAATGATATGAAAAGTTTCGTTTCATTTCGAACAATCCCCGAATTAATTTTATTTTTGACCGAAACTAGTATAAACTAGTATATAATATATTATGATTTTTTGCCCGAAACTTGCATTTAGAAAAGTTTCATAGAATCTAGTTTTCTTATGATTTTTTTGCATGGACTACCATCATAACCTTCCCTCTTAATATATATAAATGATCTGAAAAGTATCGTGTCATTTCTAATAGTCTCCTATTAAATTTGTTATTTTGACCGAAACTATTGTATAATATACTATGCTTTTTGACTGAAACTAGCATTTCGAAAAGTTTCATAGAATCTAATTTTCCGATGATTTTTTGCATGGACATCCATCATAACCTTCCCTCGTAAAATATATAAATGATATGTGAAGTTTCGTATCATTTCAAACAGTCCCCGATTTAATTTGATTTATGACCGAAACTAGTATAATCTATTGTATAATATATTATGCTTTTTTGGCCGAAACTTGCATTTAGAAAAGTTTCATAGAATCTAGTTTTCTTATGATTTTTTTGCGTGGACTACCATCATAACCTTCCCTCTTAATATATATAAATGATCTGAAAAGTCTTGATTCATTTCTAATAGTCCCCTATTAAATTTGTTATTTTGACCGAAACTAGTGTATAATATACTATGATTTTTTACCGAAACTTGCATTTCGAAAAGTTTCATAGATTCTTATTTTCCGATGATTTTTTGCATGGACTTCCATCATAACCTTCCCTCGTAAAATATATAAATGATATGTGAAGTTTCGTATCATTTCAAACAGTCCCCGATTTAATTTGATTTTTGACCGAAACTAGTATAAACTAGTGTATAATATATTATGCTTTTTTGGCTGAAACTTGCATTTCGAAAAGTTTCATAGAATCTAGTTTTCTGATGATTTTTTTGCAGAGACTATAATCATAACCTTCCCTCTTAACATATATAAATGATCTGAAAAGTCTTGTGTAATTTCTAATAGTTCCCAATTAAATTGGATTTTTTTAACCGAAACCAGTGTATAATATACTATGATTTTTGACCGAAACTTTCATTTTGAAAAGTTTCATAGAATCTAATTTTCCGATGATTTTTTGCATGGACTTCCATCATAACCTTCACTCGTAAATTATATAAATGATATGTGAAGTTTCGTATCATTTCGAACAGTCCCCGAATTAATTTTATTTTTCACCGAAACTAGTATAAACTAGTGTATAATATATTATGATTTTTTGCCCGAAACTTGCATTTAGAAAAGTTTCATAGAATCTAGTTTTCTTATGATTTTTTTGCATGACTACCATCATAACCTTCCCTCTTAATATATATAAATGATCTGAAAAGTCTCGTGTGATTTCTAATATCCCCTATTAAATTTGTTATTTTGACCGAAACTAGTGTATAATATACTATGATTTTTGACCGAAACTTGCATTTCGAAAAATTTCATAGATTCTAATTTTTCGATGATTTTTTGCATGGAATTCCATCATAACCTTCCCTCGTAAAATATACAAATGATATGTGAAGTTTCGTATCATTTCAAACAGTCCCCGATTTAATTTGATTTTTGACCGAAACTAGTATAAACTAGTGTATAATATATTATGCTTTTTTGGCCGAAACTTGCATTTCGAAAAGTTTCATAGAATCTAGTTTTCTGATGATTTTTTTGCAGGGACTACCATCATAACCTTCCATCTTAACATATATAAATGATCTGAAAAGTCTTGTGTAATTTCTAATAGTTCCCAATTAAATTGGATTTTTTTAACCGAAACTAGAGAATAATATACTATGATTTTTGACCGAAACTTGCATTTCGAAAAGTTTCATAGAATCTAATTTTCCGATGATTTTTTGCATGGACTTCCATCATAACCTTCCCTCGTAAAATATATAAATGATATGTGAAGTTTCGTATCATTTCAAACAGTCCCCGATTTAATTTGATTTTTGACCGAAACTAGTATAAACTAGTGTATAATATATTATGATATTTTGCCCGAAACTTGCATTTAGAAAAGTTTCATAGAATCTAGTTTTCTGATGATTTTTTTGCATGGACTACCATCATAACCTTCCCTCTTAATATATATAAATGATCTGAAAAGTCTCGTGTCATTTCTAATAATCCCCTATTAAATTTATTATTTTGACCGAAACTAGTGTATAATATACTATGATTTTTGACCGAAACTTGCATTTCGAAAAGTTTCATAGATTCTAATTTTCCGATGATTTTTTGCATGGACTTCCATCATAACCTTCCTTCGTAAAATATATAAATGATATGTGAAGTTTCGTATCATTTCAAACAGTTCCCGATTTTATTTGATTTTTGACCGAAACTAGTATAAACTAGTGTATAATATATTATGATTTTTTGGCCGAAAAATGCATTTCGAAAGGTTTCATAGAATCTAGTTTTCTGATAATTTTTTTGCATGAACTACCATCATAACCTTCCCTCTTAACATATATAAATGATATGAAAAGTCTTGTGTAATTTCTAATAGTTCCCAATAAAATTGGATTTTTTTGACCGAAACAAGTGTATAATATACTATGATTTTTGACCGAAACTTGCATTTCGAAAAGATTCAGAGAATCTATCTTTCCGATGATTTTTTGCATGGACTTCCATCATAACCTTCCCTCCTAAAATATATAAATGATATGAAAAGTTTCGTTTCATTTCGAACAATCTATGAATTAATTTTATTTTTGACCGAAACTAGTATAAACTAGTGTATAATATATTATGATTTTTTGCCCGAAACTTGCATTTAGAAAAGTTTCATAGAATCTAGTTTTCTTATGATTTTTTTGCATGGACTACCATCATAACCTTCCCTCTTAATATATATAAATGATCTGAAAAGTGTCGTGTCATTTCTAATAGTCTCCTATTAAATTTGTTATTTTGACCGAAACTATTGTATAATATACTATACTTTTTGACTGAAACTAGCATTTCGAAAAGTTTCATAGAATCTAATTTTCCGACGATTTTTTGCATGGACTTCCATCATAACCTTCCCTCGTAAAATATATAAATGATATGTGAAGTTTCGTATCATTTCGAATAGTCCCCGGTTTAATTTGATTTATGACCGAAACTAGTATAAACTATTGTATAATATATTATGCTTTTTTGGCCGAAACTTGCATTTAGAAAAGTTTCATAGAATCTAGTTTTCTTATGATTTTTTTGGGTGGACTACCATCATAACCTTCCCTCTTAATATATATAAATGATCTGAAAAGTCTCGATTCATTTCTAATAGTCCCCTATTAAATTTGTTATTTTGACCGAAACTAGTGTATAATATACTATGATTTTTTACCGAAACTTCATTTCGAAAAGTTTCATAGATTCTTATTTTCCGATGATTTTTTGCATGGACTTCCAACATAACCTTCCCTCGTAAAATATATAAATGATATGTGAAGTTTCGTATCATTTCAAACAGTCCCCGATTTAATTTGATTTTTGACCGAAACTAGTATAAACTAGTGTATAATATATTATGCTTTTTTGGCTGAAACTTGCATTTCGAAAAGTTTCATAGAATCTAGTTTTCTGATGATTTTTTTGCAGAGACTATAATCATAACCTTCCCTCTTAACATATATAAATGATCTGAAAAGTCTTGTGTAATTTCTAATAGTTCCCAATTAAATTGGATTTTTTTAACCGAAACCAGTGTATAATATACTATGATTTTTGACCGAAACTTTCATTTTGAAAAGTTTCATAGAATCTAATTTTCCGATGATTTTTTGCATGGACTTCCATCATAACCTTCACTCGTAAATTATATAAATGATATGTGAAGTTTCGTATCATTTCGAACAGTCCCCGAATTAATTTTATTTTTCACCGAAACTAGTATAAACTAGTGTATAATATATTATGATTTTTTGCCCGAAACTTGCATTTAGAAAAGTTTCATAGAATCTAGTTTTCTTATGATTTTTTTGCATGGACTACCATCATAACCTTCCCTCTTAATATATATAAATGATCTGAAAAGTCTCGTGTGATTTCTAATATCCCCTATTAAATTTGTTATTTTGACCGAAACTAGTGTATAATATACTATGATTTTTGACCGAAACTTGCATTTCGAAAAGTTTCATAGAATCTAATTTTCCGATGATTTTTTGCATGGACTTCCATCATAACCTTCCCTCGTAAAATATATAAATGATATGTGAAGTTTCGTATCATTTCAAACAGTCCCCGATTTAATTTGATTTTTGACCGAAACTAGTATAAACTAGTGTATAATATATTATGATATTTTGCCCGAAACTTGCATTTAGAAAAGTTTCATAGAATCTAGTTTTCTGATGATTTTTTTGCATGGACTACCATCATAACCTTCCCTCTTAATATATATAAATGATCTGAAAAGTCTCGTGTCATTTCTAATAATCCCCTATTAAATTTATTATTTTGACCGAAACTAGTGTATAATATACTATGATTTTTGACCGAAACTTGCATTTCGAAAAGTTTCATAGATTCTAATTTTCCGATGATTTTTTGCATGGACTTCCATCATAACCTTCCCTCGTAAAATATATAAATGATATGTGAAGTTTCGTATCATTTCAAACAGTTCCCGATTTTATTTGATTTTTGACCGAAACTAGTATAAACTAGTGTATAATATATTATGATTTTTTGGCCGAAAAATGCATTTCGAAAGGTTTCATAGAATCTAGTTTTCTGATAATTTTTTTGCATGGACTACCATCATAACCTTCCCTCTTAACATATATAAATGATATGAAAAGTCTTGTGTAATTTCTAATAGTTCCCAATTAAATTGGATTTTTTTGACCGAAACAAGTGTATAATATACTATGATTTTTGACCGAAACTTGCATTTCGAAAAGTTTCAGAGAATCTATCTTTCCGATGATTTTTTGCATGGACTTCCATCATAACCTTCCCTCCTAAAATATATAAATGATATGAAAAGTTTCGTTTCATTTCGAACAATCCCCGAATTAATTTTATTTTTGACCGAAACTAGTATAAACTAGTGTATAATATATTATGATTTTTTGCCCGAAACTTGCATTTAGAAAAGTTTCATAGAATCTAGTTTTCTTATGATTTTTTTGCATGGACTACCATCATAACCTTCCCTCTTAATATATATAAATGATCTGAAAAGTGTCGTGTCATTTCTAATAGTCTCCTATTAAATTTGTTATTTTGACCGAAACTATTGTATAATATACTATACTTTTTGACTGAAACTAGCATTTCGAAAAGTTTCATAGAATCTAATTTTCCGATGATTTTTTGCATGGACTTCCATCATAACCTTCCCTCGTAAAATATATAAATGATATGTGAAGTTTCGTATCATTTCGAATAGTCCCCGGTTTAATTTGATTTATGACCGAAACTAGTATAAACTATTGTATAATATATTATGCTTTTTTGGCCGAAACTTGCATTTAGAAAAGTTTCATAGAATCTAGTTTTCTTATGATTTTTTTGCGTGGACTACCATCATAACCTTCCCTCTTAATATATATAAATGATCTGAAAAGTCTCGATTCATTTCTAATAGTCCCCTATTAAATTTGTTATTTTGACCGAAACTAGTGTATAATATACTATGATTTTTTACCGAAACTTGCATTTCGAAAAGTTTCATAGATTCTTATTTTCCGATGATTTTTTGCATGGACTTCCAACATAACCTTCCCTCGTAAAATATATAAATGATATGTGAAGTTTCGTATCATTTCAAACAGTCCCCGATTTAATTTGATTTTTGACCGAAACTAGTATAAACTAGTGTATAATATATTATGCTTTTTTGGCCGAAACTTGCATTTCGAAAAGTTTCATAGAATCTAGTTTTCTGATGATTTTTTTGCAGAGACTATAATCATAACCTTCCCTCTTAACATATATAAATGATCTGAAAAGTCTTGTGTAATTTCTAATAGTTCCCAATTAAATTGGATTTTTTTAACCGAAACCAGTGTATAATATACTATGATTTTTGACCGAAACTTTCATTTTGAAAAGTTTCATAGAATCTAATTTTCCGATGATTTTTTGCATGGACTTCCATCATAACCTTCACTCGTAAATTATATAAATGATATGTGAAGTTTCGTATCATTTCGAACAGTCCCCGAATTAATTTTATTTTTCACCGAAACTAGTATAAACTAGTGTATAATATATTATGATTTTTTGCCCGAAACATGCATTTAGAAAAGTTTCATAGAATCTAGTTTTCTTATGATTTTTTTGCATGGACTACCATCATAACCTTCCCTCTTAATATATATAAATGATCTGAAAAGTCTCGTGTGATTTCTAATATCCCCTATTAAATTTGTTATTTTGACCGAAACTAGTGTATAATATACTATGATTTTTGACCGAAACTTGCATTTCGAAAAGTTTCATAGAATCTAATTTTCCGATGATTTTTTGCATGGACTTCCATCATAACCTTCCCTCGTAAAATATATAAATGATATGTGAAGTTTCGTATCATTTCAAACAGTCCCCGATTTAATTTGATTTTTGACCGAAACTAGTATAAACTAGTGTATAATATATTATGATATTTTGCCCGAAACTTGCATTTAGAAAAGTTTCATAGAATCTAGTTTTCTGATGATTTTTTTGCATGGACTACCATCATAACCTTCCCTCTTAATATATATAAATGATCTGAAAAGTCTCGTGTCATTTCTAATAATCCCCTATTAAATTTATTATTTTGACCGAAACTAGTGTATAATATACTATGATTTTTGACCGAAACTTGCATTTCGAAAAGTTTCATAGATTCTAATTTTCCGATGATTTTTTGCATGGACTTCCATCATAACCTTCCCTCGTAAAATATATAAATGATATGTGAAGTTTCGTATCATTTCAAACAGTTCCCGATTTTATTTGATTTTTGACCGAAACTAGTATAAACTAGTGTATAATATATTATGATTTTTTGGCCGAAAAATGCATTTCGAAAGGTTTCATAGAATCTAGTTTTCTGATAATTTTTTTGCATGGACTACCATCATAACCTTCCCTCTTAACATATATAAATGATATGAAAAGTCTTGTGTAATTTCTAATAGTTCCCAATTAAATTGGATTTTTTTGACCGAAACAAGTGTATAATATACTATGATTTTTGACCGAAACTTGCATTTCGAAAAGTTTCAGAGAATCTATCTTTCCGATGATTTTTTGCATGGACTTCCATCATAACCTTCCCTCCTAAAATATATAAATGATATGAAAAGTTTCGTTTCATTTCGAACAATCCCCGAATTAATTTTATTTTTGACCGAAACTAGTATAAACTAGTGTATAATATATTATGATTTTTTGCCCGAAACTTGCATTTAGAAAAGTTTCATAGAATCTAGTTTTCTTATGATTTTTTTGCATGGACTACCATCATAACCTTCCCTCTTAATATATATAAATGATCTGAAAAGTGTCGTGTCATTTCTAATAGTCTCCTATTAAATTTGTTATTTTGACCGAAACTATTGTATAATATACTATACTTTTTGACTGAAACTAGCATTTCGAAAAGTTTCATAGAATCTAATTTTCCGATGATTTTTTGCATGGACTTCCATCATAACCTTCCCTCGTAAAATATATAAATGATATGTGAAGTTTCGTATCATTTCGAATAGTCCCCGGTTTAATTTGATTTATGACCGAAACTAGTATAAACTATTGTATAATATATTATGCTTTTTTGGCCGAAACTTGCATTTAGAAAAGTTTCATAGAATCTAGTTTTCTTATGATTTTTTTGCGTGGACTACCATCATAACCTTCCCTCTTAATATATATAAATGATCTGAAAAGTCTCGATTCATTTCTAATAGTCCCCTATTAAATTTGTTATTTTGACCGAAACTAGTGTATAATATACTATGATTTTTTACCGAAACTTGCATTTCGAAAAGTTTCATAGATTCTTATTTTCCGATGATTTTTTGCATGGACTTCCAACATAACCTTCCCTCGTAAAATATATAAATGATATGTGAAGTTTCGTATCATTTCAAACAGTCCCCGATTTAATTTGATTTTTGACCGAAACTAGTATAAACTAGTGTATAATATATTATGCTTTTTTGGCCGAAACTTGCATTTCGAAAAGTTTCATAGAATCTAGTTTTCTGATGATTTTTTTGCAGAGACTATAATCATAACCTTCCCTCTTAACATATATAAATGATCTGAAAAGTCTTGTGTAATTTCTAATAGTTCCCAATTAAATTGGATTTTTTTAACCGAAACCAGTGTATAATATACTATGATTTTTGACCGAAACTTTCATTTTGAAAAGTTTCATAGAATCTAATTTTCCGATGATTTTTTGCATGGACTTCCATCATAACCTTCACTCGTAAATTATATAAATGATATGTGAAGTTTCGTATCATTTCGAACAGTCCCCGAATTAATTTTATTTTTCACCGAAACTAGTATAAACTAGTGTATAATATATTATGATTTTTTGCCCGAAACTTGCATTTAGAAAAGTTTCATAGAATCTAGTTTTCTTATGATTTTTTTGCATGGACTACCATCATAACCTTCCCTCTTAATATATATAAATGATCTGAAAAGTCTCGTGTGATTTCTAATATCCCCTATTAAATTTGTTATTTTGACCGAAACTAGTGTATAATATACTATGATTTTTGACCGAAACTTGCATTTCGAAAAGTTTCATAGAATCTAATTTTCCGATGATTTTTTGCATGGACTTCCATCATAACCTTCCCTCGTAAAATATATAAATGATATGTGAAGTTTCGTATCATTTCAAACAGTCCCCGATTTAATTTGATTTTTGACCGAAACTAGTATAAACTAGTGTATAATATATTATGATATTTTGCCCGAAACGTGCATTTAGAAAAGTTTCATAGAATCTAGTTTTCTGATGATTTTTTTGCATGGACTACCATCATAACCTTCCCTCTTAATATATATAAATGATCTGAAAAGTCTCGTGTCATTTCTAATAATCCCCTATTAAATTTATTATTTTGACCGAAACTAGTGTATAATATACTATGATTTTTGACCGAAACTTGCATTTCGAAAAGTTTCATAGATTCTAATTTTCCGATGATTTTTTGCATGGACTTCCATCATAACCTTCCCTCGTAAAATATATAAATGATATGTGAAGTTTCGTATCATTTCAAACAGTTCCCGATTTTATTTGATTTTTGACCGAAACTAGTATAAACTAGTGTATAATATATTATGATTTTTTGGCCGAAAAATGCATTTCGAAAGGTTTCATAGAATCTAGTTTTCTGATAATTTTTTTGCATGGACTACCATCATAACCTTCCCTCTTAACATATATAAATGATATGAAAAGTCTTGTGTAATTTCTAATAGTTCCCAATTAAATTGGATTTTTTTGACCGAAACAAGTGTATAATATACTATGATTTTTGACCGAAACTTGCATTTCGAAAAGTTTCAGAGAATCTATCTTTCCGATGATTTTTTGCATGGACTTCCATCATAACCTTCCCTCCTAAAATATATAAATGATATGAAAAGTTTCGTTTCATTTCGAACAATCCCCGAATTAATTTTATTTTTGACCGAAACTAGTATAAACTAGTGTATAATATATTATGATTTTTTGCCCGAAACTTGCATTTAGAAAAGTTTCATAGAATCTAGTTTTCTTATGATTTTTTGCATGGACTACCATCATAACCTTCCCTCTTAATATATATAAATGATCTGAAAAGTGTCGTGTCATTTCTAATAGTCTCCTATTAAATTTGTTATTTTGACCGAAACTATTGTATAATATACTATACTTTTTGACTGAAACTAGCATTTCGAAAAGTTTCATAGAATCTAATTTTCCGATGATTTTTTGCATGGACTTCCATCATAACCTTCCCTCGTAAAATATATAAATGATATGTGAAGTTTCGTATCATTTCGAATAGTCCCCGGTTTAATTTGATTTATGACCGAAACTAGTATAAACTATTGTATAATATATTATGCTTTTTTGGCCGAAACTTGCATTTAGAAAAGTTTCATAGAATCTAGTTTTCTTATGATTTTTTTGCGTGGACTACCATCATAACCTTCCCTCTTAATATATATAAATGATCTGAAAAGTCTCGATTCATTTCTAATAGTCCCCTATTAAATTTGTTATTTTGACCGAAACTAGTGTATAATATACTATGATTTTTTACCGAAACTTGCATTTCGAAAATTTTCATAGATTCTTATTTTCCGATGATTTTTTGCATGGACTTCCAACATAACCTTCCCTCGTAAAATATATAAATGATATGTGAAGTTTCGTATCATTTCAAACAGTCCCCGATTTAATTTGATTTTTGACCGAAACTAGTATAAACTAGTGTATAATATATTATGCTTTTTTGGCTGAAACTTGCATTTCGAAAAGTTTCATAGAATCTAGTTTTCTGATGATTTTTTTGCAGAGACTATAATCATAACCTTCCCTCTTAACATATATAAATGATCTGAAAAGTCTTGTGTAATTTCTAATAGTTCCCAATTAAATTGGATTTTTTTAACCGAAACCAGTGTATAATATACTATGATTTTTGACCGAAACTTTCATTTTGAAAAGTTTCATAGAATCTAATTTTCCGATGATTTTTTGCATGGACTTCCATCATAACCTTCACTCGTCAATTATATAAATGATATGTGAAGTTTCGTATCATTTCGAACAGTCCCCGAATTAATTTTATTTTTCACCGAAACTAGTATAAACTAGTGTATAATATATTATGATTTTTTGCCCGAAACTTGCATTTAGAAAAGTTTCATAGAATCTAGTTTTCTTATGATTTTTTTGCATGGACTACCATCATAACCTTCCCTCTTAATATATATAAATGATCTGAAAAGTCTCGTGTGATTTCTAATATCCCCTATTAAATTTGTTATTTTGACCGAAACTAGTGTATAATATACTATGATTTTTGACCGAAACTTGCATTTCGAAAAGTTTCATAGAATCTAATTTTCCGATGATTTTTTGCATGGACTTCCATCATAACCTTCCCTCGTAAAATATATAAATGATATGTGAAGTTTCGTATCATTTCAAACAGTCCCCGATTTAATTTGATTTTTGACCGAAACTAGTATAAACTAGTGTATAATATATTATGATATTTTGCCCGAAACTTGCATTTAGAAAAGTTTCATAGAATCTAGTTTTCTGATGATTTTTTTGCATGGACTACCATCATAACCTTCCCTCTTAATATATATAAATGATCTGAAAAGTCTCGTGTCATTTCTAATAATCCCCTATTAAATTTATTATTTTGACCGAAACTAGTGTATAATATACTATGATTTTTGACCGAAACTTGCATTTCGAAAATTTTCATAGATTCTTATTTTCCGATGATTTTTTGCATGGACTTCCAACATAACCTTCCCTCGTAAAATATATAAATGATATGTGAAGTTTCGTATCATTTCAAACAGTCCCCGATTTAATTTGATTTTTGACCGAAACTAGTATAAACTAGTGTATAATATATTATGCTTTTTTGGCTGAAACTTGCATTTCGAAAAGTTTCATAGAATCTAGTTTTCTGATGATTTTTTTGCAGAGACTATAATCATAACCTTCCCTCTTAACATATATAAATGATCTGAAAAGTCTTGTGTAATTTCTAATAGTTCCCAATTAAATTGGATTTTTTTAACCGAAACCAGTGTATAATATACTATGATTTTTGACCGAAACTTTCATTTTGAAAAGTTTCATAGAATCTAATTTTCCGATGATTTTTTGCATGGACTTCCATCATAACCTTCACTCGTCAATTATATAAATGATATGTGAAGTTTCGTATCATTTCGAACAGTCCCCGAATTAATTTTATTTTTCACCGAAACTAGTATAAACTAGTGTATAATATATTATGATTTTTTGCCCGAAACTTGCATTTAGAAAAGTTTCATAGAATCTAGTTTTCTTATGATTTTTTTGCATGGACTACCATCATAACCTTCCCTCTTAATATATATAAATGATCTGAAAAGTCTCGTGTGATTTCTAATATCCCCTATTAAATTTGTTATTTTGACCGAAACTAGTGTATAATATACTATGATTTTTGACCGAAACTTGCATTTCGAAAAGTTTCATAGAATCTAATTTTCCGATGATTTTTTGCATGGACTTCCATCATAACCTTCCCTCGTAAAATATATAAATGATATGTGAAGTTTCGTATCATTTCAAACAGTCCCCGATTTAATTTGATTTTTGACCGAAACTAGTATAAACTAGTGTATAATATATTATGATATTTTGCCCGAAACTTGCATTTAGAAAAGTTTCATAGAATCTAGTTTTCTGATGATTTTTTTGCATGGACTACCATCATAACCTTCCCTCTTAATATATATAAATGATCTGAAAAGTCTCGTGTCATTTCTAATAATCCCCTATTAAATTTATTATTTTGACCGAAACTAGTGTATAATATACTATGATTTTTGACCGAAACTTGCATTTCGAAAAGTTTCATAGATTCTAATTTTCCGATGATTTTTTGCATGGACTTCCATCATAACCTTCCCTCGTAAAATATATAAATGATATGTGAAGTTTCGTATCATTTCAAACAGTTCCCGATTTTATTTGATTTTTGACCGAAACTAGTATAAACTAGTGTATAATATATTATGATTTTTTGGCCGAAAAATGCATTTCGAAAGGTTTCATAGAATCTAGTTTTCTGATAATTTTTTTGCATGGACTACCATCATAACCTTCCCTCTTAATATATATAAATGATCTGAAAAGTCTCGTGTGATTTCTAATATCCCCTATTAAATTTGTTATTTTGACCGAAACTAGTGTATAATATACTATGATTTTTGACCGAAACTTGCATTTCGAAAAGTTTCATAGAATCTAATTTTCCGATGATTTTTTGCATGGACTTCCATCATAACCTTCCCTCGTAAAATATATAAATGATATGTGAAGTTTCGTATCATTTCAAACAGTCCCCGATTTAATTTGATTTTTGACCGAAACTAGTATAAACTAGTGTATAATATATTATGATATTTTGCCCGAAACTTGCATTTAGAAAAGTTTCATAGAATCTAGTTTTCTGATGATTTTTTTGCATGGACTACCATCATAACCTTCCCTCTTAATATATATAAATGATCTGAAAAGTCTCGTGTCATTTCTAATAATCCCCTATTAAATTTATTATTTTGACCGAAACTAGTGTATAATATACTATGATTTTTGACCGAAACTTGCATTTCGAAAATTTTCATAGATTCTTATTTTCCGATGATTTTTTGCATGGACTTCCAACATAACCTTCCCTCGTAAAATATATAAATGATATGTGAAGTTTCGTATCATTTCAAACAGTCCCCGATTTAATTTGATTTTTGACCGAAACTAGTATAAACTAGTGTATAATATATTATGCTTTTTTGGCTGAAACTTGCATTTCGAAAAGTTTCATAGAATCTAGTTTTCTGATGATTTTTTTGCAGAGACTATAATCATAACCTTCCCTCTTAACATATATAAATGATCTGAAAAGTCTTGTGTAATTTCTAATAGTTCCCAATTAAATTGGATTTTTTTAACCGAAACCAGTGTATAATATACTATGATTTTTGACCGAAACTTTCATTTTGAAAAGTTTCATAGAATCTAATTTTCCGATGATTTTTTGCATGGACTTCCATCATAACCTTCACTCGTCAATTATATAAATGATATGTGAAGTTTCGTATCATTTCGAACAGTCCCCGAATTAATTTTATTTTTCACCGAAACTAGTATAAACTAGTGTATAATATATTATGATTTTTTGCCCGAAACTTGCATTTAGAAAAGTTTCATAGAATCTAGTTTTCTTATGATTTTTTTGCATGGACTACCATCATAACCTTCCCTCTTAATATATATAAATGATCTGAAAAGTCTCGTGTGATTTCTAATATCCCCTATTAAATTTGTTATTTTGACCGAAACTAGTGTATAATATACTATGATTTTTGACCGAAACTTGCATTTCGAAAAGTTTCATAGAATCTAATTTTCCGATGATTTTTTGCATGGACTTCCATCATAACCTTCCCTCGTAAAATATATAAATGATATGTGAAGTTTCGTATCATTTCAAACAGTCCCCGATTTAATTTGATTTTTGACCGAAACTAGTATAAACTAGTGTATAATATATTATGATATTTTGCCCGAAACTTGCATTTAGAAAAGTTTCATAGAATCTAGTTTTCTGATGATTTTTTTGCATGGACTACCATCATAACCTTCCCTCTTAATATATATAAATGATCTGAAAAGTCTCGTGTCATTTCTAATAATCCCCTATTAAATTTATTATTTTGACCGAAACTAGTGTATAATATACTATGATTTTTGACCGAAACTTGCATTTCGAAAATTTTCATAGATTCTTATTTTCCGATGATTTTTTGCATGGACTTCCAACATAACCTTCCCTCGTAAAATATATAAATGATATGTGAAGTTTCGTATCATTTCAAACAGTCCCCGATTTAATTTGATTTTTGACCGAAACTAGTATAAACTAGTGTATAATATATTATGCTTTTTTGGCTGAAACTTGCATTTCGAAAAGTTTCATAGAATCTAGTTTTCTGATGATTTTTTTGCAGAGACTATAATCATAACCTTCCCTCTTAACATATATAAATGATCTGAAAAGTCTTGTGTAATTTCTAATAGTTCCCAATTAAATTGGATTTTTTTAACCGAAACCAGTGTATAATATACTATGATTTTTGACCGAAACTTTCATTTTGAAAAGTTTCATAGAATCTAATTTTCCGATGATTTTTTGCATGGACTTCCATCATAACCTTCACTCGTCAATTATATAAATGATATGTGAAGTTTCGTATCATTTCGAACAGTCCCCGAATTAATTTTATTTTTCACCGAAACTAGTATAAACTAGTGTATAATATATTATGATTTTTTGCCCGAAACTTGCATTTAGAAAAGTTTCATAGAATCTAGTTTTCTTATGATTTTTTTGCATGGACTACCATCATAACCTTCCCTCTTAATATATATAAATGATCTGAAAAGTCTCGTGTGATTTCTAATATCCCCTATTAAATTTGTTATTTTGACCGAAACTAGTGTATAATATACTATGATTTTTGACCGAAACTTGCATTTCGAAAAGTTTCATAGAATCTAATTTTCCGATGATTTTTTGCATGGACTTCCATCATAACCTTCCCTCGTAAAATATATAAATGATATGTGAAGTTTCGTATCATTTCAAACAGTCCCCGATTTAATTTGATTTTTGACCGAAACTAGTATAAACTAGTGTATAATATATTATGATATTTTGCCCGAAACTTGCATTTAGAAAAGTTTCATAGAATCTAGTTTTCTGATGATTTTTTTGCATGGACTACCATCATAACCTTCCCTCTTAATATATATAAATGATCTGAAAAGTCTCGTGTCATTTCTAATAATCCCCTATTAAATTTATTATTTTGACCGAAACTAGTGTATAATATACTATGATTTTTGACCGAAACTTGCATTTCGAAAATTTTCATAGATTCTTATTTTCCGATGATTTTTTGCATGGACTTCCAACATAACCTTCCCTCGTAAAATATATAAATGATATGTGAAGTTTCGTATCATTTCAAACAGTCCCCGATTTAATTTGATTTTTGACCGAAACTAGTATAAACTAGTGTATAATATATTATGCTTTTTTGGCTGAAACTTGCATTTCGAAAAGTTTCATAGAATCTAGTTTTCTGATGATTTTTTTGCAGAGACTATAATCATAACCTTCCCTCTTAACATATATAAATGATCTGAAAAGTCTTGTGTAATTTCTAATAGTTCCCAATTAAATTGGATTTTTTTAACCGAAACCAGTGTATAATATACTATGATTTTTGACCGAAACTTTCATTTTGAAAAGTTTCATAGAATCTAATTTTCCGATGATTTTTTGCATGGACTTCCATCATAACCTTCACTCGTCAATTATATAAATGATATGTGAAGTTTCGTATCATTTCGAACAGTCCCCGAATTAATTTTATTTTTCACCGAAACTAGTATAAACTAGTGTATAATATATTATGATTTTTTGCCCGAAACTTGCATTTAGAAAAGTTTCATAGAATCTAGTTTTCTTATGATTTTTTTGCATGGACTACCATCATAACCTTCCCTCTTAATATATATAAATGATCTGAAAAGTCTCGTGTGATTTCTAATATCCCCTATTAAATTTGTTATTTTGACCGAAACTAGTGTATAATATACTATGATTTTTGACCGAAACTTGCATTTCGAAAAGTTTCATAGAATCTAATTTTCCGATGATTTTTTGCATGGACTTCCATCATAACCTTCCCTCGTAAAATATATAAATGATATGTGAAGTTTCGTATCATTTCAAACAGTCCCCGATTTAATTTGATTTTTGACCGAAACTAGTATAAACTAGTGTATAATATATTATGATATTTTGCCCGAAACTTGCATTTAGAAAAGTTTCATAGAATCTAGTTTTCTGATGATTTTTTTGCATGGACTACCATCATAACCTTCCCTCTTAATATATATAAATGATCTGAAAAGTCTCGTGTCATTTCTAATAATCCCCTATTAAATTTATTATTTTGACCGAAACTAGTGTATAATATACTATGATTTTTGACCGAAACTTGCATTTCGAAAAGTTTCATAGATTCTAATTTTCCGATGATTTTTTGCATGGACTTCCATCATAACCTTCCCTCGTAAAATATATAAATGATATGTGAAGTTTCGTATCATTTCAAACAGTTCCCGATTTTATTTGATTTTTGACCGAAACTAGTATAAACTAGTGTATAATATATTATGATTTTTTGGCCGAAAAATGCATTTCGAAAGGTTTCATAGAATCTAGTTTTCTGATAATTTTTTTGCATGGACTACCATCATAACCTTCCCTCTTAACATATATAAATGATATGAAAAGTCTTGTGTAATTTCTAATAGTTCCCAATTAAATTGGATTTTTTTGACCGAAACAAGTGTATAATATACTATGATTTTTGACCGAAACTTGCATTTCGAAAAGTTTCAGAGAATCTATCTTTCCGATGATTTTTTGCATGGACTTCCATCATAACCTTCCCTCCTAAAATATATAAATGATATGAAAAGTTTCGTTTCATTTCGAACAATCCCCGAATTAATTTTATTTTTGACCGAAACTAGTATAAACTAGTGTATAATATATTATGATTTTTTGCCCGAAACTTGCATTTAGAAAAGTTTCATAGAATCTAGTTTTCTTATGATTTTTTTGCATGGACTACCATCATAACCTTCCCTCTTAATATATATAAATGATCTGAAAAGTGTCGTGTCATTTCTAATAGTCTCCTATTAAATTTGTTATTTTGACCGAAACTATTGTATAATATACTATACTTTTTGACTGAAACTAGCATTTCGAAAAGTTTCATAGAATCTAATTTTCCGATGATTTTTTGCATGGACTTCCATCATAACCTTCCCTCGTAAAATATATAAATGATATGTGAAGTTTCGTATCATTTCGAATAGTCCCCGGTTTAATTTGATTTATGACCGAAACTAGTATAAACTATTGTATAATATATTATGCTTTTTTGGCCGAAACTTGCATTTAGAAAAGTTTCATAGAATCTAGTTTTCTTATGATTTTTTTGCGTGGACTACCATCATAACCTTCCCTCTTAATATATATAAATGATCTGAAAAGTCTCGATTCATTTCTAATAGTCCCCTATTAAATTTGTTATTTTGACCGAAACTAGTGTATAATATACTATGATTTTTTACCGAAACTTGCATTTCGAAAAGTTTCATAGATTCTTATTTTCCGATGATTTTTTGCATGGACTTCCAACATAACCTTCCCTCGTAAAATATATAAATGATATGTGAAGTTTCGTATCATTTCAAACAGTCCCCGATTTAATTTGATTTTTGACCGAAACTAGTATAAACTAGTGTATAATATATTATGCTTTTTTGGCCGAAACTTGCATTTCGAAAAGTTTCATAGAATCTAGTTTTCTGATGATTTTTTTGCAGAGACTATAATCATAACCTTCCCTCTTAACATATATAAATGATCTGAAAAGTCTTGTGTAATTTCTAATAGTTCCCAATTAAATTGGATTTTTTTAACCGAAACCAGTGTATAATATACTATGATTTTTGACCGAAACTTTCATTTTGAAAAGTTTCATAGAATCTAATTTTCCGATGATTTTTTGCATGGACTTCCATCATAACCTTCACTCGTAAATTATATAAATGATATGTGAAGTTTCGTATCATTTCGAACAGTCCCCGAATTAATTTTATTTTTCACCGAAACTAGTATAAACTAGTGTATAATATATTATGATTTTTTGCCCGAAACATGCATTTAGAAAAGTTTCATAGAATCTAGTTTTCTTATGATTTTTTTGCATGGACTACCATCATAACCTTCCCTCTTAATATATATAAATGATCTGAAAAGTCTCGTGTGATTTCTAATATCCCCTATTAAATTTGTTATTTTGACCGAAACTAGTGTATAATATACTATGATTTTTGACCGAAACTTGCATTTCGAAAAGTTTCATAGAATCTAATTTTCCGATGATTTTTTGCATGGACTTCCATCATAACCTTCCCTCGTAAAATATATAAATGATATGTGAAGTTTCGTATCATTTCAAACAGTCCCCGATTTAATTTGATTTTTGACCGAAACTAGTATAAACTAGTGTATAATATATTATGATATTTTGCCCGAAACTTGCATTTAGAAAAGTTTCATAGAATCTAGTTTTCTGATGATTTTTTTGCATGGACTACCATCATAACCTTCCCTCTTAATATATATAAATGATCTGAAAAGTCTCGTGTCATTTCTAATAATCCCCTATTAAATTTATTATTTTGACCGAAACTAGTGTATAATATACTATGATTTTTGACCGAAACTTGCATTTCGAAAAGTTTCATAGATTCTAATTTTCCGATGATTTTTTGCATGGACTTCCATCATAACCTTCCCTCGTAAAATATATAAATGATATGTGAAGTTTCGTATCATTTCAAACAGTTCCCGATTTTATTTGATTTTTGACCGAAACTAGTATAAACTAGTGTATAATATATTATGATTTTTTGGCCGAAAAATGCATTTCGAAAGGTTTCATAGAATCTAGTTTTCTGATAATTTTTTTGCATGGACTACCATCATAACCTTCCCTCTTAACATATATAAATGATATGAAAAGTCTTGTGTAATTTCTAATAGTTCCCAATTAAATTGGATTTTTTTGACCGAAACAAGTGTATAATATACTATGATTTTTGACCGAAACTTGCATTTCGAAAAGTTTCAGAGAATCTATCTTTCCGATGATTTTTTGCATGGACTTCCATCATAACCTTCCCTCCTAAAATATATAAATGATATGAAAAGTTTCGTTTCATTTCGAACAATCCCCGAATTAATTTTATTTTTGACCGAAACTAGTATAAACTAGTGTATAATATATTATGATTTTTTGCCCGAAACTTGCATTTAGAAAAGTTTCATAGAATCTAGTTTTCTTATGATTTTTTTGCATGGACTACCATCATAACCTTCCCTCTTAATATATATAAATGATCTGAAAAGTGTCGTGTCATTTCTAATAGTCTCCTATTAAATTTGTTATTTTGACCGAAACTATTGTATAATATACTATACTTTTTGACTGAAACTAGCATTTCGAAAAGTTTCATAGAATCTAATTTTCCGATGATTTTTTGCATGGACTTCCATCATAACCTTCCCTCGTAAAATATATAAATGATATGTGAAGTTTCGTATCATTTCGAATAGTCTCCGGTTTAATTTGATTTATGACCGAAACTAGTATAAACTATTGTATAATATATTATGCTTTTTTGGCCGAAACTTGCATTTAGAAAAGTTTCATAGAATCTAGTTTTCTTATGATTTTTTTGCGTGGACTACCATCATAACCTTCCCTCTTAATATATATAAATGATCTGAAAAGTCTCGATTCATTTCTAATAGTCCCCTATTAAATTTGTTATTTTGACCGAAACTAGTGTATAATATACTATGATTTTTTACCGAAACTTGCATTTCGAAAAGTTTCATAGATTCTTATTTTCCGATGATTTTTTGCATGGACTTCCAACATAACCTTCCCTCGTAAAATATATAAATGATATGTGAAGTTTCGTATCATTTCAAACAGTCCCCGATTTAATTTGATTTTTGACCGAAACTAGTATAAACTAGTGTATAATATATTATGCTTTTTTGGCCGAAACTTGCATTTCGAAAAGTTTCATAGAATCTAGTTTTCTGATGATTTTTTTGCAGAGACTATAATCATAACCTTCCCTCTTAACATATATAAATGATCTGAAAAGTCTTGTGTAATTTCTAATAGTTCCCAATTAAATTGGATTTTTTTAACCGAAACCAGTGTATAATATACTATGATTTTTGACCGAAACTTTCATTTTGAAAAGTTTCATAGAATCTAATTTTCCGATGATTTTTTGCATGGACTTCCATCATAACCTTCACTCGTAAATTATATAAATGATATGTGAAGTTTCGTATCATTTCGAACAGTCCCCGAATTAATTTTATTTTTCACCGAAACTAGTATAAACTAGTGTATAATATATTATGATTTTTTGCCCGAAACTTGCATTTAGAAAAGTTTCATAGAATCTAGTTTTCTTATGATTTTTTTGCATGGACTACCATCATAACCTTCCCTCTTAATATATATAAATGATCTGAAAAGTCTCGTGTGATTTCTAATATCCCCTATTAAATTTGTTATTTTGACCGAAACTAGTGTATAATATACTATGATTTTTGACCGAAACTTGCATTTCGAAAAGTTTCATAGAATCTAATTTTCCGATGATTTTTTGCATGGACTTCCATCATAACCTTCCCTCGTAAAATATATAAATGATATGTGAAGTTTCGTATCATTTCAAACAGTCCCCGATTTAATTTGATTTTTGACCGAAACTAGTATAAACTAGTGTATAATATATTATGATATTTTGCCCGAAACGTGCATTTAGAAAAGTTTCATAGAATCTAGTTTTCTGATGATTTTTTTGCATGGACTACCATCATAACCTTCCCTCTTAATATATATAAATGATCTGAAAAGTCTCGTGTCATTTCTAATAATCCCCTATTAAATTTATTATTTTGACCGAAACTAGTGTATAATATACTATGATTTTTGACCGAAACTTGCATTTCGAAAATTTTCATAGATTCTTATTTTCCGATGATTTTTTGCATGGACTTCCATCATAACCTTCCCTCGTAAAATATATAAATGATATGTGAAGTTTCGTATCATTTCAAACAGTCCCCGATTTTATTTGATTTTTGACCGAAACTAGTATAAACTAGTGTATAATATATTATGCTTTTTTGGCCGAAAAATGCATTTCGAAAGGTTTCATAGAATCTAGTTTTCTGATGATTTTTTTGCAGAGACTATAATCATAACCTTCCCTCTTAACATATATAAATGATCTGAAAAGTCTTGTGTAATTTCTAATAGTTCCCAATTAAATTGGATTTTTTTAACCGAAACCAGTGTATAATATACTATGATTTTTGACCGAAACTTTCATTTTGAAAAGTTTCATAGAATCTAATTTTCCGATGATTTTTTGCATGGACTTCCATCATAACCTTCACTCGTCAATTATATAAATGATATGTGAAGTTTCGTATCATTTCGAACAGTCCCCGAATTAATTTTATTTTTCACCGAAACTAGTATAAACTAGTGTATAATATATTATGATTTTTTGCCCGAAACTTGCATTTAGAAAAGTTTCATAGAATCTAGTTTTCTTATGATTTTTTTGCATGGACTACCATCATAACCTTCCCTCTTAATATATATAAATGATCTGAAAAGTCTCGTGTGATTTCTAATATCCCCTATTAAATTTGTTATTTTGACCGAAACTAGTGTATAATATACTATGATTTTTGACCGAAACTTGCATTTCGAAAAGTTTCATAGAATCTAATTTTCCGATGATTTTTTGCATGGACTTCCATCATAACCTTCCCTCGTAAAATATATAAATGATATGTGAAGTTTCGTATCATTTCAAACAGTCCCCGATTTAATTTGATTTTTGACCGAAACTAGTATAAACTAGTGTATAATATATTATGATATTTTGCCCGAAACTTGCATTTAGAAAAGTTTCATAGAATCTAGTTTTCTGATGATTTTTTTGCATGGACTACCATCATAACCTTCCCTCTTAATATATATAAATGATCTGAAAAGTCTCGTGTCATTTCTAATAATCCCCTATTAAATTTATTATTTTGACCGAAACTAGTGTATAATATACTATGATTTTTGACCGAAACTTGCATTTCGAAAAGTTTCATAGATTCTAATTTTCCGATGATTTTTTGCATGGACTTCCATCATAACCTTCCCTCGTAAAATATATAAATGATATGTGAAGTTTCGTATCATTTCAAACAGTTCCCGATTTTATTTGATTTTTGACCGAAACTAGTATAAACTAGTGTATAATATATTATGATTTTTTGGCCGAAAAATGCATTTCGAAAGGTTTCATAGAATCTAGTTTTCTGATAATTTTTTTGCATGGACTACCATCATAACCTTCCCTCTTAACATATATAAATGATATGAAAAGTCTTGTGTAATTTCTAATAGTTCCCAATTAAATTGGATTTTTTTGACCGAAACAAGTGTATAATATACTATGATTTTTGACCGAAACTTGCATTTCGAAAAGTTTCAGAGAATCTATCTTTCCGATGATTTTTTGCATGGACTTCCATCATAACCTTCCCTCCTAAAATATATAAATGATATGAAAAGTTTCGTTTCATTTCGAACAGTCCCCGAATTAATTTTATTTTTGACCGAAACTAGTATAAACTAGTGTATAATATATTATGATTTTTTGCCCGAAACTTGCATTTAGAAAAGTTTCATAGAATCTAGTTTTCTTATGATTTTTTTGCATGGACTACCATCATAACCTTCCCTCTTAATATATATAAATGATCTGAAAAGTGTCGTGTCATTTCTAATAGTCTCCTATTAAATTTGTTATTTTGACCGAAACTATTGTATAATATACTATACTTTTTGACTGAAACTAGCATTTCAAAAAGTTTCATAGAATCTAATTTTCCGATGATTTTTTGCATGGACTTCCATCATAACCTTCCCTCGTAAAATATATAAATGATATGTGAAGTTTCGTATCATTTCGAATAGTCCCCGGTTTAATTTGATTTATGACCGAAACTAGTATAAACTATTGTATAATATATTATGCTTTTTTGGCCGAAACTTGCATTTAGAAAAGTTTCATAGAATCTAGTTTTCTTATGATTTTTTTGCGTGGACTACCATCATAACCTTCCCTCTTAATATATATAAATGATCTGAAAAGTCTCGATTCATTTCTAATAGTCCCCTATTAAATTTGTTATTTTGACCGAAACTAGTGTATAATATACTATGATTTTTTACCGAAACTTGCATTTCGAAAATTTTCATAGATTCTTATTTTCCGATGATTTTTTGCATGGACTTCCAACATAACCTTCCCTCGTAAAATATATAAATGATATGTGAAGTTTCGTATCATTTCAAACAGTCCCCGATTTAATTTGATTTTTGACCGAAACTAGTATAAACTAGTGTATAATATATTATGCTTTTTTGGCTGAAACTTGCATTTCGAAAAGTTTCATAGAATCTAGTTTTCTGATGATTTTTTTGCAGAGACTATAATCATAACCTTCCCTCTTAACATATATAAATGATCTGAAAAGTCTTGTGTAATTTCTAATAGTTCCCAATTAAATTGGATTTTTTTAACCGAAACCAGTGTATAATATACTATGATTTTTGACCGAAACTTTCATTTTGAAAAGTTTCATAGAATCTAATTTTCCGATGATTTTTTGCATGGACTTCCATCATAACCTTCACTCGTAAATTATATAAATGATATGTGATGTTTCGTATCATTTCGAACAGTCCCCGAATTAATTTTATTTTTCACCGAAACTAGTATAAACTAGTGTATAATATATTATGATTTTTTGCCCGAAACTTGCATTTAGAAAAGTTTCATAGAATCTAGTTTTCTTATGATTTTTTTGCATGGACTACCATCATAACCTTCCCTCTTAATATATATAAATGATCTGAAAAGTCTCGTGTGATTTCTAATATCCCCTATTAAATTTGTTATTTTGACCGAAACTAGTGTATAATATACTATGATTTTTGACCGAAACTTGCATTTCGAAAAATTTCATAGATTCTAATTTTTCGATGATTTTTTGCATGGAATTCCATCATAACCTTCCCTCGTAAAATATACAAATGATATGTGAAGTTTCGTATCATTTCAAACAGTCCCCGATTTAATTTGATTTTTGACTGAAACTAGTATAAACTAGTGTATAATATATTATGCTTTTTTGGCCGAAACTTGCATTTCGAAAAGTTTCATAGAATCTAGTTTTCTGATGATTTTTTTGCAGGGACTACCATCATAACCTTCCATCTTAACATATATAAATGATCTGAAAAGTCTTGTGTAATTTCTAATAGTTCCCAATTAAATTGGATTTTTTTAACCGAAACTAGAGAATAATATACTATGATTTTTGACCGAAACTTGCATTTCGAAAAGTTTCATAGAATCTAATTTTCCGATGATTTTTTGCATGGACTTCCATCATAACCTTCCCTCGTAAAATATATAAATGATATGTGAAGTTTCGTATCATTTCAAACAGTCCCCGATTTAATTTGATTTTTGACCGAAACTAGTATAAACTAGTGTATAATATATTATGATATTTTGCCCGAAACTTGCATTTAGAAAAGTTTCATAGAATCTAGTTTTCTGATGATTTTTTTGCATGGACTACCATCATAACCTTCCCTCTTAATATATATAAATGATCTGAAAAGTCTCGTGTCATTTCTAATAATCCCCTATTAAATTTATTATTTTGACCGAAACTAGTGTATAATATACTATGATTTTTGACCGAAACTTGCATTTCGAAAAGTTTCATAGATTCTAATTTTCCGATGATTTTTTGCATGGACTTCCATCATAACCTTCCCTCGTAAAATATATAAATGATATGTGAAGTTTCGTATCATTTCAAACAGTTCCCGATTTTATTTGATTTTTGACCGAAACTAGTATAAACTAGTGTATAATATATTATGATTTTTTGGCCGAAAAATGCATTTCGAAAGGTTTCATAGAATCTAGTTTTCTGATAATTTTTTTGCATGGACTACCATCATAACCTTCCCTCTTAACATATATAAATGATATGAAAAGTCTTGTGTAATTTCTAATAGTTCCCAATTAAATTGGATTTTTTTGACCGAAACAAGTGTATAATATACTATGATTTTTGACCGAAACTTGCATTTCGAAAAGTTTCAGAGAATCTATCTTTCCGATGATTTTTTGCATGGACTTCCATCATAACCTTCCCTCCTAAAATATATAAATGATATGAAAAGTTTCGTTTCATTTTGAACAATCCCCGAATTAATTTTATTTTTGACCGAAACTAGTATAAACTAGTGTATAATATATTATGATTTTTTGCCCGAAACTTGCATTTAGAAAAGTTTCATAGAATCTAGTTTTCTTATGATTTTTTTGCATGGACTACCATCATAACCTTCCCTCTTAATATATATAAATGATCTGAAAAGTGTCGTGTCATTTCTAATAGTCTCCTATTAAATTTGTTATTTTGACCGAAACTATTGTATAATATACTATACTTTTTGACTGAAACTAGCATTTCGAAAAGTTTCATAGAATCTAATTTTCCGATGATTTTTTGCATGGACTTCCATCATAACCTTCCCTCGTAAAATATATAAATGATATGTGGAGTTTCGTATCATTTCGAATAGTCCCCGGTTTAATTTGATTTATGACCGAAACTAGTATAAACTATTGTATAATATATTATGCTTTTTTGGCCGAAACTTGCATTTAGAAAAGTTTCATAGAATCTAGTTTTCTTATGATTTTTTTGCGTGGACTACCATCATAACCTTCCCTCTTAATATATATAAATGATCTGAAAAGTCTCGATTCATTTCTAATAGTCCCCTATTAAATTTGTTATTTTGACCGAAACTAGTGTATAATATACTATGATTTTTTACCGAAACTTGCATTTCGAAAATTTTCATAGATTCTTATTTTCCGATGATTTTTTGCATGGACTTCCAACATAACCTTCCCTCGTAAAATATATAAATGATATGTGAAGTTTCGTATCATTTCAAACAGTCCCCGATTTAATTTGATTTTTGACCGAAACTAGTATAAACTAGTGTATAATATATTATGCTTTTTTGGCTGAAACTTGCATTTCGAAAAGTTTCATAGAATCTAGTTTTCTGATGATTTTTTTGCAGAGACTATAATCATAACCTTCCCTCTTAACATATATAAATGATCTGAAAAGTCTTGTGTAATTTCTAATAGTTCCCAATTAAATTGGATTTTTTTAACCGAAACCAGTGTATAATATACTATGATTTTTGACCGAAACTTTCATTTTGAAAAGTTTCATGGAATCTAATTTTCCGATGATTTTTTGCATGGACTTCCATCATAACCTTCACTCGTAAATTATATAAATGATATGTGAAGTTTCGTATCATTTCGAACAGTCCCCGAATTAATTTTATTTTTCACCGAAACTAGTATAAACTAGTGTATAATATATTATGATTTTTTGCCCGAAACTTGCATTTAGAAAAGTTTCATAGAATCTAGTTTTCTTATGATTTTTTTGCATGGACTACCATCATAACCTTCCCTCTTAATATATATAAATGATCTGAAAAGTCTCGTGTGATTTCTAATATCCCCTATTAAATTTGTTATTTTGACCGAAACTAGTGTATAATATACTATGATTTTTGACCGAAACTTGCATTTCGAAAAGTTTCATAGAATCTAATTTTCCGATGATTTTTTGCATGGACTTCCATCATAACCTTCCCTCGTAAAATATATAAATGATATGTGAAGTTTCGTATCATTTCAAACAGTCCCCGATTTAATTTGATTTTTGACCGAAACTAGTATAAACTAGTGTATAATATATTATGATATTTTGCCCGAAACTTGCATTTAGAAAAGTTTCATAGAATCTAGTTTTCTGATGATTTTTTTGCATGGACTACCATCATAACCTTCCCTCTTAATATATATAAATGATCTGAAAAGTCTCGTGTCATTTCTAATAATCCCCTATTAAATTTATTATTTTGACCGAAACTAGTGTATAATATACTATGATTTTTGACCGAAACTTGCATTTAGAAAAGTTTCATAGATTCTAATTTTCCGATGATTTTTTGCATGGACTTCCATCATAACCTTCCCTCGTAAAATATATAAATGATATGTGAAGTTTCGTATCATTTCAAACAGTTCCCGATTTTATTTGATTTTTGACCGAAACTAGTATAAACTAGTGTATAATATATTATGATTTTTTGGCCGAAAAATGCATTTCGAAAGGTTTCATAGAATCTAGTTTTCTGATAATTTTTTTGCATGGACTACCATCATAACCTTCCCTCTTAACATATATAAATGATATGAAAAGTCTTGTGTAATTTCTAATAGTTCCCAATTAAATTGGATTTTTTTGACCGAAACAAGTGTATAATATACTATGATTTTTGACCGAAACTTGCATTTCGAAAAGTTTCAGAGAATCTATCTTTCCGATGATTTTTTGCATGGACTTCCATCATAACCTTCCCTCCTAAAATATATAAATGATATGAAAAGTTTCGTTTCATTTCGAACAATCCCCGAATTAATTTTATTTTTGACCGAAACTAGTATAAACTAGTGTATAATATATTATGATTTTTTGCCCGAAACTTGCATTTAGAAAAGTTTCATAGAATCTAGTTTTCTTATGATTTTTTTGCATGGACTACCATCATAACCTTCCCTCTTAATATATATAAATGATCTGAAAAGTGTCGTGTCATTTCTAATAGTCTCCTATTAAATTTGTTATTTTGACCGAAACTATTGTATAATATACTATACTTTTTGACTGAAACTAGCATTTCGAAAAGTTTCATAGAATCTAATTTTCCGATGATTTTTTGCATGGACTTCCATCATAACCTTCCCTCGTAAAATATATAAATGATATGTGAAGTTTCGTATCATTTCGAATAGTCCCCGGTTTAATTTGATTTATGACCGAAACTAGTATAAACTATTGTATAATATATTATGCTTTTTTGGCCGAAACATGCATTTAGAAAAGTTTCATAGAATCTAGTTTTCTTATGATTTTTTTGCGTGGACTACCATCATAACCTTCCCTCTTAATATATATAAATGATCTGAAAAGTCTCGATTCATTTCTAATAGTCCCCTATTAAATTTGTTATTTTGACCGAAACTAGTGTATAATATACTATGATTTTTTACCGAAACTTGCATTTCGAAAAGTTTCATAGATTCTTATTTTCCGATGATTTTTTGCATGGACTTCCAACATAACCTTCCCTCGTAAAATATATAAATGATATGTGAAGTTTCGTATCATTTCAAACAGTCCCCGATTTAATTTGATTTTTGACCGAAACTAGTATAAACTAGTGTATAATATATTATGCTTTTTTGGCTGAAACTTGCATTTCGAAAAGTTTCATAGAATCTAGTTTTCTGATGATTTTTTTGCAGAGACTATAATCATAACCTTCCCTCTTAACATATATAAATGATCTGAAAAGTCTTGTGTAATTTCTAATAGTTCCCAATTAAATTGGATTTTTTTAACCGAAACCAGTGTATAATATACTATGATTTTTGACCGAAACTTTCATTTTGAAAAGTTTCATAGAATCTAATTTTCCGATGATTTTTTGCATGGACTTCCATCATAACCTTCACTCGTAAATTATATAAATGATATGTGAAGTTTCGTATCATTTCGAACAGTCCCCGAATTAATTTTATTTTTCACCGAAACTAGTATAAACTAGTGTATAATATATTATGATTTTTTGCCCGAAACTTGCATTTAGAAAAGTATCATAGAATCTAGTTTTCTTATGATTTTTTTGCATGGACTACCATCATAACCTTCCCTCTTAATATATATAAATGATCTGAAAAGTCTCGTGTGATTTCTAATATCCCCTATTAAATTTGTTATTTTGACCGAAACTAGTGTATAATATACTATGATTTTTGACCGAAACTTGCATTTCGAAAAGTTTCATAGAATCTAATTTTCCGATGATTTTTTGCATGGACTTCCATCATAACCTTCCCTCGTAAAATATATAAATGATATGTGAAGTTTCGTATCATTTCAAACAGTCCCCGATTTAATTTGATTTTTGACCGAAACTAGTATAAACTAGTGTATAATATATTATGATATTTTGCCCGAAACTTGCATTTAGAAAAGTTTCATAGAATCTAGTTTTCTGATGATTTTTTTGCATGGACTACCATCATAACCTTCCCTCTTAATACATATAAATGATCTGAAAAGTCTCGTGTCATTACTAATAATCCCCTATTAAATTTATTATTTTGACCGAAACTAGTGTATAATATACTATGATTTTTGACCGAAACTTGCATTTCGAAAAGTTTCATAGAATCTAATTTTCCGATGATTTTTTGCATGGACTTCCATCATAACCTTCCCTCGTAAAATATATAAATGATATGTGAAGTTTCGTATCATTTCAAACAGTCCCCGATTTAATTTGATTTTTGACCGAAACTAGTATAAACTAGTGTATAATATATTATGATATTTTGCCCGAAACTTGCATTTAGAAAAGTTTCATAGAATCTAGTTTTCTGATGATTTTTTTGCATGGACTACCATCATAACCTTCCCTCTTAATATATATAAATGATCTGAAAAGTCTCGTGTCATTTCTAATAATCCCCTATTAAATTTATTATTTTGACCGAAACTAGTGTATAATATACTATGATTTTTGACCGAAACTTGCATTTCGAAAAGTTTCATAGATTCTAATTTTCCGATGATTTTTTGCATGGACTTCCATCATAACCTTCCCTCGTAAAATATATAAATGATATGTGAAGTTTCGTATCATTTCAAACAGTTCCCGATTTTATTTGATTTTTGACCGAAACTAGTATAAACTAGTGTATAATATATTATGATTTTTTGGCCGAAAAATGCATTTCGAAAGGTTTCATAGAATCTAGTTTTCTGATAATTTTTTTGCATGGACTACCATCATAACCTTCCCTCTTAACATATATAAATGATATGAAAAGTCTTGTGTAATTTCTAATAGTTCCCAATTAAATTGGATTTTTTTGACCGAAACAAGTGTATAATATACTATGATTTTTGACCGAAACTTGCATTTCGAAAAGTTTCAGAGAATCTATCTTTCCGATGATTTTTTGCATGGACTTCCATCATAACCTTCCCTCCTAAAATATATAAATGATATGAAAAGTTTCGTTTCATTTTGAACAATCCCCGAATTAATTTTATTTTTGACCGAAACTAGTATAAACTAGTGTATAATATATTATGATTTTTTGCCCGAAACTTGCATTTAGAAAAGTTTCATAGAATCTAGTTTTCTTATGATTTTTTTGCATGGACTACCATCATAACCTTCCCTCTTAATATATATAAATGATCTGAAAAGTGTCGTGTCATTTCTAATAGTCTCCTATTAAATTTGTTATTTTGACCGAAACTATTGTATAATATACTATACTTTTTGACTGAAACTAGCATTTCGAAAAGTTTCATAGAATCTAATTTTCCGATGATTTTTTGCATGGACTTCCATCATAACCTTCCCTCGTAAAATATATAAATGATATGTGGAGTTTCGTATCATTTCGAATAGTCCCCGGTTTAATTTGATTTATGACCGAAACTAGTATAAACTATTGTATAATATATTATGCTTTTTTGGCCGAAACTTGCATTTAGAAAAGTTTCATAGAATCTAGTTTTCTTATGATTTTTTTGCGTGGACTACCATCATAACCTTCCCTCTTAATATATATAAATGATCTGAAAAGTCTCGATTCATTTCTAATAGTCCCCTATTAAATTTGTTATTTTGACCGAAACTAGTGTATAATATACTATGATTTTTTACCGAAACTTGCATTTCGAAAATTTTCATAGATTCTTATTTTCCGATGATTTTTTGCATGGACTTCCAACATAACCTTCCCTCGTAAAATATATAAATGATATGTGAAGTTTCGTATCATTTCAAACAGTCCCCGATTTAATTTGATTTTTGACCGAAACTAGTATAAACTAGTGTATAATATATTATGCTTTTTTGGCTGAAACTTGCATTTCGAAAAGTTTCATAGAATCTAGTTTTCTGATGATTTTTTTGCAGAGACTATAATCATAACCTTCCCTCTTAACATATATAAATGATCTGAAAAGTCTTGTGTAATTTCTAATAGTTCCCAATTAAATTGGATTTTTTTAACCGAAACCAGTGTATAATATACTATGATTTTTGACCGAAACTTTCATTTTGAAAAGTTTCATAGAATCTAATTTTCCGATGATTTTTTGCATGGACTTCCATCATAACCTTCACTCGTAAATTATATAAATGATATGTGAAGTTTCGTATCATTTCGAACAGTCCCCGAATTAATTTTATTTTTCACCGAAACTAGTATAAACTAGTGTATAATATATTATGATTTTTTGCCCGAAACTTGCATTTAGAAAAGTTTCATAGAATCTAGTTTTCTTATGATTTTTTTGCATGGACTACCATCATAACCTTCCCTCTTAATATATATAAATGATCTGAAAAGTCTCGTGTGATTTCTAATATCCCCTATTAAATTTGTTATTTTGACCGAAACTAGTGTATAATATACTATGATTTTTGACCGAAACTTGCATTTCGAAAAGTTTCATAGAATCTAATTTTCCGATGATTTTTTGCATGGACTTCCATCATAACCTTCCCTCGTAAAATATATAAATGATATGTGAAGTTTCGTATCATTTCAAACAGTCCCCGATTTAATTTGATTTTTGACCGAAACTAGTATAAACTAGTGTATAATATATTATGATATTTTGCCCGAAACTTGCATTTAGAAAAGTTTCATAGAATCTAGTTTTCTGATGATTTTTTTGCATGGACTACCATCATAACCTTCCCTCTTAATATATATAAATGATCTGAAAAGTCTCGTGTCATTTCTAATAATCCCCTATTAAATTTATTATTTTGACCGAAACTAGTGTATAATATACTATGATTTTTGACCGAAACTTGCATTTAGAAAAGTTTCATAGATTCTAATTTTCCGATGATTTTTTGCATGGACTTCCATCATAACCTTCCCTCGTAAAATATATAAATGATATGTGAAGTTTCGTATCATTTCAAACAGTTCCCGATTTTATTTGATTTTTGACCGAAACTAGTATAAACTAGTGTATAATATATTATGATTTTTTGGCCGAAAAATGCATTTCGAAAGGTTTCATAGAATCTAGTTTTCTGATAATTTTTTTGCATGGACTACCATCATAACCTTCCCTCTTAACATATATAAATGATATGAAAAGTCTTGTGTAATTTCTAATAGTTCCCAATTAAATTGGATTTTTTTGACCGAAACAAGTGTATAATATACTATGATTTTTGACCGAAACTTGCATTTCGAAAAGTTTCAGAGAATCTATCTTTCCGATGATTTTTTGCATGGACTTCCATCATAACCTTCCCTCCTAAAATATATAAATGATATGAAAAGTTTCGTTTCATTTCGAACAATCCCCGAATTAATTTTATTTTTGACCGAAACTAGTATAAACTAGTGTATAATATATTATGATTTTTTGCCCGAAACTTGCATTTAGAAAAGTTTCATAGAATCTAGTTTTCTTATGATTTTTTTGCATGGACTACCATCATAACCTTCCCTCTTAATATATATAAATGATCTGAAAAGTGTCGTGTCATTTCTAATAGTCTCCTATTAAATTTGTTATTTTGACCGAAACTATTGTATAATATACTATACTTTTTGACTGAAACTAGCATTTCGAAAAGTTTCATAGAATCTAATTTACCGATGATTTTTTGCATGGACTTCCATCATAACCTTCCCTCGTAAAATATATAAATGATATGTGAAGTTTCGTATCATTTCGAATAGTCCCCGGTTTAATTTGATTTATGACCGAAACTAGTATAAATTATTGTATAATATATTATGCTTTTTTGGCCGAAACTTGCATTTAGAAAAGTTTCATAGAATCTAGTTTTCTTATGATTTTTTTGCGTGGACTACCATCATAACCTTCCCTCTTAATATATATAAATGATCTGAAAAGTCTCGATTCATTTCTAATAGTCCCCTATTAAATTTGTTATTTTGACCGAAACTAGTGTATAATATACTATGATTTTTTATCGAAACTTGCATTTCGAAAATTTTCATAGATTCTTATTTTCCGATGATTTTTTGCATGGACTTCCAACATAACCTTCCCTCGTAAAATATATAAATGATATGTGAAGTTTCGTATCATTTCAAACAGTCCCCGATTTAATTTGATTTTTGACCGAAACTAGTATAAACTAGTGTATAATATATTATGCTTTTTTGGCTGAAACTTGCATTTCGAAAAGTTTCATAGAATCTAGTTTTCTGATGATTTTTTTGCAGAGACTATAATCATAACCTTCCCTCTTAACATATATAAATGATCTGAAAAGTCTTGTGTAATTTCTAATAGTTCCCAATTAAATTGGATTTTTTTAACCGAAACCAGTGTATAATATACTATGATTTTTGACCGAAACTTTCATTTTGAAAAGTTTCATAGAATCTAATTTTCCGATGATTTTTTGCATGGACTTCCATCATAACCTTCACTCGTAAATTATATAAATGATATGTGAAGTTTCGTATCATTTCGAACAGTCCCCGAATTAATTTTATTTTTCACCGAAACTAGTATAAACTAGTGTATAATATATTATGATTTTTTGCCCGAAACTTGCATTTAGAAAAGTTTCATAGAATCTAGTTTTCTTATGATTTTTTTGCATGGACTACCATCATAACCTTCCCTCTTAATATATATAAATGATCTGAAAAGTCTCGTGTGATTTCTAATATCCCCTATTAAATTTGTTATTTTGACCGAAACTAGTGTATAATATACTATGATTTTTGACCGAAACTTGCATTTCGAAAAGTTTCATAGAATCTAATTTTCCGATGATTTTTTGCATGGACTTCCATCATAACCTTCCCTCGTAAAATATATAAATGATATGTGAAGTTTCGTATCATTTCAAACAGTCCCCGATTTAATTTGATTTTTGACCGAAACTAGTATAAACTAGTGTATAATATATTATGATATTTTGCCCGAAACTTGCATTTAGAAAAGTTTCATAGAATCTAGTTTTCTGATGATTTTTTTGCATGGACTACCATCATAACCTTCCCTCTTAATATATATAAATGATCTGAAAAGTCTCGTGTCATTTCTAATAATCCCCTATTAAATTTATTATTTTGACCGAAACTAGTGTATAATATACTATGATTTTTGACCGAAACTTGCATTTCGAAAAGTTTCATAGATTCTAATTTTCCGATGATTTTTTGCATGGACTTCCATCATAACCTTCCCTCGTAAAATATATAAATAATATGTGAAGTTTCGTATCATTTCAAACTGTTCCCGATTTTATTTGATTTTTGACCGAAACTAGTATAAACTAGTGTATAATATATTATGATTTTTTGGCCGAAAAATGCATTTCGAAAGGTTTCATAGAATCTAGTTTTCTGATAATTTTTTTGCATGGACTACCATCATAACCTTCCCTCTTAACATATATAAATGATATGAAAAGTCTTGTGTAATTTCTAATAGTTCCCAATTAAATTGGATTTTTTTGACCGAAACAAGTGTATAATATACTATGATTTTTGACCGAAACTTGCATTTCGAAAAGTTTCAGAGAATCTATCTTTACGATGATTTTTTGCATGGACTTCCATCATAACCTTCCCTCCTAAAATATATAAATGATATGAAAAGTTTCGTTTCATTTCGAACAATCCCCGAATTAATTTTATTTTTGACCGAAACTAGTATAAACTAGTGTATAATATATTATGATTTTTTGCCCGAAACTTGCATTTAGAAAAGTTTCATAGAATCTAGTTTTCTTATGATTTTTTTGCATGGACTACCATCATAACCTTCCCTCTTAATATATATAAATGATCTGAAAAGTGTCGTGTCATTTCTAATAGTCTCCTATTAAATTTGTTATTTTGACCGAAACTATTGTATAATATACTATACTTTTTGACTGAAACTAGCATTTCGAAAAGTTTCATAGAATCTAATTTTCCGATGATTTTTTGCATGGACTTCCATCATAACCTTCCCTCGTAAAATATATAAATGATATGTGAAGTTTCGTATCATTTCGAATAGTCCCCGGTTTAATTTGATTTATGACCGAAACTAGTATAAACTATTGTATAATATATTATGCTTTTTTGGCCGAAACTTGCATTTAGAAAAGTTTCATAGAATCTAGTTTTCTTATGATTTTTTTGCGTGGACTACCATCATAACCTTCCCTCTTAATATATATAAATGATCTGAAAAGTCTCGATTCATTTCTAATAGTCCCCTATTAAATTTGTTATTTTGACTGAAACTAGTGTATAATATACTATGATTTTTTACCGAAACTTGCATTTCGAAAAGTTTCATAGATTCTTATTTTCCGATGATTTTTTGCATGGACTTCCATCATAACCTTCCCTCGTAAAATATATAAATGATATGTGAAGTTTCGTATCATTTCAAACAGTCCCCGATTTAATTTGATTTTTGACCGAAACTAGTATAAACTAGTGTATAATATATTATGCTTTTTTGGCCGAAACTTGCATTTCGAAAAGTTTCATAGAATCTAGTTTTCTGATGATTTTTTTGCAGGGACTATAATCATAACCTTCCCTCTTAACATATATAAATGATCTGAAAAGTCTTGTGTAATTTCTAATAGTTCCCAATTAAATTGGATTTTTTTAACCGAAACCAGTGTATAATATACTATGATTTTTGACCGAAACTTTCATTTTGAAAAGTTTCATAGAATCTAATTTTCCGATGATTTTTTGCATGGACTTCCATCATAACCTTCACTCGTAAATTATATAAATGATATGTGAAGTTTCGTATCATTTCGAACAGTCCCCGAATTAATTTTATTTTTCACCGAAACTAGTATAAACTAGTGTATAATATATTATGATTTTTTGCCCGAAACTTGCATTTAGAAAAGTTTCATAGAATCTAGTTTTCTTATGATTTTTTTGCATGGACTACCATCATAACCTTCCCTCTTAATATATATAAATGATCTGAAAAGTCTCGTGTGATTTCTAATATCCCCTATTAAATTTGTTATTTTGACCGAAACTAGTGTATAATATACTATGATTTTTGACCGAAACTTGCATTTCGAAAAGTTTCATAGAATCTAATTTTCCGATGATTTTTTGCATGGACTTCCATCATAACCTTCCCTCGTAAAATATATAAATGATATGTGAAGTTTCGTATCATTTCAAACAGTCCCCGATTTAATTTGATTTTTGACCGAAACTAGTATAAACTAGTGTATAATATATTATGATATTTTGCCCGAAACTTGCATTTAGAAAAGTTTCATAGAATCTAGTTTTCTGATGATTTTTTTGCATGGACTACCATCATAACCTTCCCTCTTAATATATATAAATGATCTGAAAAGTCTCGTGTCATTTCTAATAATCCCCTATTAAATTTATTATTTTGACCGAAACTAGTGTATAATATACTATGATTTTTGACCGAAACTTGCATTTCGAAAAGTTTCATAGATTCTAATTTTCCGATGATTTTTTGCATGGACTTCCATCATAACCTTCCCTCGTAAAATATATAAATAATATGTGAAGTTTCGTATCATTTCAAACTGTTCCCGATTTTATTTGATTTTTGACCGAAACTAGTATAAACTAGTGTATAATATATTATGATTTTTTGGCCGAAAAATGCATTTCGAAAGGTTTCATAGAATCTAGTTTTCTGATAATTTTTTTGCATGGACTACCATCATAACCTTCCCTCTTAACATATATAAATGATATGAAAAGTCTTGTGTAATTTCTAATAGTTCCCAATTAAATTGGATTTTTTTGACCGAAACAAGTGTATAATATACTATGATTTTTGACCGAAACTTGCATTTCGAAAAGTTTCAGAGAATCTATCTTTACGATGATTTTTTGCATGGACTTCCATCATAACCTTCCCTCCTAAAATATATAAATGATATGAAAAGTTTCGTTTCATTTCGAACAATCCCCGAATTAATTTTATTTTTGACCGAAACTAGTATAAACTAGTGTATAATATATTATGATTTTTTGCCCGAAACTTGCATTTAGAAAAGTTTCATAGAATCTAGTTTTCTTATGATTTTTTTGCATGGACTACCATCATAACCTTCCCTCTTAATATATATAAATGATCTGAAAAGTGTCGTGTCATTTCTAATAGTCTCCTATTAAATTTGTTATTTTGACCGAAACTATTGTATAATATACTATACTTTTTGACTGAAACTAGCATTTCGAAAAGTTTCATAGAATCTAATTTTCCGATGATTTTTTGCATGGACTTCCATCATAACCTTCCCTCGTAAAATATATAAATGATATGTGATGTTTCGTATCATTTCGAATAGTCCCCGGTTTAATTTGATTTATGACCGAAACTAGTATAAACTATTGTATAATATATTATGCTTTTTTGGCCGAAACTTGCATTTAGAAAAGTTTCATAGAATCTAGTTTTCTTATGATTTTTTTGCGTGGACTACCATCATAACCTTCCCTCTTAATATATATAAATGATCTGAAAAGTCTCGATTCATTTCTAATAGTCCCCTATTAAATTTGTTATTTTGACTGAAACTAGTGTATAATATACTATGATTTTTTACCGAAACTTGCATTTCGAAAAGTTTCATAGATTCTTATTTTCCGATGATTTTTTGCATGGACTTCCATCATAACCTTCCCTCGTAAAATATATAAATGATATGTGAAGTTTCGTATCATTTCAAACAGTCCCCGATTTAATTTGATTTTTGACCGAAACTAGTATAAACTAGTGTATAATATATTATGCTTTTTTGGCCGAAACTTGCATTTCGAAAAGTTTCATAGAATCTAGTTTTCTGATGATTTTTTTGCAGAGACTACCATCATAACCTTCCATCTTAACATATATAAATGATCTGAAAAGTCTTGTGTAATTTCTAATAGTTCCCAATTAAATTGGATTTTTTTAACCGAAACTAGAGAATAATATACTATGATTTTTGACCGAAACTTGCATTTCGAAAAGTTTCATAGAATCTAATTTTCCGATGATTTTTTGCATGGACTTCCATCATAACCTTCCCTCGTAAAATATATAAATGATATGTGAAGTTTCGTATCATTTCAAACAGTCCCCGATTTAATTTGATTTTTGACCGAAACTAGTATAAACTAGTGTATAATATATTATGCTTTTTTGGCCGAAACTTACATTTCGAAAAGTTTCATAGAATCTAGTTTTCTGATGATTTTTTTGCAGGGACAATAATCATAACCTTCCCTCTTAACATATATAAATGATCTGAAAAGTCTTGTGTAATTTCTAATAGTTCCCAATTAAATGGGATTTTTTTAACCGAAACCAGTGTATAATATACTATGATTTTTGACCGAAACTTTCATTTTGAAACGTTTCATAGAATCTAATTTTCCGATGATTTTTTGCATGGACTTCCATCATAACCTTCACTCGTAAATTATATAAATGATATGTGAAGTTTCGTATCATTTCGAACAGTACCCGAATTAATTTTATTTTTCACCGAAACTAGTATAAACTAGTGTATAATATATTATGATTTTTTGCCCGAAACTTGCATTTAGAAAAGTTTCATAGAATCTAGTTTTCTTATGATTTTTTTGCATGGACTACCATCATAACCTTCCCTCTTAATATATATAAATGATCTGAAAAGTCTCGTGTGATTTCTAATATCCCCTATTAAATTTGTTATTTTTACCGAAACTAGTGTATAATATACTATGATTTTTGACCGAAACTTGCATTTCGAAAAGTTTCATAGATTCTAATTTTTCGATGATTTTTTGCATGGAATTCCATCATAACCTTCCCTCGTAAAATATATAAATGATATGTGAAGTTTCGTATCATTTCAAACAGTCCCCGATTTAATTTGATTTTTGACCGAAACTACTATAAACTAGTGTATAATATATTATGCTTTTTTGGCCGAAACTTGCATTTCGAAAAGTTTCATAGAATCTAGTTTTCTGAGGATTTTTTTGCAGGGACTACCATCATAACCTTCCATATTAACATATATAAATGATCTGAAAAGTCTTGTGTAATTTCTAATAGTTCCCAATTAAATTGGATATTTTTAACCGAAACTAGAGAATAATATACTATGATTTTTGACAGAAACTTGCATTTTGAAAAGTTTCATAGAATCTAATTTTCCGATGATTTTTTGCATGGACTTCCATCATAACCTTCCCTCGTAAAATATATAAATGATATGTGAAGTTTTGTATCATTTCAAACAGTCCCCGATTTAATTTGATTTTTGACCGAAACTAGTATAAACTAGTGTATAATATATTATGATTTTTTGGCCGAAAAATGCATTTCGAAAGGTTTCATAGAATCTAGTTTTCTGATAATTTTTTTGCATGGACTACCATCATAACCTTCCCTCTTAACATATATAAATGATCTGAAAAGTCTTGTGTAATTTCTAATAGTTCCCAATTAAATTGGATTTTTTTGACCGAAACAAGTGTATAATATACTATGATTTTTGACCGAAACTTGCATTTCGAAAAGTTTCAGAGAATCTATCTTTCCGATGATTTTTTGCATGGACTTCCATCATAACCTTCCCTCCTAAAATATATAAATGATATGAAAAGTTTCGTTTCATTTCGAACAATCCCCGAATTAATTTTATTTTTGACCGAAACTAGTATAAACTAGTGTATAATATATTATGATTTTTTTCCCGAAACTTGCATTTAGAAAAGTTTCATAGAATCTAGTTTTCTTATGATTTTTTTGCATGGACTACCATCATAACCTTCCCTCTTAATATATATAAATGATCTGAAAAGTATCGTGTCATTTCTAATAGTCTCCTATTAAATTTGTTATTTTGACCGAAACTATTCTATAATATACTATGCTTTTTGACTGAAACTAGCATTTCGAAAAGTTTCATAGAATCTAATTTTCCGATGATTTTTTGCATGGACTTCCATCATAACCTTCCCTCGTAAAATATATAAATGATATGTGAAGTTTCGTATCATTTCAAACAGTCCCCGATTTAATTTGATTTATGACCGAAACTAGTATAAACTATTGTATAATATATTATGCTTTTTTGGCCGAAACTTGCATTTAGAAAAGTTTCATAGAATCTAGTTTTCTTTTAATTTTTTTGCATGGACTACCATCATAACCTTCCCTCTTAATATATATAAATGATCTGAAAAGTCTTGTGTCATTTCTAATAGTCCCCTATTAAATTTGTTATTTTGACCGAAACTAGTGTATAATATACTATGATTTTTTACCGAAACTTGCATTTCGAAAAGTTTCATAGATTCTTATTTTCAGATGATTTTTTGCATGGACTTCCATCATAACCTTCCCTCGTAAAATATATAAATGATATGTGAAGTTTCGTATCATTTCAAACAGTCCCCGATTTAATTTGATTTTTGACCGAAACTAGTATAAACTAGTGTATAATATATTATGCTTTTTCGGCCGAAACTTGCATTTCGAAAAGTTTCATAGAATCTAGTTTTCTGATGATTTTTTTGCAGGGACTATAATCATAACCTTCCCTCTTAACATATATAAATGATCTGAAAAGTCTTGTGTAATTTCTAATAGTTCCCAATTAAATTGGATTTTTTTAACCGAAACCAGTGTATAATATACTATGATTTTTGACCGAAACATTCATTTTGAAAAGTTTCATAGAATCTAATTTTCCGATGATTTTTTGCATGGACTTCCATCATAACCTTCACTCGTAAATTATATAAATGATATGTGAAGTTTCGTATCATTTCGAACAGTCCCCGAATTAATTTTATTTTTCACCGAAACTAGTATAAACTAGTGTATAATATATTATGATTTTTTGCCCGAAACTTGCATTTAGAAAAGTTTCATAGAATCTAGTTTTCTTATGATTTTTTTGCATGGACTACCAGCATAACCTTCCCTCTTAATATATATAAATGATCTGAAAAGTCTCGTGTGATTTCTAATATCCCCTATTAAATTTGTTATTTTGACCGAAACTAGTGTATAATATACTATGATTTTTGACCGAAACTTGCATTTCGAAAAGTTTCATAGATTCTAATTTTTCGATGATTTTTTGCATGGAATTCCATCATAACCTTCCCTCGTAAAATATATAAATGATATGTGAAGTTTCGTATCATTTCAAACAGTCCCCGATTTAATTTGATTTTTGACCAAAACTACTATAAACTAGTGTATAATATATTATGCTTTTTTGGCCGAAACTTGCATTTCGAAAAGTTTCATAGAATCTAGTTTTCTGATGATTTTTTTGCAGGGACTACCATCATAACCTTCCATCTTAACATATATAAATGATCTGAAAAGTCTTGTGTAATTTCTAATAGTTCCCAATAAAATTGGATTTTTTTAACCGAAACTAGAGAATAATATACTATGATTTTTGACAGAAACTTGCATTTTGAAAAGTTTCATAGAATCTAATTTTCCGTTGATTTTTTGCATGGACTTCCATCATAACCTTCCCTCGTAAAATATATAAATGATATGTGAAGTTTCGTATCATTTCAAACAGTCCCCGATTTAATTTGAATTTTGACCGAAACTAGTATAAACTAGTGTATAATATAGTATGCTTTTTTGGCCGAAACTTGCATTTCGAAAAGTTTCATAGAATCTAGTTTTCTGATGATTTTTTTGCATGGACTACCATCAAAGCCTTCCCTCTTAATATATATAAATGATCTGAAAAGTCTCGTGTAATTTCTAATAGTACCCTATTAAATTTGTTATTTTGACTTAAACTAGTGTATAATATACTATGATTTTTGACCGAAACTTTCATTTTGAAACGTTTCATAGAATCTAATTTTCCGATGATTTTTTGCATGGACTTCCATCATAACCTTCACTCGTAAATTATATAAATGATATGTGAAGTTTCGTATCATTTCGAACAGTCCCCGAATTAATTTTATTTTTCACCGAAACTAGTATAAACTAGTGTATAATATATTATGATTTTTTGCCCGAAACTTGCATTTAGAAAAGTTTCATAGAATCTAGTTTTCTTATGATTTTTTTGCATGGACTACCATCATAACCTTCCCTCTTAATATATATAAATGATCTGAAAAGTCTCGTGTGATTTCTAATAGTCCCCTATTAAATTTGTTGTTTTGACCGAAACTAGTGTATAATATAGTATGATTTTTGACCGAAACTTGCATTTCGAAAAGTTTCATAGATTCTAATTTTTCGAAGATTTTTTGCATGGAATTCCATCATAACCTTCCCTCGTAAAATATATAAATGATATGTGAAGTTTCGTATCATTTCAAACAGTCCCCGATTTAATTTGATTTTTGACTGAAACTAGTATAAACTAGTGTATAATATATTATGCTTTTTTGGCCGAAACTTGCATTTCGAAAAGTTTCATAGAATCTAGTTTTCTGATGATTTTTTTGCAGGGACTACCATCATAACCTTCCCTCTTAACATATATAAATGATCTGAAAAGTCTTGTGTAATTTCTAATAGTTCCCAATTAAATTGGATTTTTTTAACCGAAACTAGAGAATAATATACTATGATTTTTGACCGAAACTTGCATTTCGAAAAGTTTCATAGAATCTAATTTTCCGATGATTTTTTGCATGGACTTCCATCATAACCTTCACTCGTAAATTATATAAATGATATGTGAAGTTTCGTATCATTTCGAACAGTCCCCGAATTAATTTTATTTTTCACCGAAACTAGTATAAACTAGTGTATAATATATTATGATTTTTTGCCCGAAACTTGCATTTAGAAAAGTTTCATAGAATCTAGTTTTCTTATGATTTTTTTGCATCGACTACCAGCATAACCTTCCCTCTTAATATATATAAATGATCTGAAAAGTCTCGTGTGATTTCTAATATCCCCTATTAAATTTGTTATTTTGACCGAAACTAGTGTATAATATACTATGATTTTTGACCGAAACATGCATTTCGAAAAGTTTCATAGATTCTAATTTTTCGATGATTTTTTGCATGGAATTCCATCATAACCTTCCCTCGTAAAATATATAAATGATATGTGAAGTTTCGTATCATTTCAAACAGTCCCCGATTTAATTTGATTTTTGACCGAAACTAGTATAAACTAGTGTATAATATATTATGCTTTTTTGGCCGAAACTTGCATTTCGAAAAGTTTCATAGAATCTAGTTTTCTGATGATTTTTTTGCAGGGACTACCATCATAACCTTCCATCTTAACATATATAAATGATCTGAAAAGTCTTGTGTAATTTCTAATAGTTCCCAATTAAATTGGATTTTTTTAACCGAAACTAGAGAATAATATACTATGATTTTTGACAGAAACTTGCATTTTGAAAAGTTTCATAGAATCTAATTTTCCGATGATTTTTTGCATGGACTTCCATCATAACCTTCCCTCGTAAAATATATAAATGATATGTGAAGTTTCGTATCATTTCAAACAGTCCCCGATTTAATTTGATTTTTGACCGAAACTAGTATAAACTAGTGTATAATATATTATGCTTTTTTGGCCGAAACTTGCAAGTCGAAAAGTTTCATAGAATCTAGTTTTCTGATGATTTTTTTGCATGGACTACCATCAAAGCCTTCCCTCTTAATATATATAAATGATCTGAAAAGTCTCGTGTAATTTCTAATAGTCCCCTATTAAATTTGTTATTTTGACTTAAACTAGTGTATAATATACTATGATTTTTGACCGAAACTTTCATTTTGAAACGTTTCATAGAATCTAGTTTTCTGATGATTTTTTTTGCAGGGACTATCATCATAACCTTCCCTCTTAACATATATAAATGATCTGAAAAGTCTTGTGTAATTTCTAATAGTTCCCAATTAAATTGGATTTTTTTAACCGAAACTAGAGAATAATATACTATGATTTTTGACCGAAACTTGCATTTCGAAAAGTTTCATAGAATCTAATTTTCCGATGATTTTTTGCATGGACTTCCATCATAACCTTCACTCGTAAATTATATAAATGATATGTGAAGTTTCGTATCATTTCGAACAGTCCCCGAATTAATTTTATTTTTCACCGAAACTAGTATAAACTAGTGTATAATATATTATGATTTTTTGCCCGAAACTTGCATTTAGAAAAGTTTCATAGAATCTAGTTTTCTTATGATTTTTTTGCATGGACTACCAGCATAACCTTCCCTCTTAATATATATAAATGATCTGAAAAGTCTCGTGTGATTTCTAATATCCCCTATTAAATTTGTTATTTTGACCGAAACTAGTGTATAATATACTATGATTTTTGACTGAAACATGCATTTCGAAAAGTTTCATAGATTCTAATTTTTCGATGATTTTTTGCATGGAATTCCATCATAACCTTCCCTCGTAAAATATATAAATGATATGTGAAGTTTCGTATCATTTCAAACAGTCCCCGATTTAATTTGATTTTTGACCGAAACTAGTATAAACTAGTGTATAATATATTATGCTTTTTTGGCCGAAACTTGCATTTCGAAAAGTTTCATAGAATCTAGTTTTCTGATGATTTTTTTGCAGGGACTACCATCATAACCTTCCCTCTTAACATATATAAATGATCTGAAAAGTCTTGTGTAATTTCTAATAGTTCCCAATTAAATTGGATTTTTTTAACCGAAACTAGAGAATAATATACTATGATTTTTGACCGAAACTTGCATTTCGAAAAGTTTCATAGAATCTAATTTTCCGATGATTTTTTGCATGGACTTCCATCATAACCTTCACTCGTAAATTATATAAATGATATGTGAAGTTTCGTATCATTTCGAACAGTCCCCGAATTAATTTTATTTTTCACCGAAACTAGTATAAACTAGTGTATAATATATTATGATTTTTTGCCCGAAACTTGCATTTAGAAAAGTTTCATAGAATCTAGTTTTCTTATGATTTTTTTGCATGGACTACCATCATAACCTTCCCTCTTAATATATATAAATGATCTGAAAAGTCTCGTGTGATTTCTAATAGTCCCCTATTAAATTTGTTGTTTTGACCGAAACTAGTGTATAATATACTATGATTTTTGACCGAAACTTGCATTTCGAAAAGTTTCATAGATTCTAATTTTTCGAAGATTTTTTGCATGGAATTCCATCATAACCTTCCCTCGTAAAATATATAAATGATATGTGAAGTTTCGTATCATTTCAAACAGTCCCCGATTTAATTTGATTTTTGACTGAAACTAGTATAAACTAGTGTATAATATATTATGCTTTTTTGGCCGAAACTTGCATTTCGAAAAGTTTCATAGAATCTAGTTTTCTGATGATTTTTTTGCAGGGACTACCATCATAACCTTCCCTCTTAACATATATAAATGATCTGAAAAGTCTTGTGTAATTTCTAATAGTTCCCAATTAAATTGGATTTTTTTAACCGAAACTAGAGAATAATATACTATGATTTTTGACCGAAACTTGCATTTCGAAAAGTTTCATAGAATCTAATTTTCCGATGATTTTTTGCATGGACTTCCATCATAACCTTCACTCGTAAATTATATAAATGATATGTGAAGTTTCGTATCATTTCGAACAGTCCCCGAATTAATTTTATTTTTCACCGAAACTAGTATAAACTAGTGTATAATATATTATGATTTTTTGCCCGAAACTTGCATTTAGAAAAGTTTCATAGAATCTAGTTTTCTTATGATTTTTTTGCATCGACTACCAGCATAACCTTCCCTCTTAATATATATAAATTATCTGAAAAGTCTCGTGTGATTTCTAATATCCCCTATTAAATTTGTTATTTTGACCGAAACTAGTGTATAATATACTATGATTTTTGACCGAAACATGCATTTCGAAAAGTTTCATAGATTCTAATTTTTCGATGATTTTTTGCATGGAATTCCATCATAACCTTCCCTCGTAAAATATATAAATGATATGTGAAGTTTCGTATCATTTCAAACAGTCCCCGATTTAATTTGATTTTTGACCGAAACTAGTATAAACTAGTGTATAATATATTATGCTTTTTTGGCCGAAACTTGCATTTCGAAAAGTTTCATAGAATCTAGTTTTCTGATGATTTTTTTGCAGGGACTACCATCATAACCTTCCATCTTAACATATATAAATGATCTGAAAAGTCTTGTGTAATTTCTAATAGTTCCCAATTAAATTGGATTTTTTTAACCGAAACTAGAGAATAATATACTATGATTTTTGACAGAAACTTGCATTTTGAAAAGTTTCATAGAATCTAATTTTCCGATGATTTTTTGCATGGACTTCCATCATAACCTTCCCTCGTAAAATATATAAATGATATGTGAAGTTTCGTATCATTTCAAACAGTCCCCGATTTAATTTGATTTTTGACCGAAACTAGTATAAACTAGTGTATAATATATTATGCTTTTTTGGCCGAAACTTGCAAGTCGAAAAGTTTCATAGAATCTAGTTTTCTGATGATTTTTTTGCATGGACTACCATCAAAGCCTTCCCTCTTAATATATATAAATGATCTGAAAAGTCTCGTGTAATTTCTAATAGTCCCCTATTAAATTTGTTATTTTGACTTAAACTAGTGTATAATATACTATGATTTTTGACCGAAACTTTCATTTTGAAACGTTTCATAGAATCTAGTTTTCTGATGATTTTTTTTGCAGGGACTACCATCATAACCTTCCCTCTTAACATATATAAATGATCTGAAAAGTCTTGTGTAATTTCTAATAGTTCCCAATTAAATTGGATTTTTTTAACCGAAACTAGAGAATAATATACTATGATTTTTGACCGAAACTTGCATTTCGAAAAGTTTCATAGAATCTAATTTTCCGATGATTTTTTGCATGGACTTCCATCATAACCTTCACTCGTAAATTATATAAATGATATGTGAAGTTTCGTATCATTTCGAACAGTCCCCGAATTAATTTTATTTTTCACCGAAACTAGTATAAACTAGTGTATAATATATTATGATTTTTTGCCCGAAACTTGCATTTAGAAAAGTTTCATAGAATCTAGTTTTCTTATGATTTTTTTGCATCGACTACCAGCATAACCTTCCCTCTTAATATATATAAATGATCTGAAAAGTCTCGTGTGATTTCTAATATCCCCTATTAAATTTGTTATTTTGACCGAAACTAGTGTATAATATACTATGATTTTTGACTGAAACATGCATTTCGAAAAGTTTCATAGATTCTAATTTTTCGATGATTTTTTGCATGGAATTCCATCATAACCTTCCCTCGTAAAATATATAAATGATATGTGAAGTTTCGTATCATTTCAAACAGTCCCCGATTTAATTTGATTTTTGACCGAAACTAGTATAAACTAGTGTATAATATATTATGCTTTTTTGGCCGAAACTTGCATTTCGAAAAGTTTCATAGAATCTAGTTTTCTGATGATTTTTTTGCAGGGACTACCATCATAACCTTCCATCTTAACATATATAAATGATCTGAAAAGTCTTGTGTAATTTCTAATAGTTCCCAATTAAATTGGATTTTTTTAACCGAAACTAGAGAATAATATACTATGATTTTTGACAGAAACTTGCATTTTGAAAAGTTTCATAGAATCTAATTTTCCGATGATTTTTTGCATGGACTTCCATCATAACCTTCCCTCGTAAAATATATAAATGATATGTGAAGTTTCGTATCATTTCAAACAGTCCCCGATTTAATTTGATTTTTGACCGAAACTAGTATAAACTAGTGTATAATATATTATGCTTTTTTGGCCGAAACTTGCATTTCGAAAAGTTTCATAGAATCTAGTTTTCTGATGATTTTTTGCATGGACTACCATCAAAGCCTTCCCTCTTAATATATATAAATGATCTGAAAAGTCTCGTGTAATTTCTAATAGTCCCCTATTAAATTTGTTATTTTGACTTAAACTAGTGTATAATATACTATGATTTTTGACAGAAACTTTCATTTTGAAACGTTTCATAGAATCTAGTTTTCTGATGATTTTTTTGCAGGGACTACCATCATAACCTTCCCTCTTAACATATATAAATGATCTGAAAAGTCTTGTGTAATTTCTAATAGTTCCCAATTAAATTGGATTTTTTTAACCGAAACTAGAGAATAATATACTATGATTTTTGACCGAAACTTGCATTTCGAAAAGTTTCATAGAATCTAATTTTCCGATGATTTTTTGCATGGACTTCCATCATAACCTTCACTCGTAAATTATATAAATGATATGTGAAGTTTCGTATCATTTCGAACAGTCCCCGAATTAATTTTATTTTTCACCGAAACTAGTATAAACTAGTGTATAATATATTATGATTTTTTGCCCGAAACTTGCATTTAGAAAAGTTTCATAGAATCTAGTTTTCTTATGATTTTTTTGCATCGACTACCAGCATAACCTTCCCTCTTAATATATATAAATGATCTGAAAAGTCTCGTGTGATTTCTAATATCCCCTATTAAATTTGTTATTTTGACCGAAACTAGTGTATAATATACTATGATTTTTGACCGAAACATGCATTTCGAAAAGTTTCATAGATTCTAATTTTTCGATGATTTTTTGCATGGAATTCCATCATAACCTTCCCTCGTAAAATATATAAATGATATGTGAAGTTTCGTATCATTTCAAACAGTCCCCGATTTAATTTGATTTTTGACCGAAACTAGTATAAACTAGTGTATAATATATTATGCTTTTTTGGCCGAAACTTGCATTTCGAAAAGTTTCATAGAATCTAGTTTTCTGATGATTTTTTTGCAGGGACTACCATCATAACCTTCCATCTTAACATATATAAATGATCTGAAAAGTCTTGTGTAATTTCTAATAGTTCCCAATTAAATTGGATTTTTTTAACCGAAACTAGAGAATAATATACTATGATTTTTGACAGAAACTTGCATTTTGAAAAGTTTCATAGAATCTAATTTTCCGATGATTTTTTGCATGGACTTCCATCATAACCTTCCCTCGTAAAATATATAAATGATATGTGAAGTTTCGTATCATTTCAAACAGTCCCCGATTTAATTTGATTTTTGACCGAAACTAGTATAAACTAGTGTATAATATATTATGCTTTTTTGGCCGAAACTTGCAAGTCGAAAAGTTTCATAGAATCTAGTTTTCTGATGATTTTTTTGCATGGACTACCATCAAAGCCTTCCCTCTTAATATATATAAATGATCTGAAAAGTCTCGTGTAATTTCTAATAGTCCCCTATTAAATTTGTTATTTTGACTTAAACTAGTGTATAATATACTATGATTTTTGACCGAAACTTTCATTTTGAAACGTTTCATAGAATCTAGTTTTCTGATGATTTTTTTTGCAGGGACTACCATCATAACCTTCCCTCTTAACATATATAAATGATCTGAAAAGTCTTGTGTAATTTCTAATAGTTCCCAATTAAATTGGATTTTTTTAACCGAAACTAGAGAATAATATACTATGATTTTTGACCGAAACTTGCATTTCGAAAAGTTTCATAGAATCTAATTTTCCGATGATTTTTTGCATGGACTTCCATCATAACCTTCACTCGTAAATTATATAAATGATATGTGAAGTTTCGTATCATTTCGAACAGTCCCCGAATTAATTTTATTTTTCACCGAAACTAGTATAAACTAGTGTATAATATATTATGATTTTTTGCCCGAAACTTGCATTTAGAAAAGTTTCATAGAATCTAGTTTTCTTATGATTTTTTTGCATGGACTACCAGCATAACCTTCCCTCTTAATATATATAAATGATCTGAAAAGTCTCGTGTGATTTCTAATATCCCCTATTAAATTTGTTATTTTGACCGAAACTAGTGTATAATATACTATGATTTTTGACTGAAACATGCATTTCGAAAAGTTTCATAGATTCTAATTTTTCGATGATTTTTTGCATGGAATTCCATCATAACCTTCCCTCGTAAAATATATAAATGATATGTGAAGTTTCGTATCATTTCAAACAGTCCCCGATTTAATTTGATTTTTGACCGAAACTAGTATAAACTAGTGTATAATATATTATGCTTTTTTGGCCGAAACTTGCATTTCGAAAAGTTTCATAGAATCTAGTTTTCTGATGATTTTTTTGCAGGGACTACCATCATAACCTTCCATCTTAACATATATAAATGATCTGAAAAGTCTTGTGTAATTTCTAATAGTTCCCAATTAAATTGGATTTTTTTAACCGAAACTAGAGAATAATATACTATGATTTTTGACAGAAACTTGCATTTTGAAAAGTTTCATAGAATCTAATTTTCCGATGATTTTTTGCATGGACTTCCATCATAACCTTCCCTCGTAAAATATATAAATGATATGTGAAGTTTCGAATCATTTCAAACAGTCCCCGATTTAATTTGATTTTTGACCGAAACTAGTATAAACTAGTGTATAATATATTATGCTTTTTTGGCCGAAACTTGCATTTCGAAAAGTTTCATAGAATCTAGTTTTCTGATGATTTTTTGCATGGACTACCATCAAAGCCTTCCCTCTTAATATATATAAATGATCTGAAAAGTCTCGTGTAATTTCTAATAGTCCCCTATTAAATTTGTTATTTTGACTTAAACTAGTGTATAATATACTATGATTTTTGACAGAAACTTTCATTTTGAAACGTTTCATAGAATCTAGTTTTCTGATGATTTTTTTGCAGGGACTACCATCATAACCTTCCCTCTTAACATATATAAATGATCTGAAAAGTCTTGTGTAATTTCTAATAGTTCCCAATTAAATTGGATTTTTTTAACCGAAACTAGAGAATAATATACTATGATTTTTGACCGAAACTTGCATTTCGAAAAGTTTCATAGAATCTAATTTTCCGATGATTTTTTGCATGGACTTCCATCATAACCTTCACTCGTAAATTATATAAATGATATGTGAAGTTTCGTATCATTTCGAACAGTCCCCGAATTAATTTTATTTTTCACCGAAACTAGTATAAACTAGTGTATAATATATTATGATTTTTTGCCCGAAACTTGCATTTAGAAAAGTTTCATAGAATCTAGTTTTCTTATGATTTTTTTGCATGGACTACCAGCATAACCTTCCCTCTTAATATATATAAATGATCTGAAAAGTCTCGTGTGATTTCTAATATCCCCTATTAAATTTGTTATTTTGACCGAAACTAGTGTATAATATACTATGATTTTTGACCGAAACATGCATTTCGAAAAGTTTCATAGATTCTAATTTTTCGATGATTTTTTGCATGGAATTCCATCATAACCTTCCCTCGTAAAATATATAAATGATATGTGAAGTTTCGTATCATTTCAAACAGTCCCCGATTTAATTTGATTTTTGACCGAAACTAGTATAAACTAGTGTATAATATATTATGCTTTTTTGGCCGAAACTTGCATTTCGAAAAGTTTCATAGAATCTAGTTTTCTGATGATTTTTTTGCAGGGACTACCATCATAACCTTCCATCTTAACATATATAAATGATCTGAAAAGTCTTGTGTAATTTCTAATAGTTCCCAATTAAATTGGATTTTTTTAACCGAAACTAGAGAATAATATACTATGATTTTTGACAGAAACTTGCATTTTGAAAAGTTTCATAGAATCTAATTTTCCGATGATTTTTTGCATGGACTTCCATCATAACCTTCCCTCGTAAAATATATAAATGATATGTGAAGTTTCGTATCATTTCAAACAGTCCCCGATTTAATTTGATTTTTGACCGAAACTAGTATAAACTAGTGTATAATATATTATGCTTTTTTGGCCGAAACTTGCATTTCGAAAAGTTTCATAGAATCTAGTTTTCTGATGATTTTTTGCATGGACTACCATCAAAGCCTTCCCTCTTAATATATATAAATGATCTGAAAAGTCTCGTGTAATTTCTAATAGTCCCCTATTAAATTTGTTATTTTGACTTAAACTAGTGTATAATATACTATGATTTTTGACAGAAACTTTCATTTTGAAACGTTTCATAGAATCTAGTTTTCTGATGATTTTTTTGCAGGGACTACCATCATAACCTTCCCTCTTAACATATATAAATGATCTGAAAAGTCTTGTGTAATTTCTAATAGTTCCCAATTAAATTGGATTTTTTTAACCGAAACTAGAGAATAATCTACTATGATTTTTGACCGAAACTTGCATTTCGAAAAGTTTCATAGAATCTAATTTTCCGATGATTTTTTGCATGGACTTCCATCATAACCTTCACTCGTAAATTATATAAATGATATGTGAAGTTTCGTATCATTTCGAACAGTCCCCGAATTAATTTTATTTTTCACCGAAACTAGTATAAACTAGTGTATAATATATTATGATTTTTTGCCCGAAACTTGCATTTAGAAAAGTTTCATAGAATCTAGTTTTCTTATGATTTTTTTGCATGGACTACCAGCATAACCTTCCCTCTTAATATATATAAATGATCTGAAAAGTCTCGTGTGATTTCTAATATCCCCTATTAAATTTGTTATTTTGACCGAAACTAGTGTATAATATACTATGATTTTTGACCGAAACATGCATTTCGAAAAGTTTCATAGATTCTAATTTTTCGATGATTTTTTGCATGGAATTCCATCATAACCTTCCCTCGTAAAATATATAAATGATATGTGAAGTTTCGTATCATTTCAAACAGTCCCCGATTTAATTTGATTTTTGACCGAAACTAGTATAAACTAGTGTATAATATATTATGCTTTTTTGGCCGAAACTTGCATTTCGAAAAGTTTCATAGAATCTAGTTTTCTGATGATTTTTTTGCAGGGACTACCATCATAACCTTCCATCTTAACATATATAAATGATCTGAAAAGTCTTGTGTAATTTCTAATAGTTCCCAATTAAATTGGATTTTTTTAACCGAAACTAGAGAATAATATACTATGATTTTTGACAGAAACTTGCATTTTGAAAAGTTTCATAGAATCTAATTTTCCGATGATTTTTTGCATGGACTTCCATCATAACCTTCCCTCGTAAAATATATAAATGATATGTGAAGTTTCGTATCATTTCAAACAGTCCCCGATTTAATTTGATTTTTGACCGAAACTAGTATAAACTAGTGTATAATATATTATGCTTTTTTGGCCGAAACTTGCATTTCGAAAAGTTTCATAGAATCTAGTTTTCTGATGATTTTTTGCATGGACTACCATCAAAGCCTTCCCTCTTAATATATATAAATGATCTGAAAAGTCTCGTGTAATTTCTAATAGTCCCCTATTAAATTTGTTATTTTGACTTAAACTAGTGTATAATATACTATGATTTTTGACAGAAACTTTCATTTTGAAACGTTTCATAGAATCTAGTTTTCTGATGATTTTTTTGCAGGGACTACCATCATAACCTTCCCTCTTAACATATATAAATGATCTGAAAAGTCTTGTGTAATTTCTAATAGTTCCCAATTAAATTGGATTTTTTTAACCGAAACTAGAGAATAATATACTATGATTTTTGACCGAAACTTGCATTTCGAAAAGTTTCATAGAATCTAATTTTCCGATGATTTTTTGCATGGACTTCCATCATAACCTTCACTCGTAAATTATATAAATGATATGTGAAGTTTCGTATCATTTCGAACAGTCCCCGAATTAATTTTATTTTTCACCGAAACTAGTATAAACTAGTGTATAATATATTATGATTTTTTGCCCGAAACTTGCATTTAGAAAAGTTTCATAGAATCTAGTTTTCTTATGATTTTTTTGCATCGACTACCAGCATAACCTTCCCTCTTAATATATATAAATGATCTGAAAAGTCTCGTGTGATATCTAATATCCCCTATTAAATTTGTTATTTTGACCGAAACTAGTGTATAATATACTATGATTTTTGACCGAAACATGCATTTCGAAAAGTTTCATAGATTCTAATTTTTCGATGATTTTTTGCATGGAATTCCATCATAACCTTCCCTCATAAAATATATAAATGATATGTGAAGTTTCGTATCATTTCAAACAGTCCCCGATTTAATTTGATTTTTGACCGAAACTAGTATAAACTAGTGTATAATATATTATGCTTTTTTGGCCGAAACTTGCATTTCGAAAAGTTTCATAGAATCTAGTTTTCTGATGATTTTTTTGCAGGGACTACCATCATAACCTTCCATCTTAACATATATAAATGATCTGAAAAGTCTTGTGTAATTTCTAATAGTTCCCAATTAAATTGGATTTTTTTAACCGAAACTAGAGAATAATATACTATGATTTTTGACAGAAACTTGCATTTTGAAAAGTTTCATAGAATCTAATTTTCCGATGATTTTTTGCATGGACTTCCATCATAACCTTCCCTCGTAAAATATATAAATGATATGTGAAGTTTCGTATCATTTCAAACAGTCCCCGATTTAATTTGATTTTTGACCGAAACTAGTATAAACTAGTGTATAATATATTATGCTTTTTTGGCCGAAACTTGCATTTCGAAAAGTTTCATAGAATCTAGTTTTCTGATGATTTTTTGCATGGACTACCATCAAAGCCTTCCCTCTTAATATATATAAATGATCTGAAAAGTCTCGTGTAATTTCTAATAGTCCCCTATTAAATTTGTTATTTTGACTTAAACTAGTGTATAATATACTATGATTTTTGACAGAAACTTTCATTTTGAAACGTTTCATAGAATCTAGTTTTCTGATGATTTTTTTGCAGGGACTACCATCATAACCTTCCCTCTTAACATATATAAATGATCTGAAAAGTCTTGTGTAATTTCTAATAGTTCCCAATTAAATTGGATTTTTTTAACCGAAACTAGAGAATAATATACTATGATTTTTGACCGAAACTTGCATTTCGAAAAGTTTCATAGAATCTAATTTTCCGATGATTTTTTGCATGGACTTCCATCATAACCTTCACTCGTAAATTATATAAATGATATGTGAAGTTTCGTATCATTTCGAACAGTCCCCGAATTAATTTTATTTTTCACCGAAACTAGTATAAACTAGTGTATAATATATTATGATTTTTTGCCCGAAACTTGCATTTAGAAAAGTTTCATAGAATCTAGTTTTCTTATGATTTTTTTGCATCGACTACCAGCATAACCTTCCCTCTTAATATATATAAATGATCTGAAAAGTCTCGTGTGATTTCTAATATCCCCTATTAAATTTGTTATTTTGACCGAAACTAGTGTATAATATACTATGATTTTTGACCGAAACATGCATTTCGAAAAGTTTCATAGATTCTAATTTTTCGATGATTTTTTGCATGGAATTCCATCATAACCTTCCCTCGTAAAATATATAAATGATATGTGAAGTTTCGTATCATTTCAAACAGTCCCCGATTTAATTTGATTTTTGACCGAAACTAGTATAAACTAGTGTATAATATATTATGCTTTTTTGGCCGAAACTTGCATTTCGAAAAGTTTCATAGAATCTAGTTTTCTGATGATTTTTTTGCAGGGACTACCATCATAACCTTCCATCTTAACATATATAAATGATCTGAAAAGTCTTGTGTAATTTCTAATAGTTCCCAATTAAATTGGATTTTTTTAACCGAAACTAGAGAATAATATACTATGATTTTTGACAGAAACTTGCATTTTGAAAAGTTTCATAGAATCTAATTTTCCGATGATTTTTTGCATGGACTTCCATCATAACCTTCCCTCGTAAAATATATAAATGATATGTGAAGTTTCGTATCATTTCAAACAGTCCCCGATTTAATTTGATTTTTGACCGAAACTAGTATAAACTAGTGTATAATATATTATGCTTTTTTGGCCGAAACTTGCATTTCGAAAAGTTTCATAGAATCTAGTTTTCTGATGATTTTTTGCATGGACTACCATCAAAGCCTTCCCTCTTAATATATATAAATGATCTGAAAAGTCTCGTGTAATTTCTAATAGTCCCCTATTAAATTTGTTATTTTGACTTAAACTAGTGTATAATATACTATGATTTTTGACAGAAACTTTCATTTTGAAACGTTTCATAGAATCTAGTTTTCTGATGATTTTTTTGCAGGGACTACCATCATAACCTTCCCTCTTAACATATATAAATGATCTGAAAAGTCTTGTGTAATTTCTAATAGTTCCCAATTAAATTGGATTTTTTTAACCGAAACTAGAGAATAATATACTATGATTTTTGACCGAAACTTGCATTTCGAAAAGTTTCATAGAATCTAATTTTCCGATGATTTTTTGCATGGACTTCCATCATAACCTTCACTCGTAAATTATATAAATGATATGTGAAGTTTCGTATCATTTCGAACAGTCCCCGAATTAATTTTATTTTTCACCGAAACTAGTATAAACTAGTGTATAATATATTATGATTTTTTGCCCGAAACTTGCATTTAGAAAAGTTTCATAGAATCTAGTTTTCTTATGATTTTTTTGCATCGACTACCAGCATAACCTTCCCTCTTAATATATATAAATGATCTGAAAAGTCTCGTGTGATTTCTAATATCCCCTATTAAATTTGTTATTTTGACCGAAACTAGTGTATAATATACTATGATTTTTGACCGAAACATGCATTTCGAAAAGTTTCATAGATTCTAATTTTTCGATGATTTTTTGCATGGAATTCCATCATAACCTTCCCTCGTAAAATATATAAATGATATGTGAAGTTTCGTATCATTTCAAACAGTCCCCGATTTAATTTGATTTTTGACCGAAACTAGTATAAACTAGTGTATAATATATTATGCTTTTTTGGCCGAAACTTGCATTTCGAAAAGTTTCATAGAATCTAGTTTTCTGATGATTTTTTTGCAGGGACTACCATCATAACCTTCCATCTTAACATATATAAATGATCTGAAAAGTCTTGTGTAATTTCTAATAGTTCCCAATTAAATTGGATTTTTTTAACCGAAACTAGAGAATAATATACTATGATTTTTGACAGAAACTTGCATTTTGAAAAGTTTCATAGAATCTAATTTTCCGATGATTTTTTGCATGGACTTCCATCATAACCTTCCCTCGTAAAATATATAAATGATATGTGAAGTTTCGTATGTGAAGTTTCGTATCATTTCAAACAGTCCCCGATTTAATTTGATTTTTGACCGAAACTAGTATAAACTAGTGTATAATATATTATGCTTTTTTGGCCGAAACTTGCATTTCGAAAAGTTTCATAGAATCTAGTTTTCTGATGATTTTTTGCATGGACTACCATCAAAGCCTTCCCTCTTAATATATATAAATGATCTGAAAAGTCTCGTGTAATTTCTAATAGTCCCCTATTAAATTTGTTATTTTGACTTAAACTAGTGTATAATATACTATGATTTTTGACAGAAACTTTCATTTTGAAACGTTTCATAGAATCTAGTTTTCTGATGATTTTTTTGCAGGGACTACCATCATAACCTTCCCTCTTAACATATATAAATGATCTGAAAAGTCTTGTGTAATTTCTAATAGTTCCCAATTAAATTGGATTTTTTTAACCGAAACTAGAGAATAATATACTATGATTTTTGACCGAAACTTGCATTTCGAAAAGTTTCATAGAATCTAATTTTCCGATGATTTTTTGCATGGACTTCCATCATAACCTTCACTCGTAAATTATATAAATGATATGTGAAGTTTCGTATCATTTCGAACAGTCCCCGAATTAATTTTATTTTTCACCGAAACTAGTATAAACTAGTGTATAATATATTATGATTTTTTGCCCGAAACTTGCATTTAGAAAAGTTTCATAGAATCTAGTTTTCTTATGATTTTTTTGCATCGACTACCAGCATAACCTTCCCTCTTAATATATATAAATGATCTGAAAAGTCTCGTGTGATTTCTAATATCCCCTATTAAATTTGTTATTTTGACCGAAACTAGTGTATAATATACTATGATTTTTGACCGAAACATGCATTTCGAAAAGTTTCATAGATTCTAATTTTTCGATGATTTTTTGCATGGAATTCCATCATAACCTTCCCTCGAAAAATATATAAATGATATGTGAAGTTTCGTATCATTTCAAACAGTCCCCGATTTAATTTGATTTTTGACCGAAACTAGTATAAACTAGTGTATAATATATTATGCTTTTTTGGCCGAAACTTGCATTTCGAAAAGTTTCATAGAATCTAGTTTTCTGATGATTTTTTTGCAGGGACTACCATCATAACCTTCCATCTTAACATATATAAATGATCTGAAAAGTCTTGTGTAATTTCTAATAGTTCCCAATTAAATTGGATTTTTTTAACCGAAACTAGAGAATAATATACTATGATTTTTGACAGAAACTTGCATTTTGAAAAGTTTCATAGAATCTAATTTTCCGATGATTTTTTGCATGGACTTCCATCATAACCTTCCCTCGTAAAATATATAAATGATATGTGAAGTTTCGTATCATTTCAAACAGTCCCCGATTTAATTTGATTTTTGACCGAAACTAGTATAAACTAGTGTATAATATATTATGCTTTTTTGGCCGAAACTTGCATTTCGAAAAGTTTCATAGAATCTAGTTTTCTGATGATTTTTTGCATGGACTACCATCAAAGCCTTCCCTCTTAATATATATAAATGATCTGAAAAGTCTCGTGTAATTTCTAATAGTCCCCTATTAAATTTGTTATTTTGACTTAAACTAGTGTATAATATACTATGATTTTTGACAGAAACTTTCATTTTGAAACGTTTCATAGAATCTAGTTTTCTGATGATTTTTTTGCAGGGACTACCATCATAACCTTCCCTCTTAACATATATAAATGATCTGAAAAGTCTTGTGTAATTTCTAATAGTTCCCAATTAAATTGGATTTTTTTAACCGAAACTAGAGAATAATATACTATGATTTTTGACCGAAACTTGCATTTCGAAAAGTTTCATAGAATCTAATTTTCCGATGATTTTTTGCATGGACTTCCATCATAACCTTCACTCGTAAATTATATAAATGATATGTGAAGTTTCGTATCATTTCGAACAGTCCCCGAATTAATTTTATTTTTCACCGAAACTAGTATAAACTAGTGTATAATATATTATGATTTTTTGCCCGAAACTTGCATTTAGAAAAGTTTCATAGAATCTAGTTTTCTTATGATTTTTTTGCATGGACTACCAGCATAACCTTCCCTCTTAATATATATAAATGATCTGAAAAGTCTCGTGTGATTTCTAATATCCCCTATTAAATTTGTTATTTTGACCGAAACTAGTGTATAATATACTATGATTTTTGACTGAAACATGCATTTCGAAAAGTTTCATAGATTCTAATTTTTCGATGATTTTTTGCATGGAATTCCATCATAACCTTCCCTCGTAAAATATATAAATGATATGTGAAGTTTCGTATCAATTCAAACAGTCCCCGATTTAATTTGATTTTTGACCGAAACTAGTATAAACTAGTGTATAATATATTATGCTTTTTTGGCCGAAACTTGCATTTCGAAAAGTTTCATAGAATCTAGTTTTCTGATGATTTTTTTGCAGGGACTACCATCATAACCTTCCATCTTAACATATATAAATGATCTGAAAAGTCTTGTGTAATTTCTAATAGTTCCCAATTAAATTGGATTTTTTTAACCGAAACTAGAGAATAATATACTATGATTTTTGACAGAAACTTGCATTTTGAAAAGTTTCATAGAATCTAATTTTCCGATGATTTTTTGCATGGACTTCCATCATAACCTTCCCTCGTAAAATATATAAATGATATGTGAAGTTTCGTATCATTTCAAACAGTCCCCGATTTAATTTGATTTTTGACCGAAACTAGTATAAACTAGTGTATAATATATTATGCTTTTTTGGCCGAAACTTGCATTTCGAAAAGTTTCATAGAATCTAGTTTTCTGATGATTTTTTGCATGGACTACCATCAAAGCCTTCCCTCTTAATATATATAAATGATCTGAAAAGTCTCGTGTAATTTCTAATAGTCCCCTATTAAATTTGTTATTTTGACTTAAACTAGTGTATAATATACTATGATTTTTGACAGAAACTTTCATTTTGAAACGTTTCATAGAATCTAGTTTTCTGATGATTTTTTTGCAGGGACTACCATCATAACCTTCCCTCTTAACATATATAAATGATCTGAAAAGTCTTGTGTAATTTCTAATAGTTCCCAATTAAATTGGATTTTTTTAACCGAAACTAGAGAATAATATACTATAATTTTTGACAGAAACTTGCATTTCGAAAAGTTTCATAGAATCTAATTTTCCGATGATTTTTTGCATGGACTTCCATCATAACCTTCACTCGTAAATTATATAAATGATATGTGAAGTTTCGTATCATTTCGAACAGTCCCCGAATTAATTTTATTTTTCACCGAAACTAGTATAAACTAGTGTATAATATATTATGATTTTTTGCCCGAAACTTGCATTTAGAAAAGTTTCATAGAATCTAGTTTTCTTATGATTTTTTTGCATGGACTACCAGCATAACCTTCCCTCTTAATATATATAAATGATCTGAAAAGTCTCGTGTGATTTCTAATATCCCCTATTAAATTTGTTATTTTGACCGAAACTAGTGTATAATATACTATGATTTTTGACCGAAACATGCATTTCGAAAAGTTTCATAGATTCTAATTTTTCGATGATTTTTTGCATGGAATTCCATCATAACCTTCCCTCGTAAAATATATAAATGATATGTGAAGTTTCGTATCATTTCAAACAGTCCCCGATTTAATTTGATTTTTGACCGAAACTAGTATAAACTAGTGTATAATATATTATGCTTTTTTGGCCGAAACTTGCATTTCGAAAAGTTTCATAGAATCTAGTTTTCTGATGATTTTTTTGCAGGGACTACCATCATAACCTTCCATCTTAACATATATAAATGATCTGAAAAGTCTTGTGTAATTTCTAATAGTTCCCAATTAAATTGGATTTTTTTAACCGAAACTAGAGAATAATATACTATGATTTTTGACAGAAACTTGCATTTTGAAAAGTTTCATAGAATCTAATTTTCCGATGATTTTTTGCATGGACTTCCATCATAACCTTCCCTCGTAAAATATATAAATGATATGTGAAGTTTCGTATCATTTCAAACAGTCCCCGATTTAATTTGATTTTTGACCGAAACTAGTATAAACTAGTGTATAATATATTATGCTTTTTTGGCCGAAACTTGCATTTCGAAAAGTTTCATAGAATCTAGTTTTCTGATGATTTTTTGCATGGACTACCATCAAAGCCTTCCCTCTTAATATATATAAATGATCTGAAAAGTCTCGTGTAATTTCTAATAGTCCCCTATTAAATTTGTTATTTTGACTTAAACTAGTGTATAATATACTATGATTTTTGACAGAAACTTTCATTTTGAAACGTTTCATAGAATCTAGTTTTCTGATGATTTTTTTGCAGGGACTACCATCATAACCTTCCCTCTTAACATATATAAATGATCTGAAAAGTCTTGTGTAATTTCTAATATTTCCCAATTAAATTGGATTTTTTTAACCGAAACTTGAGAATAATATACTATGATTTTTGACCGAAACTTGCATTTCGAAAAGTTTCATAGAATCTAATTTTCCGATGATTTTTTGCATGGACTTCCATCATAACCTTCACTCGTAAATTATATAAATGATATGTGAAGTTTCGTATCATTTCGAACAGTCCCCGAATTAATTTTATTTTTCACCGAAACTAGTATAAACTAGTGTATAATATATTATGATTTTTTGCCCGAAACTTGCATTTAGAAAAGTTTCATAGAATCTAGTTTTCTTATGATTTTTTTGCATGGACTACCAGCATAACCTTCCCTCTTAATATATATAAATGATCTGAAAAGTCTCGTGTGATTTCTAATATCCCCTATTAAATTTGTTATTTTGACCGAAACTAGTGTATAATATACTATGATTTTTGACCGAAACATGCATTTCGAAAAGTTTCATAGATTCTAATTTTTCGATGATTTTTTGCATGGAATTCCATCATAACCTTCCCTCGTAAAATATATAAAGTATATGTGAAGTTTCGTATCATTTCAAACAGTCCCCGATTTAATTTGATTTTTGACCGAAACTAGTATAAACTAGTGTATAATATATTATGCTTTTTTGGCCGAAACTTGCATTTCGAAAAGTTTCATAGAATCTAGTTTTCTGATGATTTTTTTGCAGGGACTACCATCATAACCTTCCATCTTAACATATATAAATGATCTGAAAAGTCTTGTGTAATTTCTAATAGTTCCCAATTAAATTGGATTTTTTTAACCGAAACTAGAGAATAATATATTATGATTTTTGACAGAAACTTGCATTTTGAAAAGTTTCATAGAATCTAATTTTCCGATGATTTTTTGCATGGACTTCCATCATAACCTTCCCTCGTAAAATATATAAATGATATGTGAAGTTTCGTATCATTTCAAACAGTCCCCGATTTAATTTGATTTTTGACCGAAACTAGTATAAACTAGTGTATAATATATTATGCTTTTTTGGCCGAAACTTGCATTTCGAAAAGTTTCATAGAATCTAGTTTTCTGATGATTTTTTTGCATGGACTACCATCAATGCCTTCCCTCTTAATATATATAAATGATCTGAAAAGTCTCGTGTAATTTCTAATAGTCCCCTATTAAATTTGTTATTTTGACTTAAACTAGTGTATAATATACTATGATTTTTGACCGAAACTTTCATTTTGAAACGTTTCATAGAATCTAATTTTCCGATGATTTTTTGCATGGACTTCCATCATAACCTTCACTCGTCAATTATATAAATGATTAGTGAAATTTCGTATCATTTCGAACAGTCCCCGAATTAATTTTATTTTTCACCGAAACTAGTATAAACTAGTGTATAATATATTATGATTTTTTGCCCGAAACTTGCATTTAGAAAAGTTTCATAGAATCTAGTTTTCTTATGATTTTTTTGCATGGACTACCATCATAACCTTCCCTCTTAATATATATAAATGATCTGAAAAGTCTCGTGTGATTTCTAATAGTCCCCTATTAAATTTGTTATTTTGACCGAAACTAGTGTATAATATACTATGATTTTTGACCGAAACTTGCATTTCGAAAAGTTTCATAGATTCTAATTTTTCGAAGATTTTTTGCATGGAATTCCATCATAACCTTCCCTCGTAAAATATATAAATGATATGTGAAGTTTCGTATCATTTCAAACAGTCCCCGATTTAATTTGATTTTTGACCGAAACTAGTATAAACTAGTGTATAATATATTATGCTTTTTTGGCCGAAACTTGCATTTCGAAAGGTTTCATAGAATCTAGTTTTCTGATGATTTTTTTGCAGGGACTACCATCATAACCTTCCCTCTTAACAAATATAAATGATCTGAAAAGTCTTGTGTAATTTCTAATAGTTCCCAATTAAATTGGATTTTTTTAACCGAAACTAGAGAATAATATACTATGATTTTTGACCGAAACTTGCATTTCGAAAAGTTTCATAGAATCTAATTTTCCGATGATTTTTTGCATGGACTTCCATCATAACCTTCCCTCGTAAATTATATAAATGATATGTGAAGTTTCGTATCATTTCGAACAGTCCCCGAATTAATTTTATTTTTCACCGAAACTAGTATAAACTAGTGTATAATATATTATGATTTTTTGCCCGAAACTTGCATTTAGAAAAGTTTCATAGAATCTAGTTTTCTTATGATTTTTTTGAATGGACTACCATCATAACCTTCCCTCTTAATATATATAAATGATCTGTAAAGTCTCATGTGATTTCTAATAGTTCCCTATTAAATTTGTTATTTTGACCGAAACTAGTGTATAATATATTATGATTTTTGACCGAAACTTGCATTTCGATAGTTTCATAGATTCTAATTTTTCGATAATATTTTGCATGGACTTCCATCATAACCTTCCCTCGTAAAATATATAAATGATATGTGAAGTTTCGTATCATTTCAAACAGTCCCCGATTTAATTTGATTTTTGACCGAAACTAGTATAAATAAGTGTATAATATATTATGCTTTTTTGGCCGAAACTTGCATTTCGAAAAGTTTCATAGAATCTAGTTTTCTGATGATTTTTTGCATGGACTTCCATCATAACCTTCCCTCGTAAATTATATAAATGATATGTGAAGTTTCGTATCATTTCGAACAGTCCCCGAATTAATTTTATTTTTCACCGAAACTAGTATAAACTAGTGTATAATATATTGTGATTTTTTGCCCAAAACTTGCATTTAGAAAAGTTTCATAGAATCTAGTTTTCTTATGATTTTTTTGCATGGACTACCATCAAAGCCTTCCCTCTTAATATATATAAATGATCTGAAAAGTCTCGTGTAATTTCTAATAGTCCCCTATTAAATTTGTTATTTTGACTTAAACTAGTGTATAATATACTATGATTTTTTATCGAAACTTGCATTTCGAAAAGTTTCATAGAATCTGATTTTCCGATGATTTTTTGCATGGACTTCCATCATAACCTTCCCTCGTAAAATATATAAATGATATGTGAAGTTTCGTATTATTTCGAAAAGTCCCCGATTTAATTTTATTTTTGACCGAAACTAGTATAAACTAGTGTATAATATATTATAACTTTTTGGCCGAAACTGCATTTCGAAAAATTTCATAGAATCTAGTTTTCTGATGATTTTTTTTGCATGGACTACCATCATAACCTTCCCTCTTAACATATATAAATGATGTGAAAAGTCTTTTGTAATTTCTAATAGTCCCCAATTAAATTGGATTTTTTTGACCGAAACTAGTGTATAATATACTATGATTTTTTATCGAAACTTGCATTTCGAAAAGTTTCATAGAATCTAATTTTCCGATAATTTTTTGCATGGACTTCCATCATAACCTTCCCTCATAAAATATATAAATGATATGTGAAGTTTTGTTTCATTTTGAACAGTCCCCGAATTAATTTTATTTTTGACCGAAACTAGTATAAACTAGTGTATAATATATTATGATGTTTTGCCCGAAACTTGCATTTAGAAAAGTTTCATAGATTCTAGTTTTCTGATATTTTTTTTTGCATGGACTACCATCATAACCTTCCCTCTTAATATATATAAATGATCTGAAAAGTCTCGTGTCATTTCTAATAGTTCCCTATTAAATTTGTTATTTTGACCGAAACTAGTGTATAATATACTATGATTTTTGACCGAAACTTGCATTTCAGAAAGTTTCATAGATTCTAATTTTCCGATGATTTTTTGCATGGACTTCCATCATAACCTTCCCTCGTAAAATATATAAATGATATTAGGAGTTTCGTATCATTTCGAATAGTCCCCGATTTAATTTGATTTTTGACAGAAACTAGTTTAAGCTAGTGTATAATATATTATGATTTTTTGTCTGAAACTTTCATTTCGAAAAGTTGTGTATAATATATTATGATTTAATTTGTTTGTATGGACTACCCTCATAACCTCCCCTCTTAACAAATATAAATGATCTGAAAAGTCTCGTGTCATTTCAAATAGTCCTCAACTAAATTTGATTTTTTTGACTGAAACTAGTGTATATTATAGTATGATTTTTTATCAATAATTGCATTTCGAAAATATTCATAGAATCTAATTTTTCGATGATTTTTTGCATGGACTTCCATAATAACCTTCCCTCATAAAATATATAAATAATATGTGAAGTTTCGTATTATTTTGAACAATCCCCGATTTAATTTAATTTTTGACCAAAACTAGTATAAACTAGTGTATAATATATTATGACTTTTTGGCCGAAACTTGCATTTGAAAAGTTTCATAGAATCTAGTTTTATGATGATTTTTTTGCATGGACTACCATCATAACTTTCCCTCATAACATATATAAATGATATGAAAACTCTCGTGTCATTTCAAATAGTCCCCACCTAAAATTGATTTTTTTGACAGAAACTAGTGTATAATATACTATGATTTTTGACCGAAACTTGCTTTTCGAAAAGTTTCATAGAATCTAATTTTCTGATGATTTTTTGCATGGACTTCCATCATAACATTCCCTCGAAAATATATACATGATAAGTGAAGTTTCGTATCATGTCGAACAGTCCCCGATTTAATTTGAATTTTGACCGAAACTAGTATAAACGAGTGTATAATATTATTTTTTTGTCTGAAACTTGCATTTCGAAAAGTTTCATAGAATCTAGTTTTCAGATGATTTTTTTGCATAGAGTACCATCATATCCTTCCCACTAAACATATATAAATGATCTGAAAAGTCTCGTATCATTTCAGATAGTCCCCAATTAAATTTGATTTTTTTGACCGAAACTAGTGTATAAAATACTATGATTTTTGACCGAAACTTGTATTTCGAAAAGTTTCATAGAATCTAATTTTTCGATGATTTTTTGCATGGACTTCCATCATAACCTTTCCTTGCAAAATATATAAATGATATTAGGAGTTTCGTATCATTTCGAACAGTCCCCGATTTAATTGGATTTTTTACAGAAACTAGTGTAAAACTAGTGTATAATATATTATGATTTTTTGTCTGAAACTTGCATTTCGAAGAGTTTCATAGAATCTAGTTTTCAGATGATTTTTTTGCATAGAGTACCATCATAACCTTCCCTCTTAACATATATAAACAATCTAAAAAGTCTCGTGTCATTTCAATTAGTCCCCAATTAAATTTGATTTTTTTGACCGAGACTAGTGTATAATATACTATGATTTTTGACCGAAACTTGCATTTCGAAAAGTTTCATAGAATCTAATTTTTCGATGATTTTTTGCATGGACTTCCATCATAACCATCCCTTGTAAAATATATAAATGATATGTGAAGGTTCGTATCATTTCGAACAGTCCCCGATTTAATTTGATTTTTGACCGAAACTAGTTTAAACTAGTGTATAATATATTATGATTTTTTGGCCGAAACTTGCATTTCGAAAAGTTTCATAGAATCTAGTTTTCAGCTGATTTGTTTTGCATGGACTACCATCATAACCTTCCCTCTTATAATATATAAATGATCTTAAAAGTCTCGTATCATTTCAAATAGTCCCCAATAAAATTTGATTTTTTTGACCGACACTAGTGTATAATATACTATGATTTTTGACCGAAACTTGCATTTCGAAAAGTTTCATAGAATCTAATTTTTCGATGATTTTTTGCATGGACTTCCATCATAACCTTCTCTCTTAAAATATATAAATGATATGTGAAGTTTCGTATCATTTCGAACAGTCCCCGATTTAATTTGATTTTTGACCGAAACTAGTATAAACTATTGTATATTATATTATGATTTTTTGGCCGAAACTTGCATTTGGAAAACTTTCATAGAATCTAGTTTTCTGATAATTTTTTTGCTTGGACTACCATTATAACCTTCTCTCTTAACATATATACATGATCTGAAAAGTCTCATGTCATTTCAAATAATCCCAAGATAAATTTGATTTTTTTGATCGAAACTAGTGTATATATACTATGATTTTTGACCGAAACTTGCATTTCAAAAGGTTTTATAGAATCAAATTGTTCTATGATTTTTTCATGGACTTCCATCATAACCATCCCTCGTAAAATATATAAATGATATTAGAAGTTTCTTATCATTTCGAACAGTCCCTGATTTAATTTGATTTTTGACTGAAACTAGTGTATAATATATTATGATTTTTTGGCCGAAATTTACATTTCGATCGGTTTCATAGAATCTAGGTTTCTGATGATATGTTTGCATGGACTACATCAATATCCTTCCTTCTTAAAATATATAAATGATTTGAAAATCTCGTATCATTTCAGATAGTCCCCAATTAAATTTGATTTTTTTGCCCGAAACTAGTGTATAATATACTATGATTTTTGATCGAAACATGCATTTCGAAAAGTTTCATAGAATCTAATTTTTCGATGATTTTTTGCATGGACTTCCATCATAACCTTACCTCGCAAAATATATAAATGATATTAGAAGTTTCGTATCATTTCGAACAGTCCCCGATTTAATTTGATTTTTGAACTAAACTAGTATAAACTAGTGTATAATATATTATGATTTTTTGGCTGAAACTTGCATTTCGAAGAGTTTCATAGAATCTAGTTTTCGGACGATTTTTTGGAATAGAGTACCCTCATAACCTTCCCTTTTAACATATATAAATGATCTGAAAAGTCTAGTATCATTTTTATAAGTCCCGAATTAAATTTGATTTTTTTGACCGAAACTAGTGTATAATATACTATGATGTTTTACCGAAACTTGCATTTCGAAAAATTTCATAGAATCTAATTTTTCGATGATTTTTTGCATGGACTTCCATCAAAACCTTCCCTCGTAAAATATATAAATGATATGTGAAGTTTCTTATAATTTCGAACAGTCCCCTATTGAATTTGATTTTTGACCGAAACTAGTATAAACTAGTGTATAATATATTATGATTTTTTGGCCGAAACTTGCATTTCGAAACGTTTCATAGAATCTAGTTTTCAAATGATTTTTTTGCATGGACTACCATCATAACCTTCCCTCTTAACATATATAAATGATCTGAAAAGTCTCGTATCATTTCAAATAGTCCACAATTAAATTTGATTTTTTTGGCCGAAACTAGTGTATAATATACAATGATTTTTGAGTGAAACTTGCATTTCGATAAGTTTCATAGAATCTAATATTTCGATGATTTTTTGCATGGACTTCGATAATAACCTTCCCTCGCAAAATATATAACTAATATGTGAAGTTTTGTATCATTTCGAACAGTCCCCGATTTAATTTGATTTTTGACCGAAACTAGTATAAACTAGTGTATAATATATTATTATTTTTTGGCCGAAACTTGCATTTGGAAAACTTTCATAGAATCTAGTTTTCAGATGATTTTTTTGCATAGAGTACCATCATAACCTTCCCTCTTAACATATATAAATGATTTGAAAAGTCTAGTAACATTTCAATTAGTCCCCAATTAAATTTAATTTTTTTGACCGAGACTAGTGTATAATATACTATGATTTTTGACTGAAAATTTCATTTCGAAAAGTTTCATAGAATCTAATTTTTCGATGATTTTTTGAATGGACTTCCATCATAACCTTCCCTCGTAAAATATATAAATGATATGGGAAGTTTCGTATCATTTCGAACAGTCCCCGATTTAATTTAATTTTTGACCGAAACTAGTATAAACTAGTGTATAATATATTATGATTTTTTGGCCGAAACTCGCATTTCAAAAAGTTTCATAGAATCTAGTTTTCAGATGATTTTTTTTGCATGGACTACCATCATAACCTTCCCTGTTAACATATATAAATAATCTGAAAAGTCTCGTATCATTTCAAATAGTCCCCAATTAAATTTGATTTTTTTGACCGAAACTAGTGTATAATATACTATGATTTTTTACCGAAACTTGCATTTCGAAAAGTTTCATAGAATCTAATTTTTCGATGATTTTTTGCATGGACTTCCATCATATCCTTCCCTCTTAAAATATATAAATGATATGTGAAGTTTCGTATCATTTCGAGCAGTCCCCGATTTAATTTGATTTTTAACCGAAACTAGTATAAACTAGTGTATAATATATTATGATTTTTTGGCTTAAACTTGCATTTGGAAAACTTTCATAGAATCTAGTTTTCTGATGATTTTTTTGCATGGACTACCATTATAACCTTCTCTCTTAACATATATAAATGATCTGAAAAGTCGCGTGTCATTTCAAATAATCCCAAGATAAATTTTATTTTTTGATCGAAACTAGTGTATATATACAATGATTTTTGACCGAAACTTGCATTTCAAAACGTTTTATAGAATCATATTTTTCGATGATTTTTTCATGGACTTCCATCATAACCATCCCTCGTAAAATATATAAATGATATTAGAAGTTTCTTATCATTTCGAACAGTCCCTGATTTAATTTTATTTTTGACCGAAACTAGTGTAAACTAGTGTATAATATATTACGATTTTTTGGACGAAATTTGCATTTCGAAAGGTTTCATAGAATCTAGGTTTTTGATGATTTTTTTTGCATGGACTACCATCATAACCTCCCCTCTTAACATATATAAATGATCTGAAAAGTCTCGTGTCATTTCAAATAGTCCTCAACTAAATTTGATTTTTTTGACCGAAACTAGTGTATATTATACTATGATTTTTTATCGAAACTTGCATTTCGAAAAGTTTCATAGAATCTAATTTTTCGATGATTTTTTGCATGGACTTCCATCATAAACTTCCCTCGCAAAATATATAAATGATATTAGAAGTTTCGTATCATTTCGAACAGTCCCCGATTTAATTTGATTTTTGAACGAAACTAGTATATACTAGTGTATAATATATTATGATTTTTTGGCTGAAACTTACCTTTCGAAGAGTTTCATAGAATATAGTTTTCAGATGATTTTTTTGCATAGAGTACCATCATAACCTTCCCTCTTAACATATATAAATGTTTTGAAAAGTCTAATATCATTTCAATTAGTCCCCAATTATCATATCATAATCATCATGAGCATACCATATCCTTAGCATTTTGCATAACCATCCCTCGTAAAATATATAAATGATATGTGTAGTTTCGTATCATTTCAAACAGTCCCCGATTTAATTTTATTTTTGACCGAAACTAGTATAAACTAGTGTATAATATATTATGATTTTTTGGCCAAAAAATGCATTTCGAAAAGTTTCATAGAATCTAGTTTTCTGATGATTTTTTTGCATGGACTACCATCATAACATTCCCTCTTAACATATATAAATGATCTGAAAAGTCTTGTGTAATTTCTAATAGTTCCCAATTAAATTGGATTTTTTTGACCGAAACTAGTGTATAATATACTATGATTTTTGACCGAAACTTGCATTTCGAAAAGTTTCATAGAATCTAATTTTCCGATGATTTTTTGCATGGACTTCCATCATAACCTTCCCTCCTAAAATATATAAATGATATGAGAAGTTTCGTTTCATTTCGAACAGTCCCCGAATTAATTTTATTTTTGACCTAAACTAGTATAAACTACTGTATAATATATTATGATTGTTTGCCTGAAACTTGCATTTAGAAAAGTTTCATAGAATCTAGTTTTCTTATGATTTTTTTGCATGGACTACCATCAAAACCTTCCCTATTAATATATATAAATGATCTGAAAAGTCTCGTTTCATTTCTAATAGTCTCCTATTAAATTTGTTATTTTGACCGAAACTATTGTATAATATACTATTCTTTTTGACTGAAACTTGCATTTCGAAAAGTTTCATAGAATCTAATTTTCCGATGATTTTTTGCAGGGGCTACCATCATAACCTTCCATCTTAACATATATAAATGATCTGAAAAGTCTTGTGTAATTTCTAATAGTTCCCAATTAAATTGGATTTTTTTAACCGAAATTAGAGAATAATATACTATGATTTTTGACCGAAACTTGCATTTCGAAAAGTTTCATAGAATCTAATTTTCCGATGATTTTTTGCATGGACTTCCATCATAACCTTCCCTCCTAAAATATATAAATGATATGTGAAGTTTCGTATCATTTCGAACAGTCCCCGAATTAATTTTATTTTTGACCGAAACTAGTATAAACTAGTGTATAATATATTATGATTTTTTGCCCGAAACATGCATTTAGAAAAGTTTCATAGAATCTAGTTTTCTGATGATTTTTTTGCATGGACTACCATCATAACCTTCCCTCTTAATATATATAAATGATCTGAAAAGTCTCGTGTCATTTCTAATAATCCCCTATTAAATTTATTATTTTGACCGAAACTAGTGTATAATATACTATGATTTTTGACCGAAACTTGCATTTCGAAAAGTTTCATAGATTCTAATTTTCCGATGATTTTTTGCATTGACTTCCATCATAACCTTCCCTCGTAAAATATATAAATGATATGTGAAGTTTCGTATCATTTCAAACAGTCCCCGATTTAATTTGGTTTTTTACCGAAACTAGTATAAACTAGTGTATAATATATTATGATTTTTTGGCCGAAAAATGCATTTCGAAAAGTTTCATAGAATCTAGTTTTCTGATGATTTTTTTGCATGGACTACCATAATAACCTTCCCTCTTAACATATATAAATGATCTGAAAAGTCTTGTGTAATTTCTAATAGTTCCCAATTAAATTGGATTTTTTTGACCGAAACTAGTGTATAATATACTATGATTTTTGACCGAAACTTGCATTTCGAAAAGTTTTATAGAATCTAATTTTCCGATGATTTTTTGCATGGACTTCCATCATAACCTTCCCTCCTAAAATATATAAATGATATGAGAAGTTTCGTTTCATTTCGAACAGTCCCCGAATTAATTTTATTTTTAAACGAAACTAGTATAAACTACTGTATAATATATTATGATTTTTTGCCCGAAACTTGCATTTAAAAAAGTTTCATAGAATCTAGTTTTCTTATTATTTTTTTGAATGGACTACCATCATAACCCTCCCTCTTAATATATATAAATGATCTGAAAAGTCTCGTGTCATTTCTAATAGTCTCCTATTAAATTTGTTATTTTGACCGAAACTATTGTATAATATACTATGCTTTTTGACTGAAACTTGCATTTCGAAAAGTGTCATAGAATCTAATTTTCCGATGATTTTTTGCATGGACTTCCATCATAACATTCCCTCGTAAAATATATAAATGATATGTGAAGTTTCGTATCATGTCGAACAGTCCCCGATTTAATTTGATTTTTGACCGAAACTAGTATAAATTAGTGTATAATATATTATGATTTTTTGGCCGAAACTTGCATTTTGAAAAGTTTCATAGAATCTAGTTTTCTGAGGATTTTTTTTGCATGGACTACCATCATAACCTTCCCTCTTAACATATATAAATGATCTGAAAAGTCTTGTGTAATTTCTAATAGTTCCCAATTAAATTGGATTTTTTTGACCGAAACTAGTGTATAATATACTATGATTTTTGACCGAAACTTGCATTTCGAAAAGTTTCATAGAATCTAATTTTCCGATGATTTTTTGCATGGACTTCCATCATAACCTTCCCTCATAAAATATATAAATGATATGAGAAGTTTCGTTTCATTTCGAACAGTCCCCGAATTAATTTTATTTTTAAACGAAACTAGTATAAACTACTGTATAATATATTATGATTTTTTGCCCGAAACTTGCATTTAAAAAAGTTTCATAGAATCTAGTTTTCTTATGATTTTTTTGAATGGACTACCATCATAACCCTCCCTCTTAATATATATAAATGATCTGAAAAGTCTCGTGTCATTTCTAATAGTCTCCTATTAAATTTGTTATTTTGACCAAAACTATTGTATAATATACTATGCTTTTTGACTGAAACTTGCATTTCGAAAAGTGTCATAGAATCTAATTTTCCGATGAATTTTTTGCATGGACTTCCATCATAACCTTCCCTCGTAAAATATATAAATGATATGTGATGTTTCGTATCATTTCAAACAGACCCCGATTTAATTTAATTTTTGACCGAAACTAGTATAAACTAGTGTATAATATATTATGATTTTTTGGCCGAAACTTGCATTTTGAAAAGTTTCATAGAATCTAGTTTTCTGATGATTTTTTTTTCATGGACTACCATCATAACATTCCCTCTTAACATATATAAATGATCTGAAAAGTCTTGTGTAATTTCTAATAGTCCCCAATTAAATTGGATTTTTTTGACTGAAACTAGTGTATAATATACTATGATTTTTGACCGAAACTTGCATTTCGAAAACTTTCATAGAATCTAATTTTCCGATGATTTTTTGCATGGACTTCCATCATAACCTTCCCTCATAAAATATATAAATGATATGTGAAGTTTTGTATCATTTCGAACAGTCCCCGAATTAATTTTATTTTTGACCGAAACTAGTATAAACTAGTGTATAATATATTATGATTTTTTGCCCGAAACTTGCATTTAGAAAAGTTTCATAGAATCTAGTTTTCTGATGATTTTTTTGCATGGACTACCATCATAACCTTCCCTCTTAATATATATAAAAGATCTGAAAAGTCTTGTGTCATTTCTAATAATCCCCTATTAAATTTATTATTTTGACCGAAACTAGTGTATAATATACTATGATTTTTGACCGAAACTTGCATTTCGAAAAGTTTCATAGATTCTAATTTTCCGATGATTTTTTGCATGGACTTCCATCATAACCTTCCCTCGTAAAATATATAAATGATATGTGAAGTTTCGTATCATTTCAAACAGTCCCCGATTTAATTTGATTTTTGACCGAAACTAGTATAAACTAGTGTATAATATATTATGATTTTTTGGCCGAAAAATGCATTTCGAAAGGTTTCATAGAATCTAGTTTTCTGATGATTTTTTTGCATGGACTACCATCATAACCTTCCCTCTTAATATATATAAATGATCTGAAAGTCTTGTGTAATTTCTAATAGTTCCCAATTAAATTGGATTTTTTTGACCGAAACAAGTGTATAATATACTATGATTTTTGACCGAAACTTGCATTTCGAAAAGTTTCATAGAATCTAATTTTCCGATGATTTTTTGCATGGACTTCCATCATAACCTTCCCTCCTAAAATATATAAATGATATGAGAAGTTTCGTTTCATTTCGAACAGTCACCGAATTAATTTTATTTTTGACCGAAACTAGTATAAACTAGTGTATAATATATTATGATTTTTTGCCAGAAACTTGCATTTAGAAAAGTTTCATAGAATCTAGTTTTCTTATGATTTTTTTGCATGGACTACCATCATAACCTTCCCTCTTAATATATATAAATGATCTGAAAAGTATCATGTCATTTCTAATAGTCTCCTATTAAATTTGTTATTTTGACCGAAACTATTGTATAATATACTATGCTTTTTGACTGAAACTAGCATTTCGAAAAGTTTCATAGAATCTAATTTTCCGATGATTTTGTTGCATGGACTTCAATCATAACCTTCCCTCGTAAAATATATAAATGATATGTGAAGTTTCGTATCATTTCGAACAGTCCCCGATTTAATTTGATTTATGACCGAAACTAGTATAAACTATTGTATAATATATTATGCTTTTTTGGCCGAAACTTGCATTTCAAAAAGTTTTATAGAATCTATTTTTCTATGATTTTTTCATGGACTTCCATCATAACCTTCCCTCGTATAATATATAAATGATATTAGAAGTTTCTTATCATTTCAAACAGTCCCTGATTTAATTTGATTTTTGACCGAAACTAGTGTAAACTAGTGTATAATATATTATGATTTTTTGGCCGAAATTTGCATTTCGAAAAGTTTCATAGAATCTAGTTTACAATTGATTTGTTTGTATGGACTACCCTCATAACCTCCTTCTTAACATATATAAATGATCTGAAAAGTCTCGTCTCATTTCAAATAGTCCTCAACTAAATTTGATTTTTTTGACTGAAACTAGTGTATATTATACTATGATTTTTTATCGAAAATTGCATTTCGAAAAGTTTCATAGAATCTAATTTTTCGATGATTTTTTTGCATGGACTTCCATAATAAACTTCCCTCGTAAAATATATAAATAATATGTGAAGTTTCGTATTATTTCGAACAATCCCCGATTTAATTTGATTTTTGACCAAAACTAGTATAAACTAGTGTATAATATATTATGATTTTTTGGCCGATACTTGCATTTCGAAAAGTTTCATGGAATCTAGTTTTCTGATGATGTTTTTGCATGGACTACCATCATAACCTTCCCCAATTAAAATTGATTTTTTTGACCGAAACTAGTGTATAATATACTATGATTTTTGACCGAAACATGTGTTTCGAAAAGTGTCATAGAATTTAATTTTTCGATGATTTTTTGCATGGACTTCCATCATAACATTCCCTCGTAAAATATATAAATGATATGTGAAGTTTCGTATCATGTCGAACAGTCCCCGATTTAATTTGATTTTTGACCGAAACTAGTATAAACGAGTGTATAATATTTTTTTTGTCTGAAACTTGCATTTCGAAAAGTTTCATAGAATCTAGTTTTCAGAAGATTTTTTTGCATAGAGTACCATCATATCCTTCCCTCTTAATATATATAAATGATCTGAAAAGTCTTATGTAATTTCGAATAGTCCCTAATTAAATTGGATTTTTTTGACCGAAACTAGTGTATAATATACTATGATTTTTGACCGAAACTTGCATTTCGAAAAGTTTCATAGAATCTAATTTTCCGATGATATTTTGCATGGACTTCCATCATAACCTTCCCTCGTAAAATATATAAATGATATCTGATGTTTCGTATCATTTCGAACAGTCCCCGAATTAATTTAATTTTTGACTGAAACTAGTATAAACTAGTGTATAATATATTATGATTTTTTTCCCGAAACTTGCATTTAGAAAAGTTTCATAGAATCTAGTTTTCTTATGATTTTTTTGCATGGACTACCATCATAACCTTCCCTCTTATTATATATAAATGATCTGAAAAGTCTCGTGTCATTTCTAATAATCCCCTATTAAATTTATAATTTTGACCGAAACTAGTGGATAATATACTATAATTTTTGACCGAAACTTGCATTTCGAAAAGTTTCATAGATTCTAATTTTCCTATGATTTTTTGCATGGACTTCCATCATAACCTTCCCTCGTAAAATATATAAATGATATGTGAAGTTTCGTATCATTTCAAACAGTCCCCGATTTAATTTGATTTTTGACCGAAACTAGTATAATTTAGTGTATAATATATTATGATTTTTTGGCCGAAACTTGCATTTAGAAAAGTTTCCTAGAATCTAGTTTTCTTATGATTCTTTTGCATGGACTACCATCATAACCTTCCCTCTTAATATATATAAATGATCTGAATTGTCTCGTGTCATTTCTAGTAGTCCCCTATTAAATTTGTTATTTTGACCGAAACTAGTGTATAATATACTATGATTTTTTACCGAAACTTGCATTTCGAAAAGTTTCATAGAATCTAATTTTCCGATGATTTTTTGCATTGACTTCCATCATAACCTTCCCTCGTAAAATATATAAATGATATGTGAAGTTTCGTATCATTTCAAACAGTCCCCGATTTAATTTGGTTTTTTACCGAAACTAGTATAAACTAGTGTATAATATATTATGATTTTTTGGCCGAAAAATGCATTTCGAAAAGTTTCATAGAATCTAGTTTTCTGATGATTTTTTTGCATGGACTACCATAATAACCTTCCCTCTTAACATATATAAATGATCTGAAAAGTCTTGTGTAATTTCTAATAGTTCCCAATTAAATTGGATTTTTTTGACCGAAACTAGTGTATAATATACTATGATTTTTGACCGAAACTTGCATTTCGAAAAGTATTATAGAATCTAATTTTCCGATGATTTTTTGCATGGACTTCCATCATAACCTTCCCTCCTAAAATATATAAATGATATGAGAAGTTTCGTTTCATTTCGAACAGTCCCCGAATTAATTTTATTTTTAAACGAAACTAGTATAAACTACTGTATAATATATTATGATTTTTTGCCCGAAACTTGCATTTAAAAAAGTTTCATAGAATCTAGTTTTCTTATTATTTTTTTGAATGGACTACCATCATAACCCTCCCTCTTAATATATATATAAATGATCTGAAAAGTCTCGTGTCATTTCTAATAGTCTCCTATTAAATTTGTTATTTTGACCGAAACTATTGTATAATATACTATGCTTTTTGACTGAAACTTGCATTTCGAAAAGTGTCATAGAATCTAATTTTCCGATGAATTTTTTGCATGGACTTCCATCATAACCTTCCCTCGTAAAATATATAAATGATATGTGATGTTTCGTATCATTTCAAACAGACCCCGATTTAATTTAATTTTTGACCGAAACTAGTATAAACTAGTGTATAATATATTATGATTTTTTGGCCGAAACTTGCATTTTGAAAAGTTTCATAGAATCTAGTTTTCTGATGATTTTTTTTTCATGGACTACCATCATAACATTCCCTCTTAACATATATAAATGATCTGAAAAGTCTTGTGTAATTTCTAATAGTCCCCAATTAAATTGGATTTTTTTGACTGAAACTAGTGTATAATATACTATGATTTTTGACCGAAACTTGCATTTCGAAAACTTTCATAGAATCTAATTTTCCGATGATTTTTTGCATGGACTTCCATCATAACCTTCCCTCATAAAATATATAAATGATATGTGAAGTTTTGTATCATTTCGAACAGTCCCCGAATTAATTTTATTTTTGACCGAAACTAGTATAAACTAGTGTATAATATATTATGATTTTTTGCCCGAAACTTGCATTTAGAAAAGTTTCATAGAATCTAGTTTTCTGATGATTTTTTTGCATGGACTACCATCATAACCTTCCCTCTTAATATATATAAAAGATCTGAAAAGTCTTGTGTCATTTCTAATAATCCCCTATTAAATTTATTATTTTGACCGAAACTAGTGTATAATATACTATGATTTTTGACCGAAACTTGCATTTCGAAAAGTTTCATAGATTCTAATTTTCCGATGATTTTTTGCATGGACTTCCATCATAACCTTCCCTCGTAAAATATATAAATGATATGTGAAGTTTCGTATCATTTCAAACAGTCCCCGATTTAATTTGATTTTTGACCGAAACTAGTATAAACTAGTGTATAATATATTATGATTTTTTGGCCGAAAAATGCATTTCGAAAGGTTTCATAGAATCTAGTTTTCTGATGATTTTTTTGCATGGACTACCATCATAACCTTCCCTCTTAATATATATAAATGATCTGAAAGTCTTGTGTAATTTCTAATAGTTCCCAATTAAATTGGATTTTTTTGACCGAAACAAGTGTATAATATACTATGATTTTTGACCGAAACTTGCATTTCGAAAAGTTTCATAGAATCTAATTTTCCGATGATTTTTTGCATGGACTTCCATCATAACCTTCCCTCCTAAAATATATAAATGATATGAGAAGTTTCGTTTCATTTCGAACAGTCACCGAATTAATTTTATTTTTGACCGAAACTAGTATAAACTAGTGTATAATATATTATGATTTTTTGCCAGAAACTTGCATTTAGAAAAGTTTCATAGAATCTAGTTTTCTTATGATTTTTTTGCATGGACTACCATCATAACCTTCCCTCTTAATATATATAAATGATCTGAAAAGTATCATGTCATTTCTAATAGTCTCCTATTAAATTTGTTATTTTGACCGAAACTATTGTATAATATACTATGCTTTTTGACTGAAACTAGCATTTCGAAAAGTTTCATAGAATCTAATTTTCCGATGATTTTGTTGCATGGACTTCAATCATAACCTTCCCTCGTAAAATATATAAATGATATGTGAAGTTTCGTATCATTTCGAACAGTCCCCGATTTAATTTGATTTATGACCGAAACTAGTATAAACTATTGTATAATATATTATGCTTTTTTGGCCGAAACTTGCATTTCAAAAAGTTTTATAGAATCTATTTTTCTATGATTTTTTCATGGACTTCCATCATAACCTTCCCTCGTATAATATATAAATGATATTAGAAGTTTCTTATCATTTCAAACAGTCCCTGATTTAATTTGATTTTTGACCGAAACTAGTGTAAACTAGTGTATAATATATTATGATTTTTTGGCCGAAATTTGCATTTCGAAAAGTTTCATAGAATCTAGTTTACAATTGATTTGTTTGTATGGACTACCCTCATAACCTCCTTCTTAACATATATAAATGATCTGAAAAGTCTCGTCTCATTTCAAATAGTCCTCAACTAAATTTGATTTTTTTGACTGAAACTAGTGTATATTATACTATGATTTTTTATCGAAAATTGCATTTCGAAAAGTTTCATAGAATCTAATTTTTCGATGATTTTTTTGCATGGACTTCCATAATAAACTTCCCTCGTAAAATATATAAATAATATGTGAAGTTTCGTATTATTTCGAACAATCCCCGATTTAATTTGATTTTTGACCAAAACTAGTATAAACTAGTGTATAATATATTATGATTTTTTGGCCGATACTTGCATTTCGAAAAGTTTCATGGAATCTAGTTTTCTGATGATGTTTTTGCATGGACTACCATCATAACCTTCCCCAATTAAAATTGATTTTTTTGACCGAAACTAGTGTATAATATACTATGATTTTTGACCGAAACATGTGTTTCGAAAAGTGTCATAGAATTTAATTTTTCGATGATTTTTTGCATGGACTTCCATCATAACATTCCCTCGTAAAATATATAAATGATATGTGAAGTTTCGTATCATGTCGAACAGTCCCCGATTTAATTTGATTTTTGACCGAAACTAGTATAAACGAGTGTATAATATTTTTTTTGTCTGAAACTTGCATTTCGAAAAGTTTCATAGAATCTAGTTTTCAGAAGATTTTTTTGCATAGAGTACCATCATATCCTTCCCTCTTAATATATATAAATGATCTGAAAAGTCTTATGTAATTTCGAATAGTCCCTAATTAAATTGGATTTTTTTGACCGAAACTAGTGTATAATATACTATGATTTTTGACCGAAACTTGCATTTCGAAAAGTTTCATAGAATCTAATTTTCCGATGATATTTTGCATGGACTTCCATCATAACCTTCCCTCGTAAAATATATAAATGATATCTGATGTTTCGTATCATTTCGAACAGTCCCCGAATTAATTTAATTTTTGACTGAAACTAGTATAAACTAGTGTATAATATATTATGATTTTTTTCCCGAAACTTGCATTTAGAAAAGTTTCATAGAATCTAGTTTTCTTATGATTTTTTTGCATGGACTACCATCATAACCTTCCCTCTTATTATATATAAATGATCTGAAAAGTCTCGTGTCATTTCTAATAATCCCCTATTAAATTTATAATTTTGACCGAAACTAGTGGATAATATACTATAATTTTTGACCGAAACTTGCATTTCGAAAAGTTTCATAGATTCTAATTTTCCTATGATTTTTTGCATGGACTTCCATCATAACCTTCCCTCGTAAAATATATAAATGATATGTGAAGTTTCGTATCATTTCAAACAGTCCCCGATTTAATTTGATTTTTGACCGAAACTAGTATAATTTAGTGTATAATATATTATGATTTTTTGGCCGAAACTTGCATTTAGAAAAGTTTCCTAGAATCTAGTTTTCTTATGATTCTTTTGCATGGACTACCATCATAACCTTCCCTCTTAATATATATAAATGATCTGAATTGTCTCGTGTCATTTCTAGTAGTCCCCTATTAAATTTGTTATTTTGACCGAAACTAGTGTATAATATACTATGATTTTTTACCGAAACTTGCATTTCGAAAAGTTTCATAGAATCTAATTTTCCGATGATTTTTTGCATTGACTTCCATCATAACCTTCCCTCGTAAAATATATAAATGATATGTGAAGTTTCGTATCATTTCAAACAGTCCCCGATTTAATTTGGTTTTTTACCGAAACTAGTATAAACTAGTGTATAATATATTATGATTTTTTGGCCGAAAAATGCATTTCGAAAAGTTTCATAGAATCTAGTTTTCTGATGATTTTTTTGCATGGACTACCATAATAACCTTCCCTCTTAACATATATAAATGATCTGAAAAGTCTTGTGTAATTTCTAATAGTTCCCAATTAAATTGGATTTTTTTGACCGAAACTAGTGTATAATATACTATGATTTTTGACCGAAACTTGCATTTCGAAAAGTATTATAGAATCTAATTTTCCGATGATTTTTTGCATGGACTTCCATCATAACCTTCCCTCCTAAAATATATAAATGATATGAGAAGTTTCGTTTCATTTCGAACAGTCCCCGAATTAATTTTATTTTTAAACGAAACTAGTATAAACTACTGTATAATATATTATGATTTTTTGCCCGAAACTTGCATTTAAAAAAGTTTCATAGAATCTAGTTTTCTTATTATTTTTTTGAATGGACTACCATCATAACCCTCCCTCTTAATATATATATAAATGATCTGAAAAGTCTCGTGTCATTTCTAATAGTCTCCTATTAAATTTGTTATTTTGACCGAAACTATTGTATAATATACTATGCTTTTTGACTGAAACTTGCATTTCGAAAAGTGTCATAGAATCTAATTTTCCGATGATTTTTTGCATGGACTTCCATCATAACATTCCCTCGTAAAATATATAAATGATATGTGAAGTTTCGTATCATGTCGAACAGTCCCCGATTTAATTTGATTTTTGACCGAAACTAGTATAAATTAGTGTATAATATATTATGATTTTTTGGCCGAAACTTGCATTTTGAAAAGTTTCATAGAATCTAGTTTTCTGAGGATTTTTTTCGCATGGACTACCATCATAACCTTCCCTCTTAACATATATAAATGATCTGAAAAGTCTTGTGTAATTTCTAATAGTTCCGAATTAAATTGGATTTTTTTGACCGAAACTAGTGTATAATATACTATGATTTTTGACCGAAACTTGCATTTCGAAAAGTTTCATAGAATCTAATTTTCCGATGATTTTTTGCATGGACTTCCATCATAACTTTCCCTCATAAAATATATAAATGATATGAGTAGTTTCGTTTCATTTCGAACAGTCCCCGAATTAATTTTATTTTTAAACGAAACTAGTATAAACTACTGTATAATATATTATGATTTTTTGCCCGAAACTTGCATTTAAAAAAGTTTCATAGAATCTAGTTTTCTTATGATTTTTTTGAATGGACTACCATCATAACCCTCCCTCTTAATATATATAAATGATCTGAAAAGTCTCGTGTCATTTCTAATAGTCTCCTATTAAATTTGTTATTTTGACCAAAACTATTGTATAATATACTATGCTTTTTGACTGAAACTTGCATTTCGAAAAGTGTCATAGAATCTAATTTTCCGATGAATTTTTTGCATGGACTTCCATCATAACCTTCCCTCGTAAAATATATAAATGATATGTGATGTTTCGTATCATTTCAAACAGACCCCGATTTAATTTAATTTTTGACCGAAACTAGTATAAACTAGTGTATAATATATTATGATTTTTTGGCCGAAACTTGCATTTTGAAAAGTTTCATAGAATCTAGTTTTCTGATGATTTTTTTTTTCATGGACTACCATCATAACATTCCCTCTTAACATATATAAATGATCTGAAAAGTCTTGTGTAATTTCTAATAGTCTTTAATTAAATTGGATTTTTTTGACTGAAACTAGTGTATAATATACTATGATTTTTGACCGAAACTTGCATTTCGAAAACTTTCATAGAATCTAATTTTCCGATGATTTTTTGCATGGACTTCCATCATAACCTTCCCTCATAAAATATATAAATGATATGTGAAGTTTTGTATCATTTCGAACAGTCCCCGAATTAATTTTATTTTTGACCGAAACTAGTATAAACTAGTGTATAATATATTATGATTTTTTGCCCGAAACTTGCATTTAGAAAAGTTTCATAGAATCTAGTTTTCTGATGATTTTTTTGCATGGACTACCATCATAACCTTCCCTCTTAATATATATAAAAGATCTGAAAAGTCTTGTGTCATTTCTAATAATCCCCTATTAAATTTATTATTTTGACCGAAACTAGTGTATAATATACTATGATTTTTGACCGAAACTTGCATTTCGAAAAGTTTCATAGATTCTAATTTTCCGATGATTTTTTGCATGGACTTCCATCATAACCTTCCCTCGTAAAATATATAAATGATATGTGAAGTTTCGTATCATTTCAAACAGTCCCCGATTTAATTTGATTTTTGACCGAAACTAGTATAAACTAGTGTATAATATATTATGATTTTTTGGCCGAAAAATGCATTTCGAAAGGTTTCATAGAATCTAGTTTTCTGATGATTTTTTTGCATGGACTACCATCATAACCTTCCCTCTTAATATATATAAATGATCTGAAAGTCTTGTGTAATTTCTAATAGTTCCCAATTAAATTGGATTTTTTTGACCGAAACAAGTGTATAATATACTATGATTTTTGACCGAAACTTGCATTTCGAAAAGTTTCATAGAATCTAATTTTCCGATGATTTTTTGCATGGACTTCCATCATAACCTTCCCTCCTAAAATATATAAATGATATGAGAAGTTTCGTTTCATTTCGAACAGTCACCGAATTAATTTTATTTTTGACCGAAACTAGTATAAACTAGTGTATAATATATTATGATTTTTTGCCCGAAACTTGCATTTAGAAAAGTTTCATAGAATCTAGTTTTCTTATGATTTTTTTGCATGGACTACCATCATAACCTTCCCTCTTAATATATATAAATGATCTGAAAAGTATCGTGTCATTTCTAATAGTCTCCTATTAAATTTGTTATTTTGACCGAAACTATTGTATAATATACTATGCTTTTTGACTGAAACTAGCATTTCGAAAAGTTTCATAGAATCTAATTTTCCGATGATTTTGTTGCATGGACTTCCATCATAACCTTCCCTCGTAAAATATATAAATGATATGTGAAGTTTCGTATCATTTCGAACAGTCCCCGATTTAATTTTGATTTATGACCGAAACTAGTATAAACTATTGTATAATATATTATGCTTTTTTGGCCGAAACTTGCATTTCAAAAAGTTTTATAGAATCTATTTTTCTATGATTTTTTCATGGACTTCCATCATAAGCTTCCCTCATATAATATATAAATGATATTAGAAGTTTCTTATCATTTCAAACAGTCCCTGATTTAATTTGATTTTTGACCGAAACTAGTGTAAACTAGTGTATAATATATTATGATTTTTTGGCCGAAATTTGCATTTCGAAAAGTTTCATAGAATCTAGTTTACAATTGATTTGTTTGTATGGACTACCCTCATAACCTCCCTCTTAACATATATAAATGATCTGAAAAGTCTCGTCTCATTTCAAATAGTCCTCAACTAAATTTGATTTTTTTGACTGAAACTAGTGTATATTATACTATGATTTTTTATCGAAAATTGCATTTCGAAAAGTTTCATAGAATCTAATTTTTCGATGATTTTTTTGCATGGACTTCCATAATAAACTTCCCTCGTAAAATATATAAATAATATGTGAAGTTTCGTATTATTTCGAACAATCCCCGATTTAATTTGATTTTTGACCAAAACTAGTATAAACTAGTGTATAATATATTATGATTTTTTGGCCGATACTTGCATTTCGAAAAGTTTCATGGAATCTAGTTTTCTGATGATGTTTTTGCATGGACTACCATCATAACCTTCCCCAATTAAAATTGATTTTTTTGACCGAAACTAGTGTATAATATACTATGATTTTTGACCGAAACATGTGTTTCGAAAAGTGTCATAGAATTTAATTTTTCGATGATTTTTTGCATGGACTTCCATCATAACATTCCCTCGTAAAATATATAAATGATATGTGAAGTTTCGTATCATGTCGAACAGTCCCCGATTTAATTTGATTTTTGACCGAAACTAGTATAAACGAGTGTATAATATTTTTTTTGTCTGAAACTTGCATTTCGAAAAGTTTCATAGAATCTAGTTTTCAGAAGATTTTTTTGCATAGAGTACCATCATATCCTTCCCTCTTAATATATATAAATGATCTGAAAAGTCTTATGTAATTTCTAATAGTCCCTAATTAAATTGGATTTTTTTGACCGAAACTAGTGTATAATATACTATGATTTTTGACCGAAACTTGCATTTCGAAAAGTTTCATAGAATCTAATTTTCCGATGATATTTTGCATGGACTTCCATCATAACCTTCCCTCGTAAAATATATAAATGATATCTGATGTTTCGTATCATTTCGAACAGTCCCCGAATTAATTTTATTTTTGACTGAAACTAGTATAAACTAGTGTATAATATATTATGATTTTTTTCCCGAAACTTGCATTTAGAAAAGTTTCATAGAATCTAGTTTTCTTATGATTTTTTTGCATGGACTACCATCATAACCTTCCCTCTTATTATATATAAATGATCTGAAAAGTCTCGTGTCATTTCTAATAATCCCCTATTAAATTTATAATTTTGACCGAAACTAGTGGATAATATACTATAATTTTTGACCGAAACTTGCATTTCGAAAAGTTTCATAGATTCTAATTTTCCTATGATTTTTTTCATGGACTTCCATCATAACCTTCCCTCGTAAAATATATAAATGATATGTGAAGTTTCGTATCATTTCAAACAGTCCCCGATTTAATTTGATTTTTGACCGAAACTAGTATAATTTAGTGTATAATATATTATGATTTTTTGGCCGAAACTTGCATTTAGAAAAGTTTCCTAGAATCTAGTTTTCTTATGATTTTTTTGCATGGACTACCATCATAACCTTCCCTCTTAATATATATAAATGATCTGAATTGTCTCGTGTCATTTCTAGTAGTCCCCTATTAAATTTGTTATTTTGACCGAAACTAGTGTATAATATACTATGATTTTTTACCGAAACTTGCATTTCGAAAAGTTTCATAGAATCTAATTTTCCGATGATTTTTTGCATGGACTTCCATCATAACATTCCCTCGTAAAATATATTAATGATATATGAAGTTTCGTATCATGTCGAACAGTCCCCGATTTAATTTGATTTTTGACCGAAACTAGTATAAATTAGTGTATAATATATTATGATTTTTTGGCCGAAACTTGCATTTTGAAAAGTTTCATAGAATCTAGTTTTCTGAGGATTTTTTTTGCATGGACTACCATCATAACATTCCCTCTTAACATATATAAATGATCTGAAAAGTCTTGTGTAATTTCTAATAGTCCCCAATTAAATTGGATTTTTTTGACCGAAACTAGTGTATAATATTCTATGATTTTTGACCGAAACTTGCATTTCGAAAAGTTTCATAGAATCTAATTTTCCGATGATTTTTTTCATGGACTTCCATCATAACCTTCCCTCATAAAATATATAAATGATATGTGAAGTTTTATATCATTTCGAACAGTCCCCGAATTAATTTTATTTTTGACCGAAACTAGTATAAACTAGTGTATAATATATTATGATATTTTGCCTGAAACTTGCATTTAGAAAAGTTTCATAGAATCTAGTTTTCTGATGATTTTTTTGCATGGACTACCATCATAACCTTCCCTCTTAATATATATAAATGATCTGAAAAGTCTCGTGTCATTTCTAATAATCCCCTATTAAATTTATTATTTTGACCGAAACTAGTGTATAATATACTATGATTTTTGACCGAAACTTGCATTTCGAAAAGTTTCATAGATTCTAATTTTCCGATGATTTTTTGCATGGACTTCCATCATAACCTTCCCTCGTAAAATATATAAATGATATGTGAAGTTTCGTATCATTTCAAACAGTTCCCGATTTAATTTGATTTTTGACCGAAACTAGTATAAACTAGTGTATAATATATTATGATATTTTGGCCGAAAAATGAATTTCGAAAGGTTACATAGAATCTAGTTTTCTGATAATTTTTTTGCATGGACTTCCATCATAACCTTCCCTCTTAACATATATAAATGATCTGAAAAGTCTTGTGTAATTTCTAATAGTTCCCAATTAAATTGGATTTTTTTGACCGAAACAAGTGTATAATATACTATGATTTTTTACCGAAACTTGCATTTCGAAAAGTTTCAGAGAATCTATCTTTCCGATGATTTTTTGCATGGACTTCCATCATAACATTCCCTCCTAAAATATATAAATGATATGAAAAGTTTCGTTTCATTTCAAACAATCCCCGAATTAATTTTATTTTTGACCGAAACTAGTATAAACTAGTGTATAATATATTATGATTTTTTGCCCGAAACTTGCATTTAGAAAAGTTTCATAGAATCTAGTTTTCTTATGAATTTTTTGCATGGACTACCATCATAACCTTCCCTCATAATATATATAAATGATCTGAAAAGTATCGTGTCATTTCTAATAGTCTCCTATTAAATTTGTTATTTTGACCGAAACTATTGTATAATATACTATGCTTTTTGACTGAAACTAGCATTTCGAAAAGTTTCATAGAATCTAATTTTCCGATGATTTTTTGCATGGACTTCCATCATAACCTTCCCTCGTAAAATATATAAATGATATGTGAAGTTTCGTATCATTTCGAACAGTCCCCGATTTAATTTGATTTATGACCGAAACTAGTATAAACTATTGTATAATATATTATGCTTTTTTGGCCGAAACTTGCATTTAGAAAAGTTTCATAGAATCTAGTTTTCTTATGATTTTTTTGCGTGGACTACCATCATAACCTTCCCTCTTAATATATATAAATGATCTGAAAAGTCTCGTGTCATTTCTAATAGTCCCCTATTAAATTTGTTATTTTGACCGAAACTAGTGTATAATATACTATGATTTTTTACCGAAACTTGCATTTCGAAAAGTTTCATAGATTCTTATTTTCCGATGATTTTTTGCATGGACTTCCATCATAACCTTCCCTCGTAAAATATATAAATGATATGTGAAGTTTCGTATCATTTCAAACAGTCCCCGATTTAATTTGATTTTTGACCGAAACTAGTATAAACTAGTGTATACTATATTATGCTTTTTTGGCAGAAAATTGCATTTCGAAAAGTTTAATAGAATCTAGTTTTCTGATTATTTTTTTGCAGGGACTATAATCATAACCTTCCCTCTTAATATATATAAATGATCTGAAAAGTATTGTGTAATTTCTAATAGTTCCCAATTAAATTGGATTTTTTTACCCGAAACCAGTGTATAATATACTATGATTTTTGACCGAAACTTTCATTTTGAAAAGTTTCATAGAATCTAATTTTCCGATGATTTTTTGCATGGACTTCCATCATAACCTTCACTCGTAAATTATATAAATGATATGTGAAGTTTCGTATCATTTCGAACAGTCCCCGAATTAATTTTATTTTTCACCGAAACTAGTATAAACTAGTGTATAATATATTATGATTTTTTGCCCGAAACTTGCATTTAGAAAAGTTTCATAGAATCTAGTTTTCTTATGATTTTTTTGCATGGACTACCATCATAACCTTCCCTCTTAATATATATAAATGATCTGAAAAGTCTCGTGTGATTTCTAATAGTCCCCTATTAAATTTGTTATTTTGACCGAAACTAGTGTATAATATACTATGATTTTTGACCGAAACATGCATTTCGAAAAGTTTCATAGATTCTAATTTTTCGATGATTTTTTGCATGGAATTCCATCATAACCTTCCCTCGTAAAATATATAAATGATATGTGAAGTTTCGTATCATTTCAAACAGTCCCCGATTTAATTTGATTTTTGACCGAAACTAGTATAAACTAGTGTATATTATATATGCTATTTTGGCCGAAACTTGCATTTCGAAAAGTTTCATAGAATCTAGTTTTCTGATGATTTTTTTGCAGGGACTACCATCATAACCTTCCATCTTAACATATATAAATGATCTGAAAAGTCTTGTGTAATTTCTAATAGTTCCCAATTAAATTGGATTTTTTTAAACGAAACTAGAGAATAATATACTTTGATTTTTGACCGAAACTTGCATTTCGAAAAGTTTCATAGAATCTAATTTTCCGATGATTTTTTGCATGGACTTCCATCATAACCTTCCCCCGTAAAATATATAAATGATATGTGAAGTTTCGTATCATTTCAAACAGTCCCCAATTTAATTTGATTTTTGACCGAAACTAGTATAAACTAGTGTATAATATATTATGCTTTTTTGGCCGAAACTTGCATTTTGAAAAGTTTCATAGAATCTAGTTTTCTGATGATTTTTTTGCAGGGACTATAATCATAACCTTCCCTCTTAACATATATAAATGATCTGAAAAGTCTTGTGTAATTTCTAATAGTTCCCAATTAAATTGGATTTTTTTAACCGAAACTAGTGTATAATATACTATGATTTTTGACCGAAACTTTCATTTTGAAAAGTTTCATAGAATCTAATTTTCCGATGATTTTTTGCATGGACTTCCAACATAACCTTCACTCGTCAATTATATAAATGATATGTGAAGTTTCGTATCATTTCGAACAGTCCCCGAATTAATTTTATTTTTCACCGAAACTAGTATAAACTAGTGTATAATATATTATGATTTTTTGCCCAAAACTTGCATTTAGAAAAGTTTCATAGAATCTAGTTTTCTTATGATTTTTTTGCATGGACTACCATCATAACCTTCCCTCTTAATATATATAAATGATCTGAAAAGTCTCGTGTGATTTCTAATAGTCCCCTATTAAATTTGTTATTTTGACCGAAACTAGTGTATAATATACTATGATTTTTGACCGAAACTTGCATTTCGAAAAGTTTCATAGATTCTAATTTTTCGAAGATTTTTTGCATGGAATTCCATCATAACCTTCCCTCGTAAAATATATAAATGATATGTGAAGTTTTGTATCATTTCAAACAGTCCCCGATTTAATTTGATTTTTGACCGAAACTAGTATAAACTAGTGTATAATATATTATGCTTTTTTGGCCGAAACTTGCATTTCGAAAAGTTTCATAGAATCTAGTTTTCTGATGATTTTTTTGCAGGGACTACCATCATAACCTTCCCTCTTAACATATATAAATGATCTGAAAAGTCTTGTGTAATTTCAAATAGTTCCCAATTAAATTGGATTTTTTTGACCGAAACAAGTGTATAATATACTATGATTTTTGACCGAAACTTGCATTTCGAAAAGTTTCAGAGAATCTATCTTTCCGATGATTTTTTGCATGGACTTCCATCATAACCTTCCCTCCTAAAATATATAAATGATATGAAAAGTTTCGTTTCATTTCGAACAATCCCCGAATTAATTTTATTTTTGACCGAAACTAGTATAAACTAGTGTATAATATATTATGATTTTTTGCCCGAAACTTGCATTTAAAAAAGTTTCATAGAATCTAGTTTTCTTATGATTTTTTTGCATGGACTACCATCATAACCTTCCCTCTTAATATATATAAATGATCTGAAAAGTATCGTGTCATTTCTAATAGTCTCCTATTAAATTTGTTATTTTGACCGAAACTATTGTATAATATACTATGCTTTTTAACTGAAACTAGCATTTCGAAAAGTTTCATAGAATCTAATTTTCCGATGATTTTTTGCATGGACTTCCATCATAACCTTCCCTCGTAAAATATATAAATGATATGTGAAGTTTCGTATCATTTCGAACAGTCCCCGATTTAATTTGATTTATGACCGAAACTAGTATAAACTATTGTATAATATATTATGCTTTTTTGGCCGAAACTTGCATTTAGAAAAGTTTCATAGAATCTAGTTTTCTTATGATTTTTTTGCGTGGACTACCATCATAACCTTCCCTCTTAATATATATAAATGATCGGAAAAGTCTCGTGTCATTTCTAATAGTCCCCTATTAAATTTGTTATTTTGACCGAAACTAGTGTATAATATACTATGATTTTTTACCGAAACTTGCATTTCGAAAAGTTTCATAGATTCTTATTTTCCGATGATTTTTTGCATGGACTTCCATCATAACCTTCCCTCTTAAAATATATAAATGATATGTGAAGTTTCGTATCATTTCAAACAGTCCCCGATTTAATTTGATTTTTGACCGAAACTAGTATAAACTAGTGTATAATATATTATGCTTTTTTGGCAGAAAATTGCATTTCGAAAAGTTTAATAGAATCTAGTTTTCTGATGATTTTTTTGCAGGGACTATAATCATAACCTTCCCTCTTAACATATATAAATGATCTGAAAAGTATTGTGTAATTTTTAATAGTTCCCAATTAAATTGGATTTTTTTACCCTAAACCAGTGTATAATATACTATGATTTTTGACCGAAACTTTCATTTTGAAAAGTTTCATAGAATCTAATTTTCCGATGATTTTTTGCATGGACTTCCATCATAACCTTCACTTGTAAATTATATAAATGATATGTGAAGTTTCGTATCATTTCGAACAGTCCCCGAATTAATTTTATTTTTCACCGAAACTAGTATAAACTAGTGTATAATATATTATGATTTTTTGTCCGAAACTTGCATTTAGAAAAGTTTCATAGAATCTAGTTTTCTTATGATTTTTTTGCATGGACTACCATCATAACCTTCCCTCTTAATATATATAAATGATCTGAAAAGTCTCGTGTGATTTCTAATAGTCCCCTATTAAATTTGTTATTTTGACTGAAACTAGTGTATAATATACTATGATTTTTGACCGAAACTTGCATTTCGAAAAGTTTCATAGATTCTAATTTTTCGATGATTTTTTGCATGGAATTCCATCATAACCTTCCCTCGTAAAATATATAAATGATATGTGAAGTTTCGTATCATTTCAAACAGTCCCCGATTTAATTTGATTTTTGACCGAAACTAGTATAAACTAGTGTATAATATATTATGCTTTTTTGGCCGAAACTTGCATTTCGAAAAGTTTCATAGAATCTAGTTTTCTGATGATTTTTTTGCAGGGACTACCATCATAACCTTCCATCTTAACATATATAAATGATCTGAAAAGTCTTGTGTAATTTCTAATAGTTCCCAATTAAATTGGATTTTTTTAACCGAAATTAGAGAATAATATACTATGATTTTTGACCGAAACTTGCATTTCGAAAAGTTTCATAGAATCTAATTTTCCGATGATTTTTTGCATGGACTTCCATCATAACCTTCCCCCGTAAAATATATAAATGATATGTGAAGTTTCGTATCATTTCAAACAGTCCCCAATTTAATTTGATTTTTGACCGAAACTAGTATAAACTAGTGTATAATATATTATACTTTTTTGGCCGAAACTTGCATTTCGAAAAGTTTCATAGAATCTAGTTTTCTGATGATTTTTTTGCAGGGACTACCATCATAACCTTCCATCTTAACATATATAAATGATCTGAAAAGTCTTGTGTAATTTCTAATAGTTCCCAATTAAATTGGATTTTTTTAACCGAAACTAGAGAATAATATAATATGATTTTTGACCGAAACTTGCATTTCGAAAAGTTTCATAGAATCTAATTTTCCGATGATTTTTTGCATGGACTTCCATCATAACCTTCCCCCGTAAAATATATAAATGATATGTGAAGTTTCGTATCATTTCAAACAGTCCCCAATTTAATTTGATTTTTGACCGAAACTAGTATAAACTAGTGTATAATATATTATACTTTTTTGGCCGAAACTTGCATTTTGAAAAGTTTCATAGAATCTAGTTTTCTGATGATTTATTTGCAGGGACTATAATCATAACCTTCCCTCTTAACATATATAAATGATCTGAAAAGTCTTGTGTAATTTCTAATAGTTCCCAATTAAATTGGATTTTTTTAACCGAAACTAGTGTATAATATACTATGATTTTTGACCGAAACTTTCATTTTGAAAAGTTTCATAGAATCTAATTTTCCGATGATTTTTTGCATGGACTTCCATCATAACCTTCACTTGTAAATTATATAAATGATATGTGAAGTTTCGTATCATTTCGAACAGTCCCCGAATTAATTTTATTTTTCACCGAAACTAGTATAAACTAGTGTATAATATATTATGATTTTTTGTCCGAAACTTGCATTTAGAAAAGTTTCATAGAATCTAGTTTTCTTATGATTTTTTTGCATGGACTACCATCATAACCTTCCCTCTTAATATATATAAATGATCTGAAAAGTCTCGTGTGATTTCTAATAGTCCCCTATTAAATTTGTTATTTTGACTGAAACTAGTGTATAATATACTATGATTTTTGACCGAAACTTGCATTTCGAAAAGTTTCATAGATTCTAATTTTTCGATGATTTTTTGCATGGAATTCCATCATAACCTTCCCTCGTAAAATATATAAATGATATGTGAAGTTTCGTATCATTTCAAACAGTCCCCGATTTAATTTGATTTTTGACCGAAACTAGTATAAACTAGTGTATAATATATTATGCTTTTTTGGCCGAAACTTGCATTTCGAAAAGTTTCATAGAATCTAGTTTTCTGATGATTTTTTTGCAGGGACTACCATCATAACCTTCCATCTTAACATATATAAATGATCTGAAAAGTCTTGTGTAATTTCTAATAGTTCCCAATTAAATTGGATTTTTTTAACCGAAATTAGAGAATAATATACTATGATTTTTGACCGAAACTTGCATTTCGAAAAGTTTCATAGAATCTAATTTTCCGATGATTTTTTGCATGGACTTCCATCATAACCTTCCCCCGTAAAATATATAAATGATATGTGAAGTTTCGTATCATTTCAAACAGTCCCCAATTTAATTTGATTTTTGACCGAAACTAGTATAAACTAGTGTATAATATATTATACTTTTTTGGCCGAAACTTGCATTTCGAAAAGTTTCATAGAATCTAGTTTTCTGATGATTTTTTTGCAGGGACTACCATCATAACCTTCCATCTTAACATATATAAATGATCTGAAAAGTCTTGTGTAATTTCTAATAGTTCCCAATTAAATTGGATTTTTTTAACCGAAACTAGAGAATAATATAATATGATTTTTGACCGAAACTTGCATTTCGAAAAGTTTCATAGAATCTAATTTTCCGATGATTTTTTGCATGGACTTCCATCATAACCTTCCCCCGTAAAATATATAAATGATATGTGAAGTTTCGTATCATTTCAAACAGTCCCCAATTTAATTTGATTTTTGACCGAAACTAGTATAAACTAGTGTATAATATATTATACTTTTTTGGCCGAAACTTGCATTTTGAAAAGTTTCATAGAATCTAGTTTTCTGATGATTTATTTGCAGGGACTATAATCATAACCTTCCCTCTTAACATATATAAATGATCTGAAAAGTCTTGTGTAATTTCTAATAGTTCCCAATTAAATTGGATTTTTTTAACCGAAACTAGTGTATAATATACTATGATTTTTGACCGAAACTTTCATTTTGAAAAGTTTCATAGAATCTAATTTTCCGATGATTTTTTGCATGGACTTCCATCATAACCTTCACTTGTAAATTATATAAATGATATGTGAAGTTTCGTATCATTTCGAACAGTCCCCGAATTAATTTTATTTTTCACCGAAACTAGTATAAACTAGTGTATAATATATTATGATTTTTTGTCCGAAACTTGCATTTAGAAAAGTTTCATAGAATCTAGTTTTCTTATGATTTTTTTGCATGGACTACCATCATAACCTTCCCTCTTAATATATATAAATGATCTGAAAAGTCTCGTGTGATTTCTAATAGTCCCCTATTAAATTTGTTATTTTGACTGAAACTAGTGTATAATATACTATGATTTTTGACCGAAACTTGCATTTCGAAAAGTTTCATAGATTCTAATTTTTCGATGATTTTTTGCATGGAATTCCATCATAACCTTCCCTCGTAAAATATATAAATGATATGTGAAGTTTCGTATCATTTCAAACAGTCCCCGATTTAATTTGATTTTTGACCGAAACTAGTATAAACTAGTGTATAATATATTATGCTTTTTTGGCCGAAACTTGCATTTCGAAAAGTTTCATAGAATCTAGTTTTCTGATGATTTTTTTGCAGGGACTACCATCATAACCTTCCATCTTAACATATATAAATGATCTGAAAAGTCTTGTGTAATTTCTAATAGTTCCCAATTAAATTGGATTTTTTTAACCGAAATTAGAGAATAATATACTATGATTTTTGACCAAAACTTGCATTTCGAAAAGTTTCATAGAATCTAATTTTCCGATGATTTTTTGCATGGACTTCCATCATAACCTTCCCCCGTAAAATATATAAATGATATGTGAAGTTTCGTATCATTTCAAACAGTCCCCAATTTAATTTGATTTTTGACCGAAACTAGTATAAACTAGTGTATAATATATTATACTTTTTTGGCCGAAACTTGCATTTCGAAAAGTTTCATAGAATCTAGTTTTCTGATGATTTTTTTGCAGGGACTACCATCATAACCTTCCATCTTAACATATATAAATGATCTGAAAAGTCTTGTGTAATTTCTAATAGTTCCCAATTAAATTGGATTTTTTTAACCGAAACTAGAGAATAATATAATATGATTTTTGACCGAAACTTGCATTTCGAAAAGTTTCCTAGAATCTAATTTTCCGATGATTTTTTGCATGGACTTCCATCATAACCTTCCCCCGTAAAATATATAAATGATATGTGAAGTTTCGTATCATTTCAAACAGTCCCCAATTTAATTTGATTTTTGACCGAAACTAGTATAAACTAGTGTATAATATATTATACTTTTTTGGCCGAAACTTGCATTTTGAAAAGTTTCATAGAATCTAGTTTTCTGATGATTTATTTGCAGGGACTATAATCATAACCTTCCCTCTTAACATATATAAATGATCTGAAAAGTCTTGTGTAATTTCTAATAGTTCCCAATTAAATTGGATTTTTTTAACCGAAACTAGTGTATAATATACTATGATTTTTGACCGAAACTTTCATTTTGAAAAGTTTCATAGAATCTAATTTTTCGATGATTTTTTGCATGGACTTCCATCATAACCTTCACTCGTCAATTATATAAATGATATGTGAAGTTTCGTATCATTTCGAACAGTCCCCGAATTTATTTTATTTTTGACCGAAACTAGTATAAACTAGTGTATAATATATTATGATTTTTTGCCCGAAACTTGCATTTAGAAAAGTTTCATAGAATCTAGTTTTCTTATGATTTTTTTGCATGGACTACCATCATAACCTTCCCTCTTAATATATATAAATGATCTGAAAAGTCTCGTGTCATTTCTAATAATCCCCTATTAAATTTGTTATTTTGACCGAAACTAGTGTATAATATACTATGATTTTTAACCGAAACTTGCATTTCGAAAAGTTTCATAGATTCTAATTTTTCGAAGATTTTTTGCATGGAATTCCATCAGAACCTTCCCTCGTAAAATATATAAATGATATGTGAAGTTTCGTATCATTTCAAACAGTCCCCGATTTAATTTGATTTTTGACCGAAACTAGTTTAAACTAGTGTATAATATATTATGCTTTTTTGGCCGAAACTTGCATTTCGAAAAGTTTCATAGAATCTAGTTTTCTGATGATTTTTTTGCAGGGACTACCATCATAACCTTCCCTCTTAACATATATAAATGATCTGAAAAGTCTTGTGTAATTTTAATAGTTCCCAATTAAATTGGACTTTTTTTAACCGAAACTAGAGAATAATATACTATAATTTTTGACCGAAACTTGCATTTCGAAAAGTTTCATAGAATCTAATTTTCCGATGATTTTTTGCATGGACTTCCATCATAACCTTCCCTCGTAAATTATATAAATGATATGTGAAGTTTCGTATCATTTCGAACAGTCCCCGAATTAATTTTATTTTTCACCGAAACTAGTATAAATTAGTGTATAATATATTATGATTTTTTGCCCGTAACTTGCATTTAGAAAAGTTTCATAGAATCTAGTTTTCTTTTGATTTTTTTGAATGGACTACCATCATAACCTTCCCTCTTAATATATATAAATGATCTGTAAAGTCTCATGTGATTTCTAATAGTTCACTATTAAATTTGTTATTTTGACAGAAACTAGTGTATAATATATTATGATTTTTGACCGAAACTTGCATTTCGATAGTTTCATAGATTCTAATTTTTCGATGATTTTTTGCATGGACTTCCATCATAACCTTCCTTCGTAATATATATAAATGATATGTGAAGTTTCGTATCATTTCAAACAGTCCCCGATTTAATTTGATTTTTGACCGAAACTAGTATAAATAAGTGTATAATATATTATGCTTTTTTGGCCGAAACTTGCATATCGAAAAGTTTCATAGAATCTAGTTTTCTGATGATTTTTTGCATGGACTTCCATCATAACCTTCCCTTGTAAATTATATAAATGATATGTGAAGTTTCGTATCATTTCGAACAGTCCCCGAATTAATTTTATTTTTCACCGAAACTAGTATAAACTAGTGTATAATATATTGTGATTTTTTGCCCGAAACTTGCATTTAGAAAAGTTACATAGAATCTAGTTTTCTTATGATTTTTTTGCATGGACTACCATCAAAGCCTTCCCTCTTAATATATATAAATGATCTGAAAAGTCTCATGTAATTTCTAATAGTCCCCTATTAAATTTGTTATTTTGACTTAAACTAGTGTATAATATACTATGATTTTTTATCGAAACTTGCATTTCGAAAACTTTTATAGAATCTGAATTTCCGATGATTTTTTGCATGGACTTCCATCATAACCTTCCCTCGTAAAATATATAAATGATATGTGAAGTTTCGTATTATTTCGAAAAGTCCCTAATTTAATTTGATTTTTGACCGAAACTAGTATAAACTAGTGTATAATATATTATGACTTTTTGGCCGAAACTGCATTTCGAAAAGTTTCATAGAATCTAGTTTTCTGATGATTTTTTTTGCATGGACTGCCATCATAACCTTCCCTCTTAACATATATAAATGATGTGAAAATTCTTGTGTAATTTCTAATAGTCCCCAATTAAAATGGATTTTTTTGACCGAAACTAGTGTATAATATACTATGATTTTTGACCGAAACTTGCATTTCGAAAAGTTTCATAGAATCTAATTTTCCGATAATTTTTTGCATGGACTTCCATCATAACCTTCCCTCATAAAATATATAAATGATATGTGAAGTTTCGTTTCATTTTGAACAGTCCCCGAATTAATTTTATTTTTGACCGAAACTAGTATAAACTAGTGTATAATATATTATGATTTTTTGCCCGAAACTTGCATTTAGAAAAGTTTCATAGATTCTAGTTTTCTGATATTTTTTTTGCATGGACTACCATCATAACCTTCCCTCTTAATATATATAAATGATCTGAAAAGTCTCGTGTCATTTCTAATAGTCCCCTATTAAATTTGTTATTTTGACCGAAACTAGTGTATAATATACTATGATTTTTGACCGAAACTTGCATTTCAGAAAGTTTCATAGATTCTAATTTTCCGATGATTTTTTGCATGGACTTCCATCATAACCTTCCCTCATAAAATATATAAATGATATTAGGAGTTTCGTATCATTTCGAACAGTCCCCGATTTAATTTGATTTTTGACAGAAACTAGTGTAAACTAGTGTATAATATATTATGATTTTTTGTCTGAAACTTGCATTTCGAAAAGTTTCATAGAATCTAGGTTTCTGATGATTTGTTTGTATGGACTACCCTCATAACCTCCCCTCTTAACAAATATAAATGATCTGAAAAGTCTCGTGTCATTTCAAATAGTCCTCAACTAAATTTGATTTTTTTGACTGAAACTAGTGTATATTATACAATGATTTTTTATCAATAATTGCATTTCGAAAAGTTTCATAGAATCTATTTTTTCGATGATTTTTTGCATGGACTTCCATAATAACCTTCCCTCATAAAATATATAAATAATATGTGAAGTTTCGTATTATTTTGAACAATCCCCGATTTAATTTGATTTTTAACCAAAACTAGTATAAACTAGTGTATAATATATTATGACTTTTTGGCCGAAACTTGCATTTGAAAAGTTTCATAGAATCTAGTTTTATGATGATTTTTTTGCATGGACTACCATCATAACCTTCCCTCATAACATATATAAATGATATGAAAACTCTCGTGTCATTTCAAATATTCCCCACCTAAAATTGATTTTTTTGACCGAAACTAGTGTATAATATACTATGATTTTTGACCGAAACTTGCTTTTCGAAAAGTTTCATAGAATCTAATTTTCTGATGATTTTTTGCATGGACTTCCATCATAACATTCCCTCGAAAATATATAAATGATATGTGAAGTTTCGTATCATGTCGAACAGTCCCCGATTTAATTTGATTTTTGACCGAAACTAGTATAAACGAGTGTATAATATTTTTTTTTGTCTGAAACTTGCATTTCGAAAAGTTTCATAGAATCTAGTTTTCAGATGATTTTTTTGTATAGAGTACCATCATATCCTTCCCACTAAACATATATAAATGATCTGAAAAGTCTCGTATCATTTCAGATAGTCCCCAATTAAATTTGATTTTTTTGACCGAAACTAGTGTATAAAATACTATGATTTTTGACCGAAACTTGCATTTCGAAAAGTTTCATAGAATCTAATTTTTCGATGATTTTTTGCATGGACTTCCATCATAACCTTTCCTTGCAAAATATATAAATGATATTAGGAGTTTCGTATCATTTCGAACAGTCCCCGATTTAATTGGATTTTTTACAGAAACTAGTTTAAACTATTGTATAATATATTATGATTTTTTGTCTGAAACTTGCATTTCGAAGAGTTTCATAGAATCTAGTTTTCAGATGATTTTTTTGCATAGAGTCCCATCATAACCTTCCCTCTTAACATATATAAACAATCTGAAAAGTCTCGTGTCATTTCAATTAGTCCCCAATTAAATTTGATTTTTTTGACCGAGACTAGTGTATAATATACTATGATTTTTGACCGAAACTTGCATTTCGAAAAGTTTCAGAGAATCTAATTTTTCGATGATTTTTTGCATGGACTTCCATCATAACCATCCCTTGTAAAATATATAAATGATATGGGAAGGTTCGTATCATTTCGAACAGTCCCCGATTTAATTTGATTTTTGACCGAAACTAGTATAAACTAGTGTATATTATATTATGATTTTTTGGCCGAAACTTGCATTTCGAAAAGTTTCATAGAATCTAGTTTTCAGCTGATTTGTTTTGCATGGACTACCATCATAACCTTCCCTCTTATAATATATAAATGATCTTAAAAGTCTTGTATCATTTCAAATAGTCCCCAATTAAATTTGATTTTTTTGACCGACACTAGTGTATAATATACTATGATTTTTGACCGAAACTTGCATTTCGAAAAGTTTCATAGAATCTAATTTTTCGATGATTTTTTGCATGGACTTCCATCATAACCTTCTCTCTTAAAATATATAAATGATATGTGAAGTTTCGTATCATTTCGAACAGTCCCTGATTTAATTTGATTTTTGACCGAAACTAGTATAAACTAGTGTAAATTATATTATGATTTTTTGGCCGAAACTTGCATTTGGAAAACATTCATAGAATCTAGTTTTCTGATAATTTTTTTGCATGGACTACCATTATAACCTTCACTCTTAACATATATACATGATCTGAAAAGTCTCATGTCATTTCAAATAATCCTAAGATAAATTTGATTTTTTTGATCAAAACTAGTGTATATATACTATGATTTTTGACCGAAACTTGCATTTCAAAAGGTTTTATAGAATCAAATTGTTCTATGATTTTTTCATGGACTTCCATCATAACCATCCCTCGTAAAATATATAAATGATATTAGAAGTTTCTTATCATTTCGAACAGTCCCTGATTTAATTTGATTTTTGACTGAAACTAGTGTATAATATATTATGATTTTTTGGCCGAAATTTACATTTCGATCGGTTTCATAGAATCTAGGTTTCTGATGATATGTTTGCATGGACTACATCCATATCCTTCCCTCTTAAAATATATAAATGATTTGAAAATCTCGTATCATTTCAAATAGTCCCATATTAAATTTGATTTTTTTGCCCGAAACTAGTGTATAATATACTATGATTTTTGATCGAAACATGCATTTCGAAAAGTTTCATAGAATCTAATTTTTCAATGATTTTTTGCATGGACTTCCATCATAACCTTACCTCGCAAAATATATAAATGATATTAGAAGTTTCGTATCATTTCGAACAGTCCCCGATTTAATTTGATTTTTGAACTAAACTAGTATAAACTAGTGTATAATATATTATGATTTTTTGGCTGAAACTTGCATTTCGAAGAGTTTCATAGAATCTAGTTTTCGGACGATTTTTTGGAATAGAGTACCATCATAACCTTCCCTTTTAACATATATAAATGATCTGAAAAGTCTAGTATCATTTTTATTAGTCCCGAATTAAATTTGATTTTTTTGACCGAAACTAGTGTATAATATACTATGATGTTTTACCGAAACTTGCATTTCGAAAAATTTCATAGAATCTAATTTTTCGATGATTTTTTGCATGGACTTCCATCATAACCTTCCCTCGTAAAATATATAAATGATATGTGAAGTTTCTTATCATTTTGAACAGTCCCCGATTGAATTTGATTTTTGACCGAAACTAGTATAAACTAGTATATAATATATTATGATGTTTTGGCCGAAACATACATTTCAAAAAGTTTCATAGAATCTAGTTTTCAGATGATTTTTTTTGCATGGACTACCATCATAACCTTCCCTCTTAACATATATAAATAATCTGAAAAGTCTCGTATCATTTCAAATAGTCCCCAATTAAATTTGATTTTTTTTGACTGAAACTAGTGTATAATATACTATGATTTTTTACCGAAACTTGTATTTCGAAAAGTTTCATAGAATCTAATTTTTCGATGATTTTTTGCATGGACTTCCATCATATCCTTCCCTCTTAAAATATATAAATGATATGTGAAGTTTCGTATCATTTCGAGCAGTCCCCGATTTAATTTGATTTTTGACCGAAACTAGTATAAACTAGTGTATAATATATTATGTTTTTTTGGCTGAAACTTGCATTTGGAAAACTTTCATAGAATCTAGTTTTCTGATGATTTTTTTGCATGGACTACCATTATAACCTTCTCTCTTAACATATATAAATGATCTGAAAAGTCTCGTGTCATTTCAAATAATCCCAAGATAAATTTTATTTTTTGAACGAAACTAGTGTATATATACAATGATTTTTGACCGAAACTTGCATTTCAAAACGTTTTATAGAATCTATTTTTCGATGATTTTTTCATGGACTTCAACCATAACCATCCCTCGTAAAATATATAAATGATATTAGAAGTTTCTTATCATTTCGAACAGTCCCTGATTTAATTTTATATTTGACCGAAACTAGTGTAAACTAGTGTATAATATATTACGATTTTTTGGCCGAAATTTGCATTTCGAAAGGTTTCATAGAATCTAGGTTTCTGATGATTTTTTTGCAAGGACTACCATCATAACCTCCCCTCTTAACATATATAAATGATCTGAAAAGTCTCGTGTCATTTCAAATAGTCCTCAACTAAATTTGATTTTTTTGACCGAAACTAGTGTATATTATACTATGATTTTTTATCGAAACTTGCATTTCGAAAAGTTTCATAGAATCTAATTTTTCGATGATTTTTTGCATGGACTTCCATCATAAACTTCCCTCGCAAAATATATAAATGATATTAGAAGTTTCGTATCATTTCGAACAGTCCCCGATTTAATTTGATTTTTGAACGAAACTAGTATATACTAGTGTATAATATATTATGATTTTTTGGCTGAAACTTACCTTTCGAAGAGTTTCATAGAATAGTTTTCAGATGATTTTTTTGTATAGAGTACCATCATAACCTTCCCTCTTAACATATATAAATGATCTGAAAAGTCTAATATCATTTCAATTAGTCCCCAATTATCATATCATAATCATCATGAGCATACCATATCCTTAGCATTTTGCATAACCTTCCCTCGTAAAATATATAAATGATATGTGAAGTTTCGTATCATTTCAAACAGTCCCCGATTTAATTTGATTTTTGACCGAAACTAGTATAAACTAGTGTATAATATATTGTGATTTTTTGGCCAAAAAATGCATTTCGAAAAGTTTCATAGAATCTAGTTTTCTGATGATTTTTTTGCATGGACTACCATCATAACCTTCCCTCTTAACATATATAAATGATCTGAAAAGTCTTGTGTAATTTCTAATAGTTCCCAATTAAATTGGATTTTTTTGACCGAAACTAGTGTATAATATACTTTGATTTTTGACCGAAACTTGCATTTCGAAAAGTTTCATAGAATCTAATTTTCCGATGATTTTTTGCATGGAATTCCATCATAACCTTCTCTCTTAAAATATATAAATGATATGTGAAGTTTCGTATCATTTTGAACAGTCCCCGATTTAATTTGATTTTTGACCGAAACTAGTATAAACTAGTGTATATTATATTATGATTTTTTGGCCGAAACTTGCATTTGGAAAACTTTCATAGAATCTAGTTTTCTGATAATTTTTTTGCATGGACTACCATTATAACCTTCTCTCTTAACATATATACATGATCTGAAAAGTTTCATAGAATCTAGTTTTTTATGATTTTTTTGCATGGACTACCATCATAACCTTCCCTCTTAATATATATAAATGATCTGAAAAGTCTCCTGTCATTTCTAATAGTCTCCTATTAAATTTTTTATTTTTACCGAAACTATTGTATAATATACTATGCTTTTTGACTGAAACTTGCATTTCGAAAAGTTTCATAGAATCTAATTTTCCGATGACTTTTTGCATGGACTACCATCATAACCTTCCCTCTTAATATATATAAATGATCTGAAAAGTCTCGTGTCATTTCTAATAGTCTCCTATTAAATTTGTTATTTTGACCGATACTAGTGTATAATATACTATGATTTTTGAACGAAACTTGCATTTCGAAAAGTTTCATAGAATCTAATTTTCCGATGATTTTTTGCATGGACTTCCATCATAACCTTCCTTCATAAAATATATTAATGATATGAGAAGTTTCGTTTCATTTCGAACAGTCCCCGAATTAATTTTATTTTTGACCGAAACTAGTATAAACTACTGTATAATATATTATGATTTTTTACCCGAAACTTGCATTTAGAAACGTTTCATAGAATCTAGTTTTCTTATGATTTTTTTGCATGGACTACCATCATAGCCTTCCCTCTTAATATATATAAATGATCTGAAAAGTCTCGTGTCATTTCTAATAGTCTCCTATTAAATTTGTTATTTTGACCGAAACTATTTTATAATATACTATGCTTTTTGAGTGAAACTTGCATTTCGAAAAGTTTCATAGAATCCAGTTTTCTGATGATTTTTTTGCATGGACTACCATCATAACCTTCCCTCTTAATATATATAAATGATCTGAAAAGTCTCATGTCATTTCTAATAATCCCCTATTAAATTTATTATTTTGACCGAAACTAGTGTATAATATACTATGATTTTTGACCGAAACTTGCATTTCGAAAAGTTTCATAGATTCTAATTTTCAGATGATTTTTTGCATTGACTTCCATCATAACCTTCCCTCGTAAAATATATAAATGATATGTGAAGTTTCGTATCATTTCAAACAGTCCCCGATTTAATTTGATTTTTGACCGAAACTAGTATAAACTAGTGTATAATATATTATGATTTTTTGGCCGAAAAATGCATTTCGAAAAGTTTCATAGAATCTAGTTTTCTGATGATTTTTTTGCATGGACTACCATCATAACCTTCCCTCTTAACATATATAAATGATCTGAAAAGTCTTGTTTAATTTCTAATAGTTCCCAATTAAATTGGATTTTTTTGACCGAAACTAGTGTATAATATACTATGATTTTTGACCGAAACTTGCATTTCGAAAAGTTTCATAGAATCTAATTTTCCGATGATTTTTTGCATGGACTTCCATCATAACCTTCCCTCCTAAAATATATAAATGATATGAGAAGTTTCGTTTCATTTCGAACAGTCCCCGAATTAATTTTATTTTTGACCGAAACTAGTATAAACTACTGTATAATATATTATGATTTTTTGCCCGAAACTTGCATTTAGAAAAGTTTCATAGAATCTAGTTTTCTTATGATTTTTTTGCATGGACTACCATCATAACCTTCCCTATTAATATATATAAATGATCTGAAAAGTCTCCTGTCATTTCTAATAGTCTCCTATTAAATTTGTTATTTTGACCGAAACTATTGTATAATATACTATGCTTTTTGACTGAAACTTGCATTTCGAAAAGTTTCATAGAATCTAATTTTCCGATGACTTTTTGCATGGACTACCATCATAACCTTCCCTCTTAATATATATAAATGATCTGAAAAGTCTCGTGTCATTTCTAATAGTCTCCTATTAAATTTGTTATTTTGACCGATACTAGTGTATAATATACTATGATTTTTGAACGAAACTTGCATTTCGAAAAGTTTCATAGAATCTAATTTTCCGATGATTTTTTGCATGGACTTCCATCATAACCTTCCTTCATAAAATATATTAATGATATGAGAAGTTTCGTTTCATTTCGAACAGTCCCCGAATTAATTTTATTTTTGACCGAAACTAGTATAAACTACTGTATAATATATTATGATTTTTTACCCGAAACTTGCATTTAGAAACGTTTCATAGAATCTAGTTTTCTTATGATTTTTTTGCATGGACTACCATCATAACCTTCCCTCTTAATATATATAAATGATCTGAAAAGTCTCGTGTCATTTCTAATAGTCTCCTATTAAATTTGTTATCTTGACCGAAACTATTTTATAATATACTATGCTTTTTGAGTGAAACTTGCATTTCGAAAAGTTTCATAGAATCCAGTTTTCTGATGATTTTTTTGCATGGACTACCATCATAACCTTCCCTCTTAATATATATAAATGATCTGAAAAGTCTCGTGTCATTTCTAATAATCCCCTATTAAATTTATTATTTTGACCGAAACTAGTGTATAATATACTATGATTTTTGACCGAAACTTGCATTTCGAAAAGTTTCATAGATTCTAATTTTCAGATGATTTTTTGCATTGACTTCCATCATAACCTTCCCTCGTAAAATATATAAATGATATGTGAAGTTTCGTATCATTTCAAACAGTCCCCGATTTAATTTGATTTTTGACCGAAACTAGTATAAACTAGTGTATAATATATTATGATTTTTTGGCCGAAAAATGCATTTCGAAAAGTTTCATAGAATCTAGTTTTCTGATGATTTTTTTTGCATGGACTACCATCATAACCTTCCCTCTTAACATATATAAATGATCTGAAAAGTCTTGTTTAATTTCTAATAGTTCCCAATTAAATTGGATTTTTTTGACCGAAACTAGTGTATAATATACTATGATTTTTGACCGAAACTTGCATTTCGAAAAGTTTCATAGAATCTAATTTTCCGATGATTTTTTGCATGGACTTCCATCATAACCTTCCCTCCTAAAATATATAAATGATATGAGAAGTTTCGTTTCATTTCGAACAGTCCCCGAATTAATTTTATTTTTGACCGAAACTAGTATAAACTACTGTATAATATATTATGATTTTTTGCCCGAAACTTGCATTTAGAAAAGTTTCATAGAATCTAGTTTTCTTATGATTTTTTTGCATGGACTACCATCATAACCTTCCCTATTAATATATATAAATGATCTGAAAAGTCTCCTGTCATTTCTAATAGTCTCCTATTAAATTTGTTATTTTGACCGAAACTATTGTATAATATACTATGCTTTTTGACTGAAACTTGCATTTCGAAAAGTTTCATAGAATCTAATTTTCCGATGACTTTTTGCATGGACTACCATCATAACCTTCCCTCTTAATATATATAAATGATCTGAAAAGTCTCGTGTCATTTCTAATAGTCTCCTATTAAATTTGTTATTTTGACCGAAACTAGTGTATAATATACTATGATTTTTGAACGAAACTTGCATTTCGAAAAGTTTCATAGAATCTAATTTTCCGATGATTTTTTGCATGGACTTCCATCATAACCTTCCTTCATAAAATATATTAATGATATGAGAAGTTTCGTTTCATTTCGAACAGTCCCCGAATTAATTTTATTTTTGACCGAAACTAGTATAAACTACTGTATAATATATTATGATTTTTTACCCGAAACTTGCATTTAGAAACGTTTCATAGAATCTAGTTTTCTTATGATTTTTTTGCATGGACTACCATCATAACCTTCCCTCTTAATATATATAAATGATCTGAAAAGTCTCGTGTCATTTCTAATAGTCTCCTATTAAATTTGTTATTTTGACCGAAACTATTTTATAATATACTATGCTTTTTGAGTGAAACTTGCATTTCGAAAAGTTTCATAGAATCCAGTTTTCTGATGATTTTTTTGCATGGACTACCATCATAACCTTCCCTCTTAATATATATAAATGATCTGAAAAGTCTCGTGTCATTTCTAATAATCCCCTATTAAATTTATTATTTTGACCGAAACTAGTGTATAATATACTATGATTTTTGACCGAAACTTGCATTTCGAAAAGTTTCATAGATTCTAATTTTCAGATGATTTTTTGCATTGACTTCCATCATAACCTTCCCTCGTAAAATATATAAATGATATGTGAAGTTTCGTATCATTTCAAACAGTCCCCGATTTAATTTGATTTTTGACCGAAACTAGTATAAACTAGTGTATAATATATTATGATTTTTTGGCCGAAAAATGCATTTCGAAAAGTTTCATAGAATCTAGTTTTCTGATGATTTTTTTGCATGGACTACCATCATAACCTTCCCTCTTAACATATATAAATGATCTGAAAAGTCTTGTTTAATTTCTAATAGTTCCCAATTAAATTGGATTTTTTTGACCGAAACTAGTGTATAATATACTATGATTTTTGACCGAAACTTGCATTTCGAAAAGTTTCATAGAATCTAATTTTCCGATGATTTTTTGCATGGACTTCCATCATAACCTTCCCTCCTAAAATATATAAATGATATGAGAAGTTTCGTTTCATTTCGAACAGTCCCCGAATTAATTTTATTTTTGACCGAAACTAGTATAAACTACTGTATAATATATTATGATTTTTTGCCCGAAACTTGCATTTAGAAAAGTTTCATAGAATCTAGTTTTCTTATGATTTTTTTGCATGGACTACCATCATAACCTTCCCTATTAATATATATAAATGATCTGAAAAGTCTCCTGTCATTTCTAATAGTCTCCTATTAAATTTGTTATTTTGACCGAAACTATTGTATAATATACTATGCTTTTTGACTGAAACTTGCATTTCGAAAAGTTTCATAGAATCTAATTTTCCGATGACTTTTTGCATGGACTACCATCATAACCTTCCCTCTTAATATATATAAATGATCTGAAAAGTCTCGTGTCATTTCTAATAGTCTCCTATTAAATTTGTTATTTTGACCGAAACTAGTGTATAATATACTATGATTTTTGAACGAAACTTGCATTTCGAAAAGTTTCATAGAATCTAATTTTCCGATGATATTTTGCATGGACTTCCATCATAACCTTCCCTCGTAAAATATATAAATGATATGTGAAGTTTCGTATCATTTCAAACAGACCCCGATTTAATTTGATTTTTGACCGAAACTAGTATAAACTAGTGTATAATATATTATGATTTTTTGGCCGAAACTTGCATTTTGAAAAGTTTCATAGAATCTAGTTTTCTGATGATTTTTTTTGCATGGACTATCATCATAACATTCCCTCTTAACATATATAAATGAACTGAAAAGTATTTTGTAATTTCTAATAGTCCCAAATTAAATTGGATTTTTTTGACCGAAACTAGTGTTAATATACTATGATTTTTGACCGAAACTTGCATTTCGAAAAGTTTCATAGAATCTAATTTTCCGATGATTTTTTGCATGGACTTCCATCATAACCTTCCCTCATAAAATATATAAATGATATGTGAAGTTTTGTATCATTTCGAACAGTCCCCGAATTAATTTTATTTTTGACCGAAACTAGTATAAACTAGTGTATAATATATTATGATTTTTTGCCCGAAACTTGATTTAAAAAAGTTTCATAGAATCTAGTTTTCTGATGATTTTTTTGCATGGACTACCATCATAACCTTCCCTCTTAATATATATAAATGATCTGAAAACTCTCGTGTCATTTCTAATAATCCCCTATTAAATTTATTATTTTGACCGAAACTAGTGTATAATATACTATGATTTTTGACCGAAACTTGCATTTCGAAAAGTTTCATAGATTCTAATTTTCAGATGATTTTTTGCATTGACTTCCATCATAACCTTCCCTCGTAAAATATATAAATGATATGTGAAGTTTCGTATCATTTCAAACATTCCCCGATTTAATTTGATTTTTGACCGAAACTAGTATAAACTAGTGTATAATATATTATGATTTTTTGGCCGAAAAATGCATTTCGAAAAGTTTCATAGAATCTAGTTTTCTGATGATTTTTTTGCATGGACTACCATCATAACCTTCCCTCTTAACATATATAAATGATCTGAAAAGTCTTGTTTAATTTCTAATAGTTCCCAATTAAATTGGATTTTTTTGACCGAAACTAGTGTATAATATACTATGATTTTTGACCGAAACTTGCATTTCGAAAAGTTTCATAGAATCTAATTTTCCGATGATTTTTTGCATGGACTTCCATCATAACCTTCCCTCCTAAAATATATAAATGATATGAGAAGTTTCGTTTCATTTCGAACAGTCCTCGAATTAATTTTATTTTTGACCGAAACTAGTATAAACTACTGTATAATATATTATGATTTTTTGCCCGAAACTTGCATTTAGAAAAGTTTCATAGAATCTAGTTTTCTTATGATTTTTTTGCATGGACTACCATCATAACCTTCCCTATTAATATATATAAATGATCTTAAAAGTCTCCTGTCATTTCTAATAGTCTCCTATTAAATTTGTTATTTTGACCGAAACTATTGTATAATATACTATGCTTTTTGACTGAAACTTGCATTTCGAAAAGTTTCATAGAATCTAATTTTCCGATGACTTTTTGCATGGACTACCATCATAACCTTCCCTCTTAATATATATAAATGATCTGAAAAGTCTCGTGTCATTTCTAATAGTCTCCTATTAAATTTGTTATTTTGACCGAAACTAGTGTATAATATACTATGATTTTTGAACGAAACTTGCATTTCGAAAAGTTTCATAGAATCTAATTTTCCGATGATATTTTGCATGGACTTCCATCATAACCATCCCTCGTAAAATATATAAATGATATGTGAAGTTTCGTATCATTTCAAACAGACCCCGATTTAATTTGATTTTTGACCGAAACTAGTATAAACTAGTGTATAATATATTATGATTTTTTGGCCGAAACTTGCATTTTGAAAAGTTTCATAGAATCTAGTTTTCTGATGATTTTTTTTGCATGGACTACCATCATAACATTCCCTCTTAACATATATAAATGAACTGAAAAGTATTTTGTAATTTCTAATAGTCCCCAATTAAATTGGATTTTTTTGACCAAAACTAGTGTTAATATACTATGATTTTTGACCGAAACTTGCATTTCGAAAAGTTTCATAGAATCTAATTTTCCGATGATTTTTGGCATGGACATCCATCATAACCTTCCCTCATAAAATATATAAATGATATGTGAAGTTTTGTATCATTTCGAACAGTCCCCGAATTAATTTTATTTTTGACCGAAACTAGTATAAACTAGTGTATAATATATTATGATTTTTTGCCCGAAACTTGATTTAAAAAAGTTTCATAGAATCCAGTTTTCTGATGATTTTTTTGCATGGACTACCATCATAACCTTCCCTCTTAATATATATAAATGATCTGAAAAGTCTCGTGTCATTTCTAATAATCCCCTATTAAATTTATTATTTTGACCGAAACTAGTGTATAATATACTATGATTTTTGACCGAAACTTGCATTTCGAAAAGTTTCATAGATTCTAATTTTCAGATGATTTTTTGCATTGACTTCCATCATAACCTTCCCTCGTAAAATATATAAATGATATGTGAAGTTTCGTATCATTTCAAACAGTCCCCGATTTAATATGATTTTTGACCGAAACTAGTATAAACTAGTGTATAATATATTATGATTTTTTGGCCGAAAAATGCATTTCGAAAAGTTTCATAGAATCTAGTTTTCTGATGATTTTTTTGCATGGACTACCATCATAACCTTCCCTCTTAACATATATAAATGATCTGAAAAGTCTTGTTTAATTTCTAATAGTTCCCAATTAAATTGGATTTTTTTGACCGAAACTAGTGTATAATATACTATGATTTTTGACCGAAACTTGCATTTCGAAAAGTTTCATAGAATCTAATTTTCCGATGATTTTTTGCATGGACTTCCATCATAACCTTCCCTCCTAAAATATATAAATGATATGAGAAGTTTCGTTTCATTTCGAACAGTCCCCGAATTAATTTTATTTTTGACCGAAACTAGTATAAACTACTGTATAATATATTATGATTTTTTGCCCGAAACTTGCATTTAGAAAAGTTTCATAGAATCTAGTTTTCTTATGATTTTTTTGCATGGACTACCATCATAACCTTCCCTATTAATATATATAAATGATCTTAAAAGTCTCCTGTCATTTCTAATAGTCTCCTATTAAATTTGTTATTTTGACCGAAACTATTGTATAATATACTATGCTTTTTGACTGAAACTTGCATTTCGAAAAGTTTCATAGAATCTAATTTTCCGATGACTTTTTGCATGGACTACCATCATAACCTACCCTCTTAATATATATAAATGATCTGAAAAGTCTCGTGTCATTTCTAATAGTCTCCTATTAAATTTGTTATTTTGACCGAAACTATTTTATAATATACTATGCTTTTTGAGTGAAACTTGCATTTCGAAAAGTTTCATAGAATCCGGTTTTCTGATGATTTTTTTGCATGGACTACCATCATAACCTTCCCTCTTAATATATATAAATGATCTGAAAAGTCTTGTGTCATTTCTAATAATCCCCTATTAAATTTATTATTTTGACCGAAACTAGTGTATAATATACTATGATTTTTGACCGAAACTTGCATTTCGAAAAGTTTCATAGATTCTAATTTTCAGATGATTTTTTGCATTGACTTCCATCATAACCTTCCCTCGTAAAATATATAAATGATATGTGAAGTTTCGTATCATTTCAAACAGTCCCCGATTTAATTTGATTTTTGACCGAAACTAGTATAAACTAGTGTATAATATATTATGATTTTTTGGCCGAAAAATGCATTTCGAAAAGTTTCATAGAATCTAGTTTTCTGATGATTTTTTTGCATGGACTACCATCATAACCTTCCCTCTTAACATATATAAATGATCTGAAAAGTCTTGTTTAATTTCTAATAGTTCCCAATTAAATTGGATTTTTTTGACCGAAACTAGTGTATAATATACTATGATTTTTGACCGAAACTTGCATTTCGAAAAGTTTCATAGAATCTAATTTTCCGATGATTTTTTGCATGGACTTCCATCATAACCTTCCCTCCTAAAATATATAAATGATATGAGAAGTTTCGTTTCATTTCGAACAGTCCCCGAATTAATTTTATTTTTGACCGAAACTAGTATAAACTACTGTATAATATATTATGATTTTTTGCCCGAAACTTGCATTTAGAAAAGTTTCATAGAATCTAGTTTTCTTATGATTTTTTTGCATGGACTACCATCATAACCTTCCCTATTAATATATATAAATGATCTGAAAAGTCTCCTGTCATTTCTAATAGTCTCCTATTAAATTTGTTATTTTGACCGAAACTATTGTATAATATACTATGCTTTTTGACTGAAACTTGCATTTCGAAAAGTTTCATAGAATCTAATTTTCCGATGACTTTTTGCATGGACTACCATCATAACCTTCCCTCTTAATATATATAAATGATCTGAAAAGTCTCGTGTCATTTCTAATAGTCTCCTATTAAATTTGTTATTTTGACCGAAACTAGTGTATAATATACTATGATTTTTGAACGAAACTTGCATTTCGAAAAGTTTCATAGAATCTAATTTTCCGATGATATTTTGCATGGACTTCCATCATAACCTTCCCTCGTAAAATATATAAATGATATGTGAAGTTTCGTATCATTTCAAACAGACCCCGATTTAATTTGATTTTTGACCGAAACTAGTATAAACTAGTGTATAATATATTATGATTTTTTGGCCGAAACTTGCATTTTGAAAAGTTTCATAGAATCTAGTTTTCTGATGATTTTTTTTGCATGGACTATCATCATAACATTCCCTCTTAACATATATAAATGAACTGAAAAGTATTTTGTAATTTCTAATAGTCCCAAATTAAATTGGATTTTTTTGACCGAAACTAGTGTTAATATACTATGATTTTTGACCGAAACTTGCATTTCGAAAAGTTTCATAGAATCTAATTTTCCGATGATTTTTTGCATGGACTTCCATCATAACCTTCCCTCATAAAATATATAAATGATATGTGAAGTTTTGTATCATTTCGAACAGTCCCCGAATTAATTTTATTTTTGACCGAAACTAGTATAAACTAGTGTATAATATATTATGATTTTTTGCCCGAAACTTGATTTAAAAAAGTTTCATAGAATCTAGTTTTCTGATGATTTTTTTGCATGGACTACCATCATAACATTCCCTCTTAATATATATAAATCATCTGAAAACTCTCGTGTCATTTCTAATAATCCCCTATTAAATTTATTATTTTGACCGAAACTAGTGTATAATATACTATGATTTTTGACCGAAACTTGCATTTCGAAAAGTTTCATAGATTCTAATTTTCAGATGATTTTTTGCATTGACTTCCATCATAACCTTCCCTCGTAAAATATATAAATGATATGTGAAGTTTCGTATCATTTCAAACATTCCCCGATTTAATTTGATTTTTGACCGAAACTAGTATAAACTAGTGTATAATATATTATGATTTTTTGGCCGAAAAATGCATTTCGAAAAGTTTCATAGAATCTAGTTTTCTGATGATTTTTTTGCATGGACTACCATCATAACCTTCCCTCTTAACATATATAAATGATCTGAAAAGTCTTGTTTAATTTCTAATAGTTCCCAATTAAATTGGATTTTTTTGACCGAAACTAGTGTATAATATACTATGATTTTTGACCGAAACTTGCATTTCGAAAAGTTTCATAGAATCTAATTTTCCGATGATTTTTTGCATGGACTTCCATCATAACCTTCCCTCCTAAAATATATAAATGATATGAGAAGTTTCGTTTCATTTCGAACAGTCCTCGAATTAATTTTATTTTTGACCGAAACTAGTATAAACTACTGTATAATATATTATGATTTTTTGCCCGAAACTTGCATTTAGAAAAGTTTCATAGAATCTAGTTTTCTTATGATTTTTTTGCATGGACTACCATCATAACCTTCCCTATTAATATATATAAATGATCTGAAAAGTCTCCTGTCATTTCTAATAGTCTCCTATTAAATTTGTTATTTTGACCGAAACTATTGTATAATATACTATGCTTTTTGACTGAAACTTGCATTTCGAAAAGTTTCATAGAATCTAATTTTCCGATGACTTTTTGCATGGACTACCATCATAACCTTCCCTCTTAATATATATAAATGATCTGAAAAGTCTCGTGTCATTTCTAATAGTCTCCTATTAAATTTGTTATTTTGACCGAAACTAGTGTATAATATACTATGATTTTTGAACGAAACTTGCATTTCGAAAAGTTTCATAGAATCTAATTTTCCGATGATATTTTGCATGGACTTCCATCATAACCATCCCTCGTAAAATATATAAATGATATGTGAAGTTTCGTATCATTTCAAACAGACCCCGATTTAATTTGATTTTTGACCGAAACTAGTATAAACTAGTGTATAATATATTATGATTTTTTGTCCGAAAAATGCATTTCGAAAAGTTTCATAGAATCTAGTTTTCTGATGATTTTTTTTGCATGGACTACCATCATAACATTCCCTCTTAACATATATAAATGAACTGAAAAGTATTTTGTAATTTCTAATAGTCCCCAATTAAATTGGATTTTTTTGACCAAAACTAGTGTTAATATACTATGATTTTTGACCGAAACTTGCATTTCGAAAAGTTTCATAGAATCTAATTTTCCGATGATTTTTGGCATGGACTTCCATCATAACCTTCCCTCATAAAATATATAAATGATATGTGAAGTTTTGTATCATTTCGAACAGTCCCCGAATTAATTTTATTTTTGACCGAAACTAGTATAAACTAGTGTATAATATATTATGATTTTTTGCCCGAAACTTGATTTAAAAAAGTTTCATAGAATCCAGTTTTCTGATGATTTTTTTGCATGGACTACCATCATAACCTTCCCTCTTAATATATATAAATGATCTGAAAAGTCTCGTGTCATTTCTAATAATCCCCTATTAAATTTATTATTTTGACCGAAACTAGTGTATAATATACTATGATTTTTGACCGAAACTTGCATTTCGAAAAGTTTCATAGATTCTAATTTTCAGATGATTTTTTGCATTGACTTCCATCATAACCTTCCCTCGTAAAATATATAAATGATATGTGAAGTTTCGTATCATTTCAAACAGTCCCCGATTTAATATGATTTTTGACCGAAACTAGTATAAACTAGTGTATAATATATTATGATTTTTTGGCCGAAAAATGCATTTCGAAAAGTTTCATAGAATCTAGTTTTCTGATGATTTTTTTGCATGGACTACCATCATAACCTTCCCTCTTAACATATATAAATGATCTGAAAAGTCTTGTTTAATTTCTAATAGTTCCCAATTAAATTGGATTTTTTTGACCGAAACTAGTGTATAATATACTATGATTTTTTACCGAAACTTGCATTTCGAAAAGTTTCATAGAATCTAATTTTCCGATGATTTTTTGCATGGACTTCCATCATAACCTTCCCTCCTAAAATATATAAATGATATGAGAAGTTTCGTTTCATTTCGAACAGTCCTCGAATTAATTTTATTTTAGACCGAAACTAGTATAAACTACTGTATAATATATTATGATTTTTTGCCCGAAACTTGCATTTAGAAAAGTTTCATAGAATCTAGTTTTCTTATGATTTTTTTGCATGGACTACCATCATAACCTTCCCTATTAATATATATAAATGATCTGAAAAGTCTCGTGTCATTTCTAATAGTCTCCTATTAAATTTGTTATTTTGACCGAAACTATTGTATAATATACTATGCTTTTTGACTGAAACTTGCATTTCGAAAAGTTTCATAGAATCTAATTTTCCGATGACTTTTTGCATGGACTACCATCATAACCTTCCCTCTTAATATATATAAATGATCTGAAAAGTCTCGTGTCATTTCGAATAGTCTCCTATTAAATTTGTTATTTTGACCGAAACTAGTGTATAATATACTATGATTTTTGAACGAAACTTGCATTTCGAAAAGTTTCATAGAATCTAATTTTCCGATGATATTTTGCATGGACTTCCATCATAACCATCCCTCGTAAAATATATAAATGATATGTGAAGTTTCGTATCATTTCAAACAGACCCCGATTTAATTTGATTTTTGACCGAAACTAGTATAAACTAGTGTATAATATATTATGATTTTTTGTCCGAAAAATGCATTTCGAAAAGTTTCATAGAATCTAGTTTTCTGATGATTTTTTTTGCATGGACTACCATCATAACATTCCCTCTTAACATATATAAATGAACTGAAAAGTATTTTGTAATTTCTAATAGTCCCCAATTAAATTGGATTTTTTTGACCAAAACTAGTGTTAATATACTATGATTTTTGACCGAAACTTGCATTTCGAAAAGTTTCATAGAATCTAATTTTCCGATGATTTTTGGCATGGACTTCCATCATAACCTTCCCTCATAAAATATATAAATGATATGTGAAGTTTTGTATCATTTCGAACAGTCCCCGAATTAATTTTATTTTTGACCGAAACTAGTATAAACTAGTGTATAATATATTATGATTTTTTGCCCGAAACTTGATTTAAAAAAGTTTCATAGAATCCAGTTTTCTGATGATTTTTTTGCATGGACTACCATCATAACCTTCCCTCTTAATATATATAAATGATCTGAAAAGTCTCGTGTCATTTCTAATAATCCCCTATTAAATTTATTATTTTGACCGAAACTAGTGTATAATATACTATGATTTTTGACCGAAACTTGCATTTCGAAAAGTTTCATAGATTCTAATTTTCAGATGATTTTTTGCATTGACTTCCATCATAACCTTCCCTCGTAAAATATATAAATGATATGTGAAGTTTCGTATCATTTCAAACAGTCCCCGATTTAATATGATTTTTGACCGAAACTAGTATAAACTAGTGTATAATATATTATGATTTTTTGGCCGAAAAATGCATTTCGAAAAGTTTCATAGAATCTAGTTTTCTGATGATTTTTTTGCATGGACTACCATCATAACCTTCCCTCTTAACATATATAAATGATCTGAAAAGTCTTGTTTAATTTCTAATAGTTCCCAATTAAATTGGATTTTTTTGACCGAAACTAGTGTATAATATACTATGATTTTTTACCGAAACTTGCATTTCGAAAAGTTTCATAGAATCTAATTTTCCGATGATTTTTTGCATGGACTTCCATCATAACCTTCCCTCCTAAAATATATAAATGATATGAGAAGTTTCGTTTCATTTCGAACAGTCCTCGAATTAATTTTATTTTAGACCGAAACTAGTATAAACTACTGTATAATATATTATGATTTTTTGCCCGAAACTTGCATTTAGAAAAGTTTCATAGAATCTAGTTTTCTTATGATTTTTTTGCATGGACTACCATCATAACCTTCCCTATTAATATATATAAATGATCTGAAAAGTCTCGTGTCATTTCTAATAGTCTCCTATTAAATTTGTTATTTTGACCGAAACTATTGTATAATATACTATGCTTTTTGACTGAAACTTGCATTTCGAAAAGTTTCATAGAATCTAATTTTCCGATGACTTTTTGCATGGACTACCATCATAACCTTCCCTCTTAATATATATAAATGATCTGAAAAGTCTCGTGTCATTTCTAATAGTCTCCTATTAAATTTGTTATTTTGACCGAAACTAGTGTATAATATACTATGATTTTTGAACGAAACTTGCATTTCGAAAAGTTTCATAGAATCTAATTTTCCGATGATATTTTGCATGGACTTCCATCATAACCATCCCTCGTAAAATATATAAATGATATGTGAAGTTTCGTATCATTTCAAACAGACCCCGATTTAATTTGATTTTTGACCGAAACTAGTATAAAGTAGTGTATAATATATTATGATTTTTTGGCCGAAACTTGCATTTTGAAAAGTTTCATAGAATCTAGTTTTCTGATGATTTTTTTTGCATGGACTACCATCATAACATTCCCTCTTAACATATATAAATGAACTGAAAAGTATTTTGTAATTTCTAATAGTCCCCAATTAAATTGGATTTTTTTGACCAAAACTAGTGTTAATATACTATGATTTTTGACCGAAACTTGCATTTCGAAAAGTTTCATAGAATCTAATTTTCCGATGATTTTTGGCATGGACTTCCATCATAACCTTCCCTCATAAAATATATAAATGATATGTGAAGTTTTGTATCATTTCGAACAGTCCCCGAATTAATTTTATTTTTGACCGAAACTAGTATAAACTAGTGTATAATATATTATGATTTTTTGCCCGAAACTTGATTTAAAAAAGTTTCATAGAATCCAGTTTTCTGATGATTTTTTTGCATGGACTACCATCATAACCTTCCCTCTTAATATATATAAATGATCTGAAAAGTCTCGTGTCATTTCTAATAATCCCCTATTAAATTTATTATTTTGACCGAAACTAGTGTATAATATACTATGATTTTTGACCGAAACTTGCATTTCGAAAAGTTTCATAGATTCTAATTTTCAGATGATTTTTTGCATTGACTTCCATCATAACCTTCCCTCGTAAAATATATAAATGATATGTGAAGTTTCGTATCATTTCAAACAGTCCCCGATTTAATATGATTTTTGACCGAAACTAGTATAAACTAGTGTATAATATATTATGATTTTTTGGCCGAAAAATGCATTTCGAAAAGTTTCATAGAATCTAGTTTTCTGATGATTTTTTTGCATGGACTACCATCATAACCTTCCCTCTTAACATATATAAATGATCTGAAAAGTCTTGTGTAATTTCTAATAGTTCCCAATTAAATTGGATTTTTTTGACCGAAACTAGTGTATAATATACTATGATTTTTTATCGAAACTTGCATTTCGAAAAGTTTCATAGAATCTAATTTTCCGATGATTTTTTGCATGGACTTCCATCATAACCTTCCCTCCTAAAATATATAAATGATATGAGAAGTTTCGTTTCATTTCGAACAGTCCTCGAATTAATTTTATTTTAGACCGAAACTAGTATAAACTACTGTATAATATATTATGATTTTTTGCCCGAAACTTGCATTTAGAAAAGTTTCATAGAATCTAGTTTTCTTATGATTTTTTTGCATGGACTACCATCATAACCTTCCCTATTAATATATATAAATGATCTGAAAAGTCTCGTGTCATTTCTAATAGTCTCCTATTAAATTTGTTATTTTGACCGAAACTATTGTATAATATACTATGCTTTTTGACTGAAACTTGCATTTCGAAAAGTTTCATAGAATCTAATTTTCCGATGACTTTTTGCATGGACTACCATCATAACCTTCCCTCTTAATATATATAAATGATCTGAAAAGTCTCGTGTCATTTCTAATAGTCTCCTATTAAATTTGTTATTTTGACCGAAACTAGTGTATAATATACTATGATTTTTGAACGAAACTTGCATTTCGAAAAGTTTCATAGAATCTAATTTTCCGATGATATTTTGCATGGACTTCCATCATAACCATCCCTCGTAAAATATATAAATGATATGTGAAGTTTCGTATCATTTCAAACAGACCCCGATTTAATTTGATTTTTGACCGAAACTAGTATAAAGTAGTGTATAATATATTATGATTTTTTGGCCGAAACTTGCATTTTGAAAAGTTTCATAGAATCTAGTTTTCTGATGATTTTTTTTGCATGGACTACCATCATAACATTCCCTCTTAACATATATAAATGAACTGAAAAGTATTTTGTAATTTCTAATAGTCCCCAATTAAATTGGATTTTTTTGACCAAAACTAGTGTTAATATACTATGATTTTTGACCGAAACTTGCATTTCGAAAAGTTTCATAGAATCTAATTTTCCGATGATTTTTGGCATGGACTTCCATCATAACCTTCCCTCATAAAATATATAAATGATATGTGAAGTTTTGTATCATTTCGAACAGTCCCCGAATTAATTTTATTTTTGACCGAAACTAGTATAAACTAGTGTATAATATATTATGATTTTTTGCCCGAAACTTGATTTAAAAAAGTTTCATAGAATCCAGTTTTCTGATGATTTTTTTGCATGGACTACCATCATAACCTTCCCTCTTAATATATATAAATGATCTGAAAAGTCTCGTGTCATTTCTAATAATCCCCTATTAAATTTATTATTTTGACCGAAACTAGTGTATAATATACTATGATTTTTGACCGAAACTTGCATTTCGAAAAGTTTCATAGATTCTAATTTTCAGATGATTTTTTGCATTGACTTCCATCATAACCTTCCCTCGTAAAATATATAAATGATATGTGAAGTTTCGTATCATTTCAAACAGTCCCCGATTTAATATGATTTTTGACCGAAACTAGTATAAACTAGTGTATAATATATTATGATTTTTTGGCCGAAAAATGCATTTCGAAAAGTTTCATAGAATCTAGTTTTCTGATGATTTTTTTGCATGGACTACCATCATAACCTTCCCTCTTAACATATATAAATGATCTGAAAAGTCTTGTGTAATTTCTAATAGTTCCCAATTAAATTGGATTTTTTTGACCGAAACTAGTGTATAATATACTATGATTTTTGACCGAAACTTGCATTTCGAAAAGTTTCATAGAATCTAATTTTCCGATGATTTTTTGCATGGACTTCCATCATAACCTTCCCTCCTAAAATATATAAATGATATGAGAAGTTTCGTTTCATTTCGAACAGTCCTCGAATTAATTTTATTTTTGACCGAAACTAGTATAAACTACTGTATAATATATTATGATTTTTTGCCCGAAACTTGCATTTAGAAAAGTTTCATAGAATCTAGTTTTCTTATGATTTTTTTGCATGGACTACCATCATAACCTTCCCTATTAATATATATAAATGATCTGAAAAGTCTCGTGTCATTTCTAATAGTCTCCTATTAAATTTGTTATTTTGACCGAAACTATTGTATAATATACTATGCTTTTTGACTGAAACTTGCATTTCGAAAAGTTTCATAGAATCTAATTTTCCGATGACTTTTTGCATGGACTACCATCATAACCTTCCCTCTTAATATATATAAATGATCTGAAAAGTCTCGTGTCATTTCTAATAGTCTCCTATTAAATTTGTTATTTTGACCGAAACTAGTGTATAATATACTATGATTTTTGAACGAAACTTGCATTTCGAAAAGTTTCATAGAATCTAATTTTCCGATGATATTTTGCATGGACTTCCATCATAACCTTCCCTCGTAAAATATATAAATGATATGTGAAGTTTCGTATCATTTCAAACAGACCCCGATTTAATTTGATTTTTGACCGAAACTAGTATAAACTAGTGTATAATATATTATGATTTTTTGGCCGAAACTTGCATTTTGAAAAGTTTCATAGAATCTAGTTTTCTGATGATTTTTTTTGCATGGACTACCATCATAACATTCCCTCTTAACATATATAAATGAACTGAAAAGTATTTTGTAATTTCTAATAGTCCCCAATTAAATTGGATTTTTTTGACCGAAACTAGTGTTAATATACTATGATTTTTGACCGAAACTTGCATTTCGAAAAGTTTCATAAAATCTAATTTTCCGATGATTTTTGGCATGGACTTCCATCATAACCTTCCCTCATAAAATATATAAATGATATGTGAAGTTTTGTATCATTTCGAACAGTCCCCGAATTAATTTTATTTTTGACCGAAACTAGTATAAACTAGTGTATAATATATTATGATTTTTTGCCCGAAACTTGATTTAAAAAAGTTTCATAGAATCCAGTTTTCTGATGATTTTTTTGCATGGACTACCATCATAACCTTCCCTCTTAATATATATAAATAATCTGAAAAGTCTCGTGTCATTTCTAATAATCCCCTATTAAATTTATTATTTTGACCGAAACTAGTGTATAATATACTATGATTTTTGACCGAAACTTGCATTGCGAAAAGTTTCATAGATTCTAATTTTCAGATGATTTTTTGCATTGACTTCCATCATAACCTTCCCTCGTAAAATATATAAATGATATGTGAAGTTTCGTATCATTTCAAACAGTCCCCGATTTAATTTGATTTTTGACCGAAACTAGTATAAACTAGTGTATAATATATTATGAGTTTTTGGCCGAAAAATGCATTTCGAAAAGTTTCATAGAATCTAGTTTTCTGATGATTTTTTTGCATGGACTACCATCATAACCTTCCCTCTTAACATATATAAATGATCTGAAAAGTCTTGTTTAATTTCTAATAGTTCCCAATTAAATTGGATTTTTTTGACCGAAACTAGTGTATAATATACTATGATTTTTGACCGAAACTTGCATTTCGAAAAGTTTCATAGAATCTAATTTTCCGATGATTTTTTGCATGGACTTCCATCATAACCTTCCCTCCTAAAATATATAAATGATATGAGAAGTTTCGTTTCATTTCGAACAGTCCTCGAATTAATTTTATTTTTGACCGAAACTAGTATAAACTACTGTATAATATATTATGATTTTTTGCCCGAAACTTGCATTTAGAAAAGTTTCATAGAATCTAGTTTTCTTATGATTTTTTTGCATGGACTACCATCATAACCTTCCCTATTAATATATATAAGTGATCTGAAAAGTCTCGTGTCATTTCTAATAGTCTCCTATTAAATTTGTTATTTTGACCGAAACTATTGTATAATATACTATGCTTTTTGACTGAAACTTGCATTTCGAAAAGTTTCATAGAATCTAATTTTCCGATGACTTTTTGCATGGACTACCATCATAACCTTCCCTCTTAATATATATAAATGATCTGAAAAGTCTCGTGTCATTTCTAATAGTCTCCTATTAAATTTGTTATTTTGACCGATACTAGTGTATAATATACTATGATTTTTGAACGAAACTTGCATTTCGAAAAGTTTCATAGAATCTAATTTTCCGATGATTTTTTGCATGGACTTCCATCATAACCTTCCTTCCTAAAATATATTAATGATATGAGAAGTTTCGTTTCATTTCGAACAGTCCCCGAATTAATTTTATTTTTGACCGAAACTAGTATAAACTACTGTATAATATATTATGATTTTTTACCTGAAACTTGCATTTAGAAAAGTTTCATAGAATCTAGTTTTCTTATGATTTTTTTGCATGGACTACCATCATAACCTTCCCTCTTAATATATATTAATGATCTGAAAAGTCTCGTGTCATTTCTAATAGTCTCCTATTAAATTCGTTATTTTGACCGAAACTATTTTATAATATACTATGCTTTTTGAGAGAAACTTGCATTTCGAAAAGTTTCATAGAATCCAGTTTTCTGATGATTTTTTTGCATGGACTACCATCATAACCTTCCCTCTTAATATATATAAATGATCTGAAAAGTCTCGTGTCATTTCTAATATTCCCCTATTAAATTTATTATTTTGACCGAAACTAGTGTATAATATACTATGATTTTTGACCGAAACTTGCATTTCGAAAAGTTTCATAGATTCTAATTTTCAGATGATTTTTTGCATTGACTTCCATCATAACCTTCCCTCGTAAAATATATAAATGATATGTGAAGTTTCGTATCATTTCAAACAGTCCCCGATTTAATTTGATTTTTGACCGAAACTAGTATAAACTAGTGTATCATATATTATGATTTTTTGGCCGAAAAATGCATTTCGAAAAGTTTCATAGAATCTAGTTTTCTGATGATTTTTTTGCATGGACTACCATCATAACCTTCCCTCTTAACATATATAAATGATCTGAAAAGTCTTGTTTAATTTCTAATAGTTCCCAATTAAATTAGATTTTTTTGACCGAAACTAGTGTATAATATACTATGATTTTTGACCGAAACTTGCATTTCGAAAAGTTTCATAGAATCTAATTTTCCGATGATTTTTTGCATGGACTTCCATCATAACCTTCCCTCCTAAAATATATAAATGATATGAGAAGTTTCGTTTCATTTCGAACAGTCCCCGAATTAATTTTATTTTTGACCGAAACTAGTATAAACTACTGTATAATATATTATGATTTTTTGCCCGAAACTTGCATTTAGAAAAGTTTCATAGAATCTAGTTTTCTTATGATTTTTTTGCATGGACTACCATCATAACCTTCCCTATTAATATATATAAATGATCTGAAAAGTCTCGTGTCATTTCTAATAGTCTCCTATTAAATTTGTTATTTTGACCGAAACTATTGTATAATATACTATGCTTTTTGACTGAAACTTGCATTTCGAAAAGTTTCATAGAATCTAATTTTCCGATGACTTTTTGCATGGACTACCATCATAACCTTCCCTCTTAATATATATAAATGATCTGAAAAGTCTCGTGTCATTTCTAATAGTCTCCTATTAAATTTGTTATTTTGACCGAAACTAGTGTATAATATACTATGATTTTTGAACGAAACTTGCATTTCGAAAAGTTTCATAGAATCTAATTTTCCGATGATATTTTGCATGGACTTCCATCATAACCTTCCCTCGTAAAATATATAAATGATATGTGAAGTTTCGTATCATTTCAAACAGACCCCGATTTAATTTGATTTTTGACCGAAACTAGTATAAACTAGTGTATAATATATTATGATTTTTTGGCCGAAACTTGCATTTTGAAAAGTTTCATAGAATCTAGTTTTCTGATGATTTTTTTTGCATGGACTACCATCATAACATTCCCTCTTAACATATATAAATGAACTGAAAAGTATTTTGTAATTTCTAATAGTCCCCAATTAAATTGGATTTTTTTGACCGAAACTAGTGTTAATATACTATGATTTTTGACCGAAACTTGCATTTCGAAAAGTTTCATAAAATCTAATTTTCCGATGATTTTTGGCATGGACTTCCATCATAACCTTCCCTCATAAAATATATAAATGATATGTGAAGTTTTGTATCATTTCGAACAGTCCCCGAATTAATTTTATTTTTGACCGAAACTAGTATAAACTAGTGTATAATATATTATGATTTTTTGCCCGAAACTTGATTTAAAAAAGTTTCATAGAATCCAGTTTTCTGATGATTTTTTTGCATGGACTACCATCATAACCTTCCCTCTTAATATATATAAATAATCTGAAAAGTCTCGTGTCATTTCTAATAATCCCCTATTAAATTTATTATTTTGACCGAAACTAGTGTATAATATACTATGATTTTTGACCGAAACTTGCATTGCGAAAAGTTTCATAGATTCTAATTTTCAGATGATTTTTTGCATTGACTTCCATCATAACCTTCCCTCGTAAAATATATAAATGATATGTGAAGTTTCGTATCATTTCAAACAGTCCCCGATTTAATTTGATTTTTGACCGAAACTAGTATAAACTAGTGTATAATATATTATGAGTTTTTGGCCGAAAAATGCATTTCGAAAAGTTTCATAGAATCTAGTTTTCTGATGATTTTTTTGCATGGACTACCATCATAACCTTCCCTCTTAACATATATAAATGATCTGAAAAGTCTTGTTTAATTTCTAATAGTTCCCAATTAAATTGGATTTTTTTGACCGAAACTAGTGTATAATATACTATGATTTTTGACCGAAACTTGCATTTCGAAAAGTTTCATAGAATCTAATTTTCCGATGATTTTTTGCATGGACTTCCATCATAACCTTCCCTCCTAAAATATATAAATGATATGAGAAGTTTCGTTTCATTTCGAACAGTCCTCGAATTAATTTTATTTTTGACCGAAACTAGTATAAACTACTGTATAATATATTATGATTTTTTGCCCGAAACTTGCATTTAGAAAAGTTTCATAGAATCTAGTTTTCTTATGATTTTTTTGCATGGACTACCATCATAACCTTCCCTATTAATATATATAAATGATCTGAAAAGTCTCGTGTCATTTCTAATAGTCTCCTATTAAATTTGTTATTTTGACCGAAACTATTGTATAATATACTATGCTTTTTGACTGAAACTTGCATTTCGAAAAGTTTCATAGAATCTAATTTTCCGATGACTTTTTGCATGGACTACCATCATAACCTTCCCTCTTAATATATATAAATGATCTGAAAAGTCTCGTGTCATTTCTAATAGTCTCCTATTAAATTTGTTATTTTGACCGATACTAGTGTATAATATACTATGATTTTTGAACGAAACTTGCATTTCGAAAAGTTTCATAGAATCTAATTTTCCGATGATTTTTTGCATGGACTTCCATCATAACCTTCCTTCCTAAAATATATTAATGATATGAGAAGTTTCGTTTCATTTCGAACAGTCCCCGAATTAATTTTATTTTTGACCGAAACTAGTATAAACTACTGTATAATATATTATGATTTTTTACCTGAAACTTGCATTTAGAAAAGTTTCATAGAATCTAGTTTTCTTATGATTTTTTTGCATGGACTACCATCATAACCTTCCCTCTTAATATATATAAATGATCTGAAAAGTCTCGTGTCATTTCTAATAGTCTCCTATTAAATTCGTTATTTTGACCGAAACTATTTTATAATATACTATGCTTTTTGAGAGAAACTTGCATTTCGAAAAGTTTCATAGAATCCAGTTTTCTGATGATTTTTTTGCATGGACTACCATCATAACCTTCCCTCTTAATATATATAAACGATCTGAAAAGTCTCGTGTCATTTCTAATATTCCCCTATTAAATTTATTATTTTGACCGAAACTAGTGTATAATATACTATGATTTTTGACCGAAACTTGCATTTCGAAAAGTTTCATAGATTCTAATTTTCAGATGATTTTTTGCATTGACTTCCATCATAACCTTCCCTCGTAAAATATATAAATGATATGTGAAGTTTCGTATCATTTCAAACAGTCCCCGATTTAATTTGATTTTTGACCGAAACTAGTATAAACTAGTGTATCATATATTATGATTTTTTGGCCGAAAAATGCATTTCGAAAAGTTTCATAGAATCTAGTTTTCTGATGATTTTTTTGCATGAACTACCATCATAACCTTCCCTCTTAACATATATAAATGATCTGAAAAGTCTTGTTTAATTTCTAATAGTTCCCAATTAAATTAGATTTTTTTGACCGAAACTAGTGTATAATATACTATGATTTTTGACCGAAACTTGCATTTCGAAAAGTTTCATAGAATCTAATTTTCCGATGATTTTTTGCATGGACTTCCATCATAACCTTCCCTCCTAAAATATATAAATGATATGAGAAGTTTCGTTTCATTTCGAACAGTCCCCGAATTAATTTTATTTTTGACCGAAACTAGTATAAACTACTGTATAATATATTATGATTTTTTGCCCGAAACTTGCATTTAGAAAAGTTTCATAGAATCTAGTTTTCTTATGATTTTTTTGCATGGACTACCATCATAACCTTCCCTATTAATATATATAAATGATCTGAAAAGTCTCCTGTCATTTCTAATAGTCTCCTATTAAATTTGTTATTTTGACCAAAACTATTGTATAATATACTATGCTTTTTGACTGAAACTTGCATTTCGAAAAGTTTCATAGAATCTAATTTTCCGATGATTTTTTGCATGGACTACCATCATAACCTTCCCTCTTAATATATATAAATGATCTGAAAAGTCTCGTGTCATTTCTAATAGTCTCCTATTAAATTTGTTATTTTGACCGAAACTAGTGTATAATATTCTATGATTTTTGAACGAAACTTGCATTTCGAAAAGTTTCATAGAATCTAATTTTCTGATGATATTTTGCATGGACTTCCATCATAACCTTCCCTCGTAAAATATATAAATGATATGTGAAGTTTCGTATCATTTCAAACAGACCCCGATTTAATTTGATTTTTGACCGAAACTAGTATAAACTAGTGTATAATATATTATGATTTTTTGGCCGAAACTTGCATATTGAAAAGTTTCATAGAATCTAGTTTTCTGATGATTTTTTTTTCATGGACTACCATCATAACATTCCCTCTTAACATATATAAATGATCTGAAAAGTCTTGTGTAATTTCTAATAGTCCCCAATTAAATTGGATTTTTTTGACTGAAACTAGTGTATAATATACTATGATTTTTGACCGAAACTTGCATTTCGAAAACTTTCATAGAATCTAATTTTCCGATGATTTTTTGCATGGACTTCCATCATAACCTTCCCTCATAAAATATATAAATGATATGTGAAGTTTTGTATCATTTCGAACAGTCCCCGAATTAATTTTATTTTTGACCGAAACTAGTATAAACTAGTGTATAATATATTATGATTTTTTGCCCGAAACTTGCATTTAGAAAAGTTTCATAGAATCAAGTTTTCTGATGATTTTTTTGCATGGACTACCATCATAACCTTCCCTCTTAATATATATAAATGATCTGAAAAGTCTCGTGTCATTTCTAATAATCCCCTATTAAATTTATTATTTTTAACCGAAACTAGTGTATAATATACTATGATTTTTTACCGAAACTTGCATTTCGAAAAGTTTCATAGAATCTAATTTTCCGATGATTTTTTGCATGGACTTCCATCATAACCTTCCCTCCTAAAATATATAAATGATATGAGAAGTTTCGTTTCATTTTGAACAGTCCCCGAATTAATTTTATTTTTAAACGAAACTAGTATAAACAACTGTATAATATATTATGATTTTTTGCCCGAAACTTGCTTTTAGAAAAGTTTCATAGAATCTAGTTTTCTTATGATTTTTTTGAATGGACTACCATCATAACCTTCCCTCTTAATATATATAAATGATCTGAAAAGTCTCGTGTCATTTCTAATAGTCTCCTATTAAATTTGTTATTTTGACCGAAACTATTGTATAATATACTATGCTTTTTGACTGAAACTTGCATTTCGAAAAGTGTCATAGAATCTAATTTTCCGATGATTTTTTGCATGGACTTCCATCATAACATTCTCTCGTAAAATATATAAATGATATGTGAAGTTTCGTATCATGTCGAACAGTCCCCGATTTAATTTGATTTTTGACCGTTACTAGTATAAATTAGTGTATAATATATTATGATTTTTTGGCCGAAACTTTCATTTTGAAAAGTTTCATAGAATCTAGTTTTCTGAGGATTTTTTTTGCATGGACTACCATCATAACATTCCCTCTTAACATATATAAATGATCTGAAAAGTCTTGTGTAATTTCTAATAGTCCCCAATTAAATTGGATTTTTTTGACCGAAACTAGTGTATAATATACTATGATTTTTGACCGAAACTTGCATTTCGAAAAGTTTCATAGAATCTAATTTTCCGATGATTTTTTGCATGGACTTCCATCATAACCTTCCCTCATAAAATATATAAATGATATGTGAAGTATTGTATCATTTCGAACAGTCCCTGGATTAATTTTATTTTTGACCGAAACTAGTATAAACTAGTGTATAATATATTATGATTTTTTGCCCGAAACATGCATTTAGTAAAGTTTCATAGAATCTAGTTTTCTGATGATTTTTTTGCATGGACTACCATTATAACCTTCCTTCTTAATATATATAAATGATCTGAAAATTCTCGTGTCATTTCTAATAATCCCCTATTAAATTTATTATTTTGACCGAAACTAGTATATAATATACTATGATTTTTGACCGAAACTTGCATTTCGAAAAGTTTCATAGATTCTAATTTTCCGATGATTTTTTGCATGGACTTCCATCATAACCTTCCCTCGTAAAATATATAAATGATATGTGAAGTTTCGTATCATTTCAAACAGTCCCCGATTTAATTTGATTTTTGACCGAAACTAGTATAAACTAGTGTTTAATATATTATGTTTTTTTGGCCGAAAAATGCATTTCGAAAGGTTTCATAGAATCTAGTTTTCTGATGATTTTTTTGCATGGACTACCATCATAACCTTCCCTCTTAACATATATAAATGATCTGAAAAGTCTTGTGTAATTTCTAATAGTTCCCAATTAAATTGGATTTTTTTGATCGAAACAAGTGTATAATATACTATGATTTTTGACCGAAACTTGCATTTCTAAAAGTTTCAGAGAATCTAATTTTCCGATGATTTTTTGCATGGATTTCCATCATAACCTTCCCTCCTAAAATATATAAATGATATGAAAAGTTTCGTTTCATTTCGAACAATCCCCGAATTAATTTTATTTTTGACCGAAACTAGTATAATCTAGTGTATAATATATTATGATTTTTTTACCCGAAACTTGCATTTAGAAAAGTTTCATAGAATCTAGTTTTCTTATGATTTTATTGCATGGACTACCATCATACACTTCCCTCTTAATATATATAAATGATCTGAAAAGTATCGTGTCATTTCTAATAGTCTCCTATTAAATTTGTTATTTTGACCGAAACTATTGTATAATATACTATGTTTTTTGACTGAAACTAGCATTTCGAAAAGTTTCATAGAATCTAATTTTCCGATGATTTTTTGCATGGACTTCCATCATAACCTTCCCTCGTAAAATATATAAATGATATGTGAAGTTTCGTATCATTTCGAACAGTCCCCGATTTAATTTGATTTATGACCGAAACTAGTATAAACTATTGTATAATATATTATGCTTTTTTGGCCGAAACTTGCATTTCAAAAAGTTTTATAGAATCTATTTTTCTATGATTTTTTCATGGACTTCCATCATAACCTTCCCTCGTAAAATATATAAATGATATTAGAAGTTTCTTATCATTTCAAACAGTCCCTGATTTAATTTGATTTTTGACCGAAACTAGTGTAAACTAGTGTATAATATATTATGATTTTTTGGCCGAAATTTGCATTTCGAAAAGTTTCATAGAATCTAGGTTTCAATTGATTTGTTTGTATGGACTACCCTCATAACCTCCCCTCTTAACATATATAAATGATCTGAAAAGTCTCGTGTCATTTCAAATAGTCCTCAACTAAATTTGATTTTTTTGACTGAAACTAGTGTATATTATACTATGATATTTTATCGAAAATTGCATTTCGAAAAATTTCATAGAATCTAATTTTTCGATGATATTTTTGCATGGACTTCCATAATAACATTCCCTTGTAAAATATATAAATAATATGTGAAGTTTCGTATTATTTCGAACAATCCCCGATTTAATTTGATTTTTGACCAAAACTAGTATAAACTAGTGTATAATATATTATGATTTTTTGGCCGAAACTTGCATTTCGAAAAGTTTCATGGAATCTATCTTTCTGATGATGTTTTTGCATGGACTACCATCATAACCTTCCCCAATTAAAATTGATTTTTTTGACCGAAACTATTGTATAATATACTATGATTTTTGACCGAAACATGCGTTTCGAAAAGTGTCATAGAATCTAATTTTCCGATGATTTTGTGCATGGACTTCCATCATAACATTCCCTCGTAAAATATATAAATGATATGTGAAGTTTCATATCATGTCGAACAGTCCCCGATTTAATTTGATTTTTGACCGAAACTATTATAAACGAGTGTATAATTTTTTTTTTGTCTGAAACTTGCATTTCGAAAAGTTTCATAGAATCTAGTTTTCAGATGATTTTTTTGCATAGAGTACCATCATATCCTTCCCTCTTAACATATATAAATGATCTGAAAAGTCTTGTGTAATTTCTAATAGTCCCCAATTAAATTGGATTTTTTTGACCGAAACTAGTGTATAATATACTATGATTTTTGACCGAAACTTGCATTTCGAAAAGTTTCATAGAATCTAATTTTCCGATAATTTTTTGTATGGACTTCCATCATAACCTTCCCTCGTAAAATATATAAATGATATGTGAAGTTTCGTATCATTTCGAACAGTCCCCGAATTAATTTTATTTTTGACCGAAACTAGTATAAACTAGTGTATAATATATTATGATTTTTTTCCCGAAACTTGCATTTAGAAACGTTTCATAGAATCTAGTTTTCTTATGATTTTTTTGCATGGACTACCATCATAACCTTCCCTCTTATTATATATAAATGATATGAAAAGTCTCGTGTCATTTCTAATAATCCCCTATTAAATTTATTATTTTGACCGAAACTAGTGGATAATATACTATGAATTTTGACCGAAACTTGCATTTCGAAAAGTTTCATAGATTCTAATTTTCCGATGATTTTTTGCATGGTCTTCCATCATAACCTTCCCTCGTAAAATATATAAATGATATGTGAAGTTTCGTATCATTTCAAACTGTCCCCGATTTAATTTTATTTTTGACCGAAACTAGTATAAACTAGTGTATAATATATTATGATTTTTTGGCCGAAAAATTCATTTTGAAAAGTTTCATAGAATCTAATTTTCCGATGATTTTTTGCATGGACTACCATCATAACCTTCCCTCTTAATATATATAAATGATCTGAAAAGTCTCGTTTCATTTCTAATAGTCCCCTATTAAATTTGTTATTTTGACCGAAACTAGTGTATAATATACTATGATTTTTTACCGAAACTTGCATTTCGAAATGTTTCATAGAATCTAATTTTCCGATGATTTTTTGCATGGACTTCCATCATAACCTTCCCTCGTAAAATATATAAATGATATGTGAAGTTTCGTATCATTTCGAACAGTCCCCGAATTAATTTTATTTTTGACCAAATCTAGTATAAACTAGTGTATAATATATTATGATTTTTTGCCCGAAACTTGCATATTGAAAAGTTTCATAGAATCTAGTTTTCTTATGATTTTTTTGCATTGACTACCATCATAACCTTCCCTCTTAATATATATAAATGATCTGAAAAGTCTCGTGTCGTTTCTAATAATCCCCTATTAAATTTATTATTTTGACCGAAACTAGTGGATAATATACTATGATTTTTGACCGAAACTTGCATTTCGAAAAGTTTCATAGATTCTAATTTTCCGATGATTTTTTGCATGGACTTCCATCATAACCTTCCCTCGTAAAATATATAAATGATATGTGAAGTTTCGTATCATTTCAAACAGTCCCCGATTTAATTTGATTTTTGACTGAAACTAGTATAAACTAGTGTATAATATATTATGCTTTTTTGGCCGAAACTTGCATTTCGAAAAGTTTCATAGAATCTAGTTTTCTGATGATTTTTTTGCAGGGACTATAATCATAACCTTCCCTCTTAACATATATAAATGATCTGAAAAGTCTTGTGTAATTTCTAATAGTTCCCAATTAAATTTGATTTTTTTGACCGAAACTAGTGTATAATATACTATGATTTTTGACCGAAACTTTCATTTCGAAAAGTTTCATAGAATCTAATTTTCCGATGATTTTTTGCATGGACTTCCATCATAACCTTCCCTCATAAAATATATAAATGATATGTGTAGTTTTGTATCATTTCGAAAAGTCCCCGAATTAATTTTATTTTTCACCGAAACTACTATAAACTAGTGTATAATATATTATGATTTTTTGCCCGAAACATGCATTTAGAAAAGTTTCATAGAATCTAGTTTTCTTATGATTTTTTTGCATGGACTACCATCATAACCTTCCCTCTTAATATATATAAATGATCTGAAATGTCTCGTGTGATTTCTAATAGTCCCCTATTAAATTTGTTATATTGACCGAAACTAGTGTATAATATACTATGATTTTTGACCGAAACTTGCATTTCGAAAAGTTTCATAGATTCTAATTTTTCGATGATTTTTTGCATGGAATTCCATCATAACCTTCCCTCGTAAAATATATAAATGATATGTGAAGTTTCGTATCATTTCAAACAGTCCCCGATTTAATTTGATTTTTGACCGAAACTAGTATAAACTAGTGTATAATATATTATGCTTTTTTGGCCGAAACTTGCATTTCGAAAAGTTTCATAGAATCTAGTTTTCTGATGATTTTTTTGCAGGGACTACCATCATAACCTTCCCTCTTAACATATATAAATGATCTGAAAACTCTTGTGTAATTTCTAATAGTTCCCAATTAAATTGGATTTTTTTAACCGAAACTAGAGAATAATATACTATGATTTTTGACCGAAACTTGCGTTTCGAAAAGTTTCATAGAATCTAATTTTCTGATTATTTTTTGCATGGATTTCCATCATAACCTTCCCTCGTAAATTATATAAATGATATGTGAAGTTTCGTATCATTTCGAACAGTCCCCGAATTAATTATATTTTTCACCGAAACTAGTATAAACTAGTGTATAATATATTATGATTTTTTGCCCGAAACGTGCATTTAGAAAAGTTTCATAGAATCTAGTTTTCTTATGATTTTTTTGAATGGACTACCATCATAACCTTCGCTCTTAATATATATAAATGATCTGTAAAGTCTCGTGTGATTTCTAATAGTTCCCTATTAAATTTGTTATTTTGACCGAAACTAGTGTATAATATATTATGATTTTAGACCGAAACTTGCATTTCGAAAAGTTTCATAGATTCTAATTTTTCGATGATTTTTTGCATGGACTTCCATCATAACCTTCCCTCGTAAAATATATAAATTATATGTGAAGTTTCGTATCATTTCAAATAGTCCCCAATTTAATTTGATTTTTAACCGAAACTAGTATAAATAAGTGTATAATATATTATGCTTTTTTGGCCGAAACTTGCATTTCGAAAAGTTTCATAGAATCTAGTTTTCTGATGATTTTTTGCATGGACTTCCATCATAACCTTCCCTCGTAAATTATATAAATGATATGTGAAGTTTCGTATCATTTCGAACAGTCCCCGAATTAATTTTATTTTTCACCGAAACTAGTATAAACTAGTGTATAATATATTGTGATTTTTTGCCCGAAACTTGCATTTAGAAAAGTTTCATAGAATCTAGTTTTCTTATGATTTTTTTGGATGGACTACCATCAAAGCCTTCCCTCTTAATATATATAAATGATCTGAAAAGTCTCGTGTAATTTCTAATTGTCCCCTATTAAATTTGTTATTTTGACTTAAACTAGTGTATAATATATTATGATTTTTTATCGAAACTTGCATTTCGAAAAGTTTCATAGAATCTGATTTTCCGATGATTTTTTGCATGGACTTCCATCATAACCTTCCCTCGTAAAATATATAAATGATATGTGAAATTTCGTATTATTTCGAAAAGTCCCCGATTTAATTTGATTTTTGAACGAAACTAGTATAAACTAGTGTATAATATATTATGACTTTTTGGCCGAAACTACATTTCGAAAAGTTTCATAGAATCTAGTTTTCTGATGATTTTTTTTGCATGGACTACCATCATAACCTTCCCTCTTAACATATATAAATGATGTGAAAAGTCTTGTGTAATTTCTAAAAGTCCCCAATTAAATTGGATTTTTTTGACCGAAACTAGTGTATAATATACTATGATTTTTGACCGAAACTTGCATTTCGAAAAGTTTCATAGAATCTAATTTTCCGATAATTTTTTGCATGGACTTCCATCAAAACCTTCCCTCATAAAATATATAAATGATATGTGAAGTTTCGTTTCATTTTGAACAGTCCCCGAATTAATTTTATTTTTGACCGAAACTAGTATAAAGTAGTGTATAATATATTATGATTTTTTGCCCGAAACATGCATTTAGAAAAGTTTCATAGATTCTAGTTTTCTGATTTTTTTTTTTGCATGGACTACCATCATAACCTTCCCTCTTAATATATATAAATGATCTGAAAAGTCTCGTGTCATTTCTAATAGTCCCCTATTAAATTTGTTATTTTGACCTAAACTAGTGTATAATATACTATGATTTTTGACCGAAACTTGCATTTCAGAAAGTTTCATAGATTCTAATTTTCCGATGATTTTTTGCATGGACTTCCATCATAACCTTCCCTCTTAAAATATATAAATGATATTAGGAGTTTCGTATCATTTCGAACAGTCCCCGATTTAATTTGATTTTTGACAGAAACTAGTGTAAACTAGTGTATAATATAATATGATTTTTTGTCTGAAACTTGCATTTCGAAAAGTTTCATAGAATCTAGGTTTCTGATGATTTGTTTGTATGGACTACCCTCATAACCTCCCCTCTTAACAAATATAAATGATCTGAAAAGTCTCGTGTCATTTCATATAGTCCTCAACTAAATTTGATTTTTTTGACTGAAACTAAATTATATTATACTATGATTTTTTATCAATAATTGCATTTAGAAAAGTTTCATAGAATCTAATTTTTCGATGATTTTTTGCATGGACTTCCATAATAACCTTCCCTCATAAAATATATAAATAATATGTGAAGTTTCGTATTATTTTGAACAATCCCCGATTTAATTTGATTTTTGACCAAAACTAGTATAAACTAGTGTATAATATATTATGACTTTTTGGCCGAAACTTGCATTTGAAAAGTTTCATAGAATCTAGTTTTATGATGATTTTTTTGCATGGACTACCATCATAACCTTCCCTCATAACATATATAAATGATATGAAAACTCTCGTGTCATTTCAAATAGTCCCCACCTAAAATTGATTTTTTTGACCGAAACTAGTGTATAATATACTATGATTTTTGACCGAAACTTGCTTTTCGAAAATTTCATAGAATCTAATTTTCTGATGATTTTTTGCATGGACTTCCATCATAACATTCCCTCGAAAATATATAAATGATATGTGAAGTTTCGTATCATGTCGAACAGTCCCCGATTTAATTTGATTTTTGACCGAAACTAGTATAAACGAGTGTATAATTTTTTTTTTTGTCTGAAACTTGCATTTCGAAAAGTTTCATAGAATCTAGTTTTCAGATGATTTTTTTGCATAGAGTACCATCATATCCTTCCCACTAAACATATATAAATGATCTGAAAAGTCTCGTATCATTTTAGATAGTCCCCAATTAAATTTGATTTTTTTGACCGAAACTAGTGTATAAAATACTATGATTTTTGATCGAAACATGCATTTCGAAAAGTTTCATAGAATCTAATTTTTTCGATGATTTTTTGCATGGAATTCCATCATAACCTTTCCTTTCAAAATATATAAATGATATTAGGAGTTTCGTATCATTTCGAACAGTCCCCGATTTAATTTGATTTTTGACAGAAACTAGTGTAAACTAGTGTATAATATATTATGATTTTTTGTCTGAAACTTGCATTTCGAAGAGTTTCATAGAATCTAGTTTTCAGATGATTTTTTTGCATAGAATACCATCATAACCTTCCATCTTAACATATATAAATGATCTGAAAAGTCTCGTGTCATTTCAATTAGTCCCCAATTAAATTTGATTTTTTTGACCGAGACTAGTGTATAATATACTATGATTTTTGACCGAAACTTGCATTTCGAAAAGTTTCATAGAATCTAATTTTTCGATGATTTTTTGCATGGACTTCCATCATAACCTTCCCTTGTAAAATATATAAATGATATGTGAAGTTTCGTATCATTTTGAACACTCCCCGATTTAATTTGATTTTTGACCGAAACTAGTATAAACCAGTGTATAATATATTATGATTTTTGGGCCGAAACTTGCATTTCGAAAAGTTTCATAGAATCTAGTTTTCAGCTGATTTTTTTTGCATGGACTACCATCATAACCTTCCCTCTTATAATATATAAATGATCTGAAAAGTCTTGTATCATTTCAAATAGTCCTCAATTAAATTTGATTTTTTTGACCGAGACTAGTGTATAATATACTATGATTTTTTACCAAAACTTGCATTTCGAAAACTTTCATAGAATCTAATTTTTCGATGATTTTTTGCAAGGACTTCCATCATAACCTTCCCTCTTAAAATATATAAATGATATGTGAAGTTTCGTATCATTTCGAACAGTCCCCGAATTAATTTTATTTTTGACCGAAACTAGTATAAACTAGTGTATAATATATTATGATTTTTTGCCCGAAACTTGCATTTAGAAAAGTTTCATAGAATCAAGTTTTCTGAATATTTTTTTGCATGGACTACCATCATAACCTTCCCTCTTAATATATATAAATGATCTGAAAAGTCTCGTGTCATTTCTAATAATCCCCTATTAAATTTATTATTTTGACCGAAACTAGTGTATAATATACTATGATTTTTTACCGAAACTTGCATTTCGAAATGTTTCATAGAATCTAATTTTCCGATGATTTTTTGCATGGACTTCCATCATAACCTTCCCTCCTAAAATATATAAATGATATGAGAAGTTTCGTTTCATTTCGAACAGTCCCCGAATTAATTTTATTTTTAAACGAAACTAGTATAAACTACTGTATAATATATTATGATTTTTTGCCCGAAACTTGCATTTAGAAAAGTTTTATAGAATCTAGTTTTCTTATGATTTTTTTGAATGGACTACCATCATAACCTTCCCTCTTAATATATATAAATGATCTGAAAAGTCTCGTGTCATTTCTAATAGTCTCCTATTAAATTTGTTATTTTGACCGAAACTATTGTATAATATACTATGCTTTTTGACTGAAACTTGCATTTCGAAAAGTGTCATAGAATCTAATTTTCCGATGATTTTTTGCATGGACTTCCATCATAACATTCCCTCGTAAAATATATAAATGATATGTGAAGTTTCGTATCATGTCGAACAGTCCCCGATTTAATTTGATTTTTGACCGAAACTAGTATAAATTAGTGTATAATATATTATGATTTTTTGGCTGAAACTTGCATTTTGAAAAGTTTCATAGAATCTAGTTTTCTGAGGATTTTTTTTGCATGGACTACCATCATAACATTCCCTCTTAACATATATAAATGATCTAAAAAGTCTTGTGTAATTTCTAATAGTCCCCAATTAAATTGGATTTTTTTGACCGAAACTAGTGTATAATATACTATGATTTTTGACCGAAACTTGCATTTCGAAAAGTTTCATAGAATCTAATTTTCCGATGTTTTTTTGCATGGACTTCCATCATAACCTTCCCTCATAAAATATATAAATGATATGTGAAGTTTTGTATCATTTCGAACAGTCCCTGAATTAATTTTATTTTTGACCGAAACTAGTATAAACTAGTGTATAATATATTATGATTTTTTGCCCGAAACATGCATTTAGAAAAGTTTCATAGAATCTAGTTTTCTGATGATTTTTTTGCATGGACTACCATTATAACCTTCCTTCTTAATATATATAAATGATCTGAAAATTCTCATGTCATTTCTAATAATCCCCTATTAAATTTATTATTTTGACCGAAACTAGTGTATAATATACTATGATTTTTGACCGAAACTTGCATTTCGAAAAGTTTCATAGATTCTAATTTTCCGATGATTTTTTGCATGGACTTCCATCATAACCTTCCCTCGTAAAATATATAAATGATATGTGAAGTTTCGTATCATTTCAAACAGTCCCCGATTTAATTTGATTTTTGACCGAAACTAGTATAAACTAGTGTTTAATATATTATGATTTTTTGGCCGAAAAATGCATCTCGAAAGGTTTCATAGAATCTAGTTTTCTGATGATTTTTTTGCATGGACTACCATCATAACCTTCCCTCTTAACATATATAAATGATCTGAAAAGTCTTGTGTAATTTCTAATAGTTCCCAATTAAATTGGATTTTTTTGATCGAAACAAGTGTATAATATACTATGATTTTTGACCGAAACTTGCATTTCTAAAAGTTTCAGAGAATCTAATTTTCCGATGATTTTTTGCATGGACTTCCATCATAACCTTCCCTCCTAAAATATATAAATGATATGAAAAGTTTCGTTTCATTTCGAACAATCCCCGAATTAATTTTATTTTTGACCGAAACTAGTATAATCTAGTGTATAATATATTATGATTTTTTACCCGAAACTTGCATTTAGAAAAGTTTCATAGAATGTAGTTTTCTTATGATTTTATTGCATGGACTACCATCATAACCTTCCCTCTTAATATATATAAATGATCTGAAAAGTATCGTGTCATTTCTAATAGTCTCCTATTAAATTTGTTATTTTGACCGAAACTATTGTATAATATACTATGTTTTTTGACTGAAACTAGCATTTCGAAAAGTTTCATAGAATCTAATTTTCCGATGATTTTTTGCATGGACTTCCATCATAACCTTCCCTCGTAAAATATATAAATGATATGTGAAGTTTCGTATCATTTCGAACAGTCCCCGATTTAATTTGATTTATGACCGAAACTAGTATAAACTATTGTATAATATATTATGCTTTTTTGGCCGAAACTTGCATTTCAAAAAGTTTTATAGAATCTATTTTTCTATGATTTTTTCATGGACTTCCATCATAACCTTCCCTCGTAAAATATATAAATGATATTAGAAGTTTCTTATCATTTCAAACAGTCCCTGATTTAATTTGATTTTTGACCGAAACTAGTGTAAACTAGTGTATAATATATTATGATTTTTTGGCCGAAATTTGCATTTCGAAAAGTTTCATAGAATCTAGGTTTCAATTGATTTGTTTGTATGGACTACCCTCATAACCTCCCCTCTTAACATATATAAATGATCTGAAAAGTCTCGTGTCATTTCAAATAGTCCTCAACTAAATTTGTTTTTTTTTACTGAAACTAGTGTATATTATACTATGATTTTTTATCGAAAATTGCATTTCGAAAAGTTTCATAGAATCTAATTTTTCGATGATTTTTTTGCATGGACTTCCATAATAACATTCCCTTGTAAAATATATAAATAATATGTGAAGTTTCGTATTATTTCGAACAATCCCCGATTTAATTTGATTTTTGACCAAAACTAGTATAAACTAGTGTATAATATATTATGATTTTTTGGCCGAAACTTGCATTTCGAAAAGTTTCATGGAATCTAGTTTTCTGATGATGTTTTTGCATGGACTACCATCATAACCTTCCCCAATTAAAATTGATTTTTTTTACCGAAACTAGTGTATAATATACTATGATTTTTGACCGAAACATGCGTTTCGAAAAGTGTCATAGAATCTAATTTTCCGATGATTTTGTGCATGGACTTCCATCATAACATTCCCTCGTAAAATATATAAATGATATGTGAAGTTTCGTATCATGTCGAACAGTCCCCGATTTAATTTGATTTTGACCGAAACTATTATAAACGAGTGTATAATTTTTTTTTTGTCTGAAACTTGCATTTCGAAAAGTTTCATTGAATCTAGTTTTCAGATGATTTTTTTGCATAGAGTACCATCATATCCTTCCCTCTTAACATATATAAATTATCTGAAAAGTCTTGTGTAATTTCTAATAGTCCCCAATTAAATTGGATTTTTTTGACCGAAACTAGTGTATAATATACTATGATTTTTGACCGAAACTTGCATTTCGAAAAGTTTCATAGAATCTAATTTTCCGATGATTTTTTGCATGGACTTCCATCATAACCTTCCCTCGTAAAATATATAAATGATATGTGAAGTTTTGTATCATTTCGAACAGTCCCCGAATTAATTTTATTTTTGACCGAAACTAGTATAAACTAGTGTATAATATATTATGATTTTTTTCCCGAAACTTGCATTTAGAAACGTTTCATAGAATCTAGTTTTCTTATGATTTTTTTGCATGGACTACCATCATAACCTTCCCTCTTATTATATATAAATGATCTGAAAAGTCTCGTGTCATTTCTAATAATCCCCTATTAAATTTATTATTTTGACCGAAACTAGTGGATAATATACTATGAATTTTGACCGAAACTTGCATTTCGAAAAGTTTCATAGATTCTAATTTTCTGATGATTTTTTGCATGGTCTTCCATCATAACCTTCCCTCGTAAAATATATAAATGATATGTGTAGTTTCGTATCATTTCAAACAGTCCCCGATTTAATTTAATTTTTGACCGAAACTAGTATAAACTAGTGTATAATATATTATGATTTTTTGGCCGAAAAATGCATTTCGAAAAGTTTCATAGAATCTAATTTTCCGATAATTTTTTGCATGGACTACCATCATAACCTTCCCTCTTAATATATATAAATGATCTGAAAAGTCTCGTGTCATTTCTAATAGTCCCCTATTAAATTTGTTATTTTGACCGAAACTAGTGTATAATATACTATGATTTTTTACCGAAACTTGCATTTCGAAAAGTTTCATAGATTCTAATTTTCCGATGATTTTTTGCATGGACTTCCATCATAACCTTCCCTCGTAAAATATATAAATGATATGTGATGTTTCGTATCATTTCAAACAGTCCCCGATTTAATTTGATTTTTGACTGAAACTAGTATAAACTAGTGTATAATATATTATGATTTTTTGCCCGAAACTTGCATTTAGAAAAGTTTCATAGAATCTAATTTTCTTATGATTTTTTTGCATGGACTACCATCATAACTTCCCTCTTAACATATATAAATGATCTGAAAAGTCTCGTGTCATTTCTAATAATCCCCAATTAAATTTATTATTTTGACCGAAACTAGTGGATAATATACTATGATTTTTGACCGAAACTTGCATTTCGAAAAGTTTCATAGATTCTAATTTTCCGATGATTTTTTGCATGGACTTCCATCATAACCTTCCCTCGTAAAATATATAAATGATATGTGAAGTTTCGTATCATTTCAAACAGTCCCCGATTTAATTTGATTTTTGACTGAAACTAGTATAAACTAGTGTATAATATATTATGCTTTTTTGGCCGAAACTTGCATTTCGAAAAGTTTCATAGAATCTAGTTTTCTGATGATTTTTTTGCAGGGACTATAATCATAACCTTCCCTCTTAACATATATAAATGATCTGAAAAGTCTTGTGTAATTTCTAATAGTTCCCAATTAAATTGGATTTTTTTGACCGAAACTAGTGTATAATATACTATGATTTTTGACCGAAACTTTCATTTCGAAAAGTTTCATAGAATCTAATTTTCCGATGATTTTTTGCATGGACTTCCATCATAACCTTCCCTCATAAAATATATAAATGATATGTGAAGTTTTGTATCATTTCGAAAAGTCCCCGAATTAATTTTATTTTTCACCGAAACTAGTATAAACTAGTGTATAATATATTATGATTTTTTGCCCGAAACTTGCATTTAGAAAAGTTTCCTAGAATCTAGTTTTCTTATGATTTTTTTGCATGGACTACCATCATAACCTTCCCTCTTAATATATATAAATGATCTGAAAAGTCTCGTGTGATTTCTAATAGTCCCCTATTAAATTTGTTATTTTGACCGAAACTAGTGTATAATATACTATGATTTTTGACCGAAACTTGCATTTCGAAAAGTTTCATAGATTCTAATTTTTCGAAGATTTTTTGCATGGAATTCCATCATAACCTTCCCTCGTAAAATATATAAATGATATGTGAAGTTTCGTATCATTTCAAACAGTCCCCGATTTAATTTGATTTTTGACCGAAACTAGTATAAACTAGTGTATAATATATTATTCTTTTTTGGCCGAAACATGCATTTTGAAAAGTTTCATAGAATCTAGTTTTCTGATGATTTTTTTGCAGGGACTACCATCATAACCTTCCCTCTTAACATATATAAATGATCTGAAAAGTCTTGTGTAATTTCTAATAGTTCCCAATTAAATTGGATTATTTTAACCGAAACTAGAGAATTATATACTATGATTTTTGACCGAAACTTGCGTTTCGAAAAGTTTCATAGAATCTAATTTTCTGATTATTTTTTGCATGGATTTCCATCATAACCTTCCCTCGTAAATTATATAAATGATATGTGAAGTTTCGTATAATTTCGAACAGTCCCCGAATTAATTATATTTTTCACCGAAACTAGTATAAACTAGTGTATAATATATTATGATTTTTTGCCCGAAACGTGCATTTAGAAAAGTTTCATAGAATCTAGTTTTCTTATGATTTTTTTGAATGGACTACCATCATAACCTTCCCTCTTAATATATATAAATGATCTGTAAAGTCTCGTGTGATTTCTAATAGTTCCCTATTAAATTTGTTATTTTGACCGAAACAAGTGTATAATATATTATGATTTTTGACCGAAACTTGCATTTCGAAAAGTTTCATAGATTCTAATTTTTCAATGATTTTTTGCATGGACTTCCATCATAACCTTCCCTCGTAAAATATATAAATTATATGTGAAGTTTCGTATCATTTCAAACAGTCCCCGATTTAATTTGATTTTTGACCGAAACTAGTATAAATAAGTGTATAATATATTATGCTTTTTTGGCCGAAACTTGCATTTCGAAAAGTTTCATAGAATCTAGTTTTCTGATGATTTTTTGCATGGACTTCCATCATAACCTTCCCTCGTAAATTATATAAATGATATGTGAAGTTTCGTATCATTTCGAACAGTCCCCGAATTAATTTTATTTTTCACCGAAACTAGTATAAACTAGTGTATAATATATTGTGATTTTTTGCCCGAAACTTGCATTTAGAAAAGTTTCATAGAATCTAGTTTTCTTATGATTTTTTTGGATGGACTACCATCAAAGCCTTCCCTCTTAATATATATAAATGATCTGAAAAGTCTCGTGTAATTTCTAATAGTCCCCTATTAAATTTGTTATTTTGACTTAAACTAGTGTATAATATACTATGATTTTTTATCGAAACTTGCATTTCGAAAAGTTTCATAGAATCTGATTTTCCGATGATTTTTTGCATGGACTTCCATCATAACCTTCCCTCGTAAAATATATAAATGATATGTGAAGTTTCGTATTATTTCGAAAAGTCCCCGATTTAATTTGATTTTTGACCGAAACTAGTATAAACTAGTGTATAATATATTATGACTTTTTGGACGAAACTACATTTCAAAAAGTTTCATAGAATCTAGTTTTCTGATGATTTTTTTTGCATGGACTACCATCATAACCTTCCCTCTTAACATATATAAATGATGTGAAAAGTCTTGTGTAATTTCTAAAAGTCCCCAATTAAATTGGATTTTTTTGACCGAAACTAGTGTATAATATACTATGATTTTTGACCGAAACTTGCATTTCGAAAAGTTTCATAGAATCTAATTTTCCGATAATTTTTTGCATGGACTTCCATCATAACCTTCCCTCATAAAATATATAAATGATATGTGAAGTTTCGTTTCATTTTGAACAGTCCCCGAATTAATTTTATTTTTGACCGAAACTAGTATAAACTAGTGTATAATATATTATGATTTTTTGCCCGAAACTTGCATTTAGAAAAGTTTCATAGATTCTAGTTTTCTGATTTTTTTTTTTGCATGGACTACCATCATAACCTTCCCTCTTAATATATATAAATGATCTGAAAAGTCTCGTGTCATTTCTAATAGTCCCCTATTAAATTTGTTATTTTGACCGAAACTAGTGTATAATATACTATGATTTTTGACCGAAACTTGCATTTCAGAAAGTTTCATAGATTCTAATTTTCCGATGATTTTTTGCATGGACTTCCATCATAACCTTCCCTCGTAAAATATATAAATGATATTAGGAGTTTCGTATCATTTCGAACAGTCCCCGATTTAATTTGATTTTTGACAGAAACTAGTGTAAACTAGTGTATAATATATTATGATTTTTTGTCTGAAACTTGCATTTCGAAAAGTTTCATAGAATCTAGGTTTCTGATGATTTGTTTGTATGGACTACCCTCATAACCTCCCCTCTTAACAAATATAAATGATCTGAAAAGTCTCGTGTCATTTCAAATAGTCCTCAACTAAATTTGATTTTTTTGACTGAAACTAGTGTATATTATACTATGATTTTTTATCAATAATTGCATTTAGAAAAGTTTCATAGAATCTAATTTTTCGATGATTTTTTGCATGGACTTCCATAATAACCTTCCCTCATAAAATATATAAATAATATGTGAAGTTTCGTATTATTTTGAACAATCCCCGATTTAATTTGATTTTTGACCAAAACTAGTATAAACTAGTGTATAATATATTATGACTTTTTGGCCGAAACTTGCATTTGAAAAGTTTCATAGAATCTAGTTTTATGATGATTTTTTTGCATGGACTACCATCATAACCTTCCCTCATAACATATATAAATGATATGAAAACTCTCGTGTCATTTCAAATAGTCCCCACCTAAAATTGATTTTTTTGACCGAAACTAGTGTATAATATACTATGATTTTTGACCGAAACTTGCTTTTCGAAAATTTCATAGAATCTAATTTTCTGATGATTTTTTGCATGGACTTCCATCATAACATTCCCTCGAAAATATATAAATGATATGTGAAGTTTCGTATCATGTCGAACAGTCCCCGATTTAATTTGATTTTTGACCGAAACTAGTATAAACGAGTGTATAATTTTTTTTTTGTCTGAAACTTGCATTTCGAAAAGTTTCATAGAATCTAGTTTTCAGATGATTTTTTTGCATAGAGTACCATCATATCCTTCCCACTAAACATATATAAATGATCTGAAAAGTCTCGTATCATTTCAGATAGTCCCCAATTAAATTTGATTTTTTTGACCGAAACTAGTGTATAAAATACTATGATTTTTGATCGAAACATGCATTTCGAAAAGTTTCATAGAATCTAATTTTTCGATGATTTTTTGCATGGACTTCCATCATAACCTTTCCTTTCAAAATATATAAATGATATTAGGAGTTTCGTATCATTTCGAACAGTCCCCGATTTAATTTGATTTTTGACAGAAACTAGTGTAAACTAGTGTATAATATATTATGATTTTTTGTCTGAAACTTGCATTTCGAAGAGTTTCATAGAATCTAGTTTTCAGATGATTTTTTTGCATAGAGTACCATCATAACCTTCCATATTAACATATATAAATGATCTGAAAAGTCTCGTGTCATTTCAATTAGTCCCCAATTAAATTTGATTTTTTTGACCGAGACTAGTGTATAATATACTATGATTTTTGACCGAAACTTGCATTTCGAAAAGTTTCATAGAATCTAATTTTTCGATGATTTTTTGCATGGACTTCCATCATAACCTTCCCTTGTAAAATATATAAATGATATGTGAAGTTTCGTATCATTTTGAACACTCCCCGATTTAATTTGATTTTTGACCGAAACTAGTATAAACCAGTGTATAATATATTATGATTTTTGGGCCGAAACTTGCATTTCGAAAAGTTTCATAGAATCTAGTTTTCAGCTGATTTTTTTTTGCATGGACTACCATCATAACCTTCCCTCTTATAATATATAAATGATCTGAAAAGTCTTGTATCATTTCAAATAGTCCCCAATTAAATTTGATTTTTTTGACCGAGACTAGTGTATAATATACTATGATTTTTGACCAAAACTTGCATTTCGAAAACTTTCATAGAATCTAATTTTTCGATGATTTTTTGCAAGGACTTCCATCATAACCTTCCCTCTTAAAATATATAAATGATATGTGAAGTTTCGTATCATTTCGAACAGTCCCCGATTTAATTTGAATTTTGACCTAAACTAGTATAAACTAGTGTATATTATATTATGATTTTTTGGCCAAAACTTGCATTTGGAAAACTTTCATTGAATCCAGTTTTCTGATGATTTTTTTGCAAGGACTACCATTATAACCTTCTCTCTTAACATATATACATGATCTGAAAAGTCTCGTGTCATTTCAAATAATCCCAAGATAAATTTGATTTTTTTGATCGAAACTAGTGTATATATACTATGATTTTTGACCGAAACTTGCATTTCAAAAGGTTTTATAGAATCATATTGTTCGATGATTTTTTCATGGACCTCCATCATAACCATCCCTCGTAAAATATATAAATGATATTAGAAGTTTCTTATCATTTCGAACAGTCCCTGATTTAATTTGATTTTTGACTGAAACTAGTGTATAATATATTATGATTTTTTGGCCGAAATTTACATTTCGATCGGTTTAATAGAATCTAGGTTTCTGATGATATGTTTGCATGGACTACCATCATAACCTCCCCTCTTAACATATATAAATGATCTGAAAAGTCTCGTGTCATTTCAAATAGTCCTCAACTAAATTTGATTTTTTCGACCGAAACTAGTGTATATTATACTATGATTTTTTATCGAAACTTGCTTTTCGAAAAGTTTCATAGAATCTAATTTTTCGATGATTTTTTGCATGGACTTCTATCATAACCTTCCCTCGTAAAATATATAAATGATATGTGACGTTTCGTATTATTTCGAACAGTCCCCGATTTAATTTGATTTTTGACCCAAACTAGTATAAACTAGTGTATAATATAATATGATTTTTTGGCCGAAACTTGCATTTCGAAAAGTTTCATAGAATCTAGTTTTCTGATGATTTTTTTGCATGCACTACCATCATAACCTTCCCTCATAACATATATAAATTATCTGAAAACTCTCGTGTCATTTCAAATAATCCCCAACTAAATTTGATTTTTTTGACTGAAACTAGTGTATAATATACTATGATTTTTGACCGAAACTTGCGTTTCGAAAAGTTTCATAGAATCTAATTTTCCGATGATTTTTTCAATGGACTTCCATCATAACATTCCCTCGTAAAATATATAAATGATATGTGAAGTTTCGTATCATGTCGAACAGTCCCCGATTTAATTTGATTTTTGACCGAAACTAGTATAAATGAGTGTATAATATTTTTTTTTGGGGTGAAACTTGCATTTCGAAAAGTTTCATAGAATCTAGTTTTCAGATGATTTTTTTGCATAGAGTACCTTCATATACTTCCATCTTAACATATATAAATGATTTTAAAGTCTCGTATCATTTCAGATAGTCCCCAATTAAATTTGATTTTTTGACCGAAACTAGTGTATAATATACTATGATTTTTTATCGAATCATGCATTTCGAAAAGTTTCATAGAATCTAATTTTTCGATGATTTTTTGCATGGACTTCCATCACAACCTTTCCTTGCAAAATATATAAATGATATTAGGAGTTTTATATCATTTCGAACAGTCCCCGATTTAATTTGATTTTTGACAGAAACTAGTATAAACTAGTGTATAATATATTATGATTTTTTGGCCGAAACTTGCATTTCGAAACGTTTCATAGAATCTAGTTTTCAAATGATTTTTTTGCATGGACTACCATCATAACCTTCCCTCTTAACATATATAAATGATCTGAAAAGTCTCGTATCATTTCAAATAGTCCACGATTAAATTTGATTTTTTCGCCTAAACTAGTGTATAATATACAATGATTTTTGACTGAAACTTGCATTTCGATAAGTTTCATAGAATCTAATATTTATATGATTTTTTGCATGGACTTCCATAATAACCTTCCCTCGCAAAATATATAACTGATATGTGAAGTTTCGTATCATTTCGAACAGTCCCCGATTTAATTTGATTTTTGACCGAAACTAGTATAAACTAGTTATAATATATTATTATTTTTTGGCCGAAACTTACATTTGGAAAACTTTCATAGAATCTAGTTTTCAGATGATTTTTTTGTATAGAGTACCATCATAACCTTCCCTCTTAACATATATAAATGATCTGAAAAGTCTAGTATCATTTCAATTAGTCCCCAATTAAATTTGATTTTTTTGACCGAGACTAGTGTATAATATATTATGATTTTTAACCGAAACTTGCATTTCGAAAAGTTTCATAGAATCTAATTTTTCGATGATTTTTTGCATGGACTTCCATCATAACCATCCCTTGTAAAATATATAAATGATATGTGAAGGTTCGTATCATTTCGAACAGTCCCCGATTTAATCTGATTTTTGACCGAAACTAGTATAAACTAGTGTATAATATATTATGATTTTTTGGCCGAAACTTGCATTTCGAAAAGTTTCATAGAATCTAGTTTTCAGCTGATATGTTTTGCATGGACTACCATCATAACCTTCCCTCTTATAATATATAAATGATCTTAAAAGTCTCGTATCATTTCAAATAGTCCCCAATTAAATTTGATTTTTTTGACCGACACTAGTGTATAATATACTATGATTTTTGACCGAAACTTGCATTTCGAAAAGTTTCATAGAATCTAATTTTTCGATGATTTTTTGCATGGACTTCCATCATAACCTTCTCTCTTAAAATTATAAATGATATGTGAAGTTTCGTATCATTTCGAACAGTCCCCGATTTAATTTGATTTTTGACCGAAACTAGTATAAACTAGTGTATATTATATTATGATTTTTTGGCCGAAACTTGCATTTGGAAAACTTTCATAGAATCTAGTTTTCTGATAATTTTTTTGCATGGACTACCATTATAACCTTCTCTCTTAACATATATACATGATCTGAAAAGTCTCGTGTCATTTCAAATAATCCCAAGATAAATTTGATTTTTTTGATCGAAACTAGTGTATATATACTATGATTTTTGACCGAAACTTGCATTTCAAAAGGTTTTATAGAATCAAATTATTCTATGATTTTTTCATGGACTTCCATCATAACCATCCCTCGTAAAATATATAAATGATATTAGAAGTTTCTTATCATTTCGAACAGTCCCTGATTTAATTTGATTTTTGACTGAAACTAGTGTATAATATATTATGATTTTTTGGCCGAAATTTACATTTCGATCGGTTTCATAGAATCTAGGTTTCTGATGATATGTTTGCATGGACTACATCCATATCCTTCCCTCTTAAAATATATAAATGATTTGAAAATCTCGTATCATTTCAGATAGTCCCCAATTAAATTTGATTTTTTTGCCCGAAACTAGTGTATAATATACTATGATTTTTGATCGAAACATGCATTTCGAAAAGTTTCATAGAATCTAATTTTTCGATGATTTTTTGCATGGACTTCCATCATAACATTACCTCGCAAAATATATAAATGATATTAGAAGTTTCGTATCATTTCGAACAGTCCCCGATTTAATTTGATTTTTGAACTAAACTAGTATAAACTAGTGTATAATATATTATGATTTTTTGGCTGAAACTTGCATTTCGAAGAGTTTCATAGAATCTAGTTTTCGGACGATTTTTTGGAATAGACTACCATCATAACCTTCCCTTTTAACATATATAAATGATCTGAAAAGTCTAGTATCATTTTTATTATTCCCGAATTAAATTTGATTTTTTTGGCCGAAACTAGTGTATAATATACTATGATGTTTTACCGAAACTTGCATTTCGAAAAATTTCATAGAATCTAATTTTTCGATGATTTTTTGCATGGACTTCCATCATAACCTTCCCTCGTAAAATATATAAATGATATGTGAAGTTTCTTATCATTTCGAACAGTCCCCGATTGAATTTGATTTTTGACCGAAACTAGTATAAACTAGTGTATAATATATTATGATTTTTTGGCCGAAACTTGCATTTCGAAACGTTTCATAGAATCTAGTTTTCAAATGATTTTTTTGCATGGACTAACATCATAACCTTCCCTCTTAACATATATAAATGATCTGAAAAGTCTCGTATCATTTCAAATAGTCCACAATTAAATTTGATTTTTTTGGCCGAAACTAGTGTATAATATACAATGATTTTTGACTGAAACTTGCATTTCGATAAGTTTCATAGAATCTAATATTTTGATGATTTTTTGCATGGACTTCCATAATAACCTTCCCTCGCAAAATATATAACTGATATGTGAAGTTTCGTATCATTTCGAACAGTCCCCGATTTAATTTGATTTTTGACCGAAACTAGTATAAACTAGTTATAATATATTATTATTTTTTGGCCGAAACTTGCATTTGGAAAACTTTCATAGAATCTAGTGTTCAGATGATTTTTTTGTATAGAGTACCATCATAACCTTCCCTCTTAACATATATAAATGATCTGAAAAGTCTAGTATCATTTCAATTGGTCCCCAATTAAATTTGATTTTTTTGACCGAGACTAGTGTATAATATACTATGATTTTTGACTGAAAAATTGCATTTCGAAAAGTTTCATAGAATCTAATTTTTCGATGATTTTTTGAATGGACTTCCATCATAACCTTCCCTCGTAAAATATATAAATGATATGGGAAGTTTCGTATCATTTCGAACAGTCCCCGGTTTAATTTGATTTTTGACCGAAACTAGTATAAACTAGTGTATAATATATTATGATTTTTTGGCCGAAACTTGCATTTCAAAAAGTTTCATAGAATCTAGTTTTCAGATGATTTTTTTTGCATGGACTACCATCATAACCTTCCCTCTTAACATATATAAATAATCTGAAAAGTCTCGTATCATTTCAAATAGTCCCCAATTAAATTTGATTTTTTTTTACCGAAACTAGTGTATAATATACTATGATTTTTTACCGAAACTTGCATTTCGAAAAGTTTCATAGAATCTAAATTTTCGATGATTTTTTGCATGGACTTCCATCATATCCTTCCCTCTTAAAATATATAAATGATATGTGAAGTTTCGTATCATTTCGAGCAGTCCCCGATTTAATTTGATTTTTGACCGAAACTAGTATAAACTAGTGTATAATATATTATGATTTTTTGGCTGAAACTTGCATTTGGAAAACTTTCATAGAATCTAGTTTTCTGATGATTTTTTTGCATGGACTACCATTATAACCTTCTCTCTTAACATATATAAATGATCTGAAAAGTCTCGTGTCATTTCAAATAATCCCAAGATAAATTTGATTTTTTGATCGAAACTAGTGTATATATACAATGATTTTTGACCGAAACTTGCATTTCAAAAGTTTTATAGAATCATATTTTTCGATGATTTTTTCATGGACTTCCATCATAACCATCCCTCGTAAAATATATAAATGATATTAGAAGTTTCTTATCATTTCGAACAGTCCCTGATTTAATTTTATTTTTGACCGAAACTAGTGTAAACTAGTGTATAATATATTACGATTTTTTGGCCGAAATTTGCATTTCGAAAGGTTTCATAGAATCTAGGTTTCTGATGATTTTTTTGCATGGACTACCATCATAACCTCCCCTCTTAACATATATAAATGATCTGAAAAGTCTCGTGTCATTTCAAATAGTCCTCAACTAAATTTGATTTTTTTGACCGAAACTAGTGTATATTATACTATGATTTTTTTTATCGAAACTTGCATTTCGAAAAGTTTCATAGAATCTAATTTTTCGATGATTTTTTGCATGGACTTCCATCATAAACTTCCCTCGCAAAATATATAAATGATATTAGAAGTTTCGTATCATTTCGAACAGTCCCCGATTTAATTTGATTTTTGAACGAAACTAGTATATACTAGTGTATAATATATTATGATTTTTTGGCTGAAACTTACCTTTCGAAGAGTTTCATAGAATATAGTTTTCAGATGATTTTTTTGCATAGAGTACCATCATAACCTTCCCTCTTAACATATATAAATGATCTGAAAAGTTTAATATCATTTCAATTAGTCCCCAATTATCATATCATAATCATCATGAGCATACCATATCCTTAGCATTTTGCATAGAAAAATGAAGCTTAGCACTCACATGTTCTAGCATTAGGCATATGGTCGGTCATCCGGAAAATCTGGACCTTCAGGTCAAAATTAGGAGCAGGGTGATTTGGCAAGAATTTCACAGGATCATTTTGCAAGCTTGGTATCATGTTCAGAGCCCTAAAAAGAGAGGGAGGATCAAAATTTGTTTGAAACGGTTGGCATCAGCTTATTCTTGAAGGTTCCCACCAAAAGGAGGGAAATTCAAAATTCACTGGCGTTAACCGGTTAACGGATTGGTTAACCGGTTAACGGCCACGAATTTTTAATTTTCAGCAGCAATTCAGCATGTGTGTTTTTGCTCTTTTTCATTTTTCTGGTTTTTATTCATTTTTGAATTAATTGGAAATTAAAGGAAAGATCTAGAGCTCTTGTCCAAGCCTAATCCCATTGCTACATCCTAATCACACTACCCAAACCATAATTTTGGATCCCAATCCTAATTTTTGGGCCCCAAACCTAAACCATATTTAATCATTTCTCTCCAAACCAAAAAGGCTCTCCCTCATTTTTTTTCAGTCTCATTTTCTGAATTTTCATTCTTCTCACTCACAATTCTCTCACTTTTCTCTCCCAATTTTCCAAATCACTCAAAGTTCCTCTTTGAAGATCACATAACCTTGCCTTGAGGTGTGTAGATCTTGGAATTAAACCTCCATTCACAGCTTCTTTGCATCTTTTTGCTGGTTTTATTGGATATTCAGATCTGGTTTGAGATCTAGAAGTGCTTTTGGATCCAAAATTTTGCATCAAGAGCTTGTTCTTGCATTTATTTTGCACGGAGTGTGGAGCTTAGCATCGGATCTTCAAAGTTTTGCGCGAGATCTCTCATTTTCAGCTCAATCAACAATTACCAAAGCATACCTCAGCTTTGTAGGTTGGTTAATTTCAGATCTAGCTCTGTTTTTAGCTTATTTGCATGCTTGTGCTTTAAATCTACCATGTGCTTGTGTATTTGATTGTGTTGCATGAATTGATTGGTTGATTTGTATCCGGATCCGATTGTTATTGTTCATGAGCTTAATGATAGGAATTAATGTGAATTGATACTTTATCTTCATGTTCAAATGCTTGCTGGACTGGTATGAGATTGTTTGGAATAAGCTGGTTGGGAGCTGATTTTTGCAGGTTTTTGCTGTTGTCTTAACAGTGTTAACCGGTTAACGGATTGGTTAACCGGTTAATGCACCTGATTTGTGTTGTGTTTATACAGGTTCTGGCATGGTTAACCGGTTAACGGATTGGTTAACCGGTTAACACTGAAGCAGTAAGCTACTTTTGAGTTATTTTTGGCATGTTTGATCTCCATACTTGTCCTAAATACCATGGATCATTATATGATCATTGAACATGTTTGTTTGAGTAGTTTTCTTGTTGATCAATGCATGCTTCCGTGTTTTCGACACGCAAATGTTTGGTTGTTCCATGTATGACCTATTATGTGATCTTGATTAGTGCGAACTTTGAGCATGTCTTTGCCTTGATTTTATTAATGAGCATGAGCTGGATTTACTAATTATTTCAGGGGCCTTGGTAAGTAAGAGGTGTGGATGTGTTTCCCACATCTCCAAATCTCATTTCTTCTCTTCTTGTTTCTTTATTGAACTAACCATTGGTTGTTGGGCTTAGGCCTTTCTCATCCCTTCTTCTATCTTCTTCTTCTCTTTTTCACTAGGATAGAAACATCACTAACCCTTAGGACATCCATGCATGTTAACACATAGGATTTTTTTTAGTTCCCCTTAGAATTTTTCCTTTGAGATCCTTTTTCTTCTTCTTCTCTTCTCATCTCATAACTCTAAAAAACACTTTAATAAGTTTGATGTGATTCATTGATTCATAGCCTTATTCCATGAGGTATGCTTGTAGTCTTCCCATCTTGGGATAGTACATGTTTATCTTGTAATGCACAAGTCTGATCAAGGTATCTTCTTCATAAAAGAAAAGCATAAAAAACACTTTTTCATCAAAAATACAAAACACTTAATAAGTAACAAGTTAGTGAGCCTAGGCCTTAATCTTTGGGTTCAAGTTTTGAGGATCTTCTCCTTACTTGAGTGTGCTTGTTCTATTATTCCATCTTGGAATGTAGTGACAAGTGCACATTTCTTGGAAAAGAGCTTGAGTTCACTTCCTTGTGACACATTCATAAATGCTTCTAAAAAACACAAACCAATAATAAGCGTCTTTCCTTCGGGAATTCTTTTCTCATCTCCTTCGCTCCGTACGCGAACTTGCTCCTACTTGTCATCTTACGAGACGGTTACGCACTCGTCATCCGAGTCTGCAACACCTGAGCAATGGCATAGGTTGTTCAAGCTTTAATTCACAAGCAATTTTCCTTTTAGTACCCCTAGTTAGGGGAACTACGGCGTCTCTGATCCTCATTATCCTGATGAGGTACGTAGGCAGCGGGGTAGGGCCCGTTCGAGCACAATCTTTATTTTCCCTACATTTTTCTCTTTATTCTCTTATTCAATTCTTTTCCAGTTCCAGTTTTCTTTTCTTTTTCATTTCTTTTGCTGCAGCTTTCATACCCTCACCCTTTGAAATAGTTTCTTTCGCAAGCGTGGATCCCGTCGGGTACGGCGGACGATCTGGGTGCTAATACCTTCCCAGGTCGTAACCGACTCCCGAACTCAATATCTTTGGTTCGCAGGACCTGTGTCCTTCCTCTTCTTTTCTTCTGGTTTGTGCAACATTACCATTCCCTCTCTTCGGGATAAAAATGCATGGCTGGCGACTCTATTCTTTTTTCCGCGCCACTTTCGCGTTTGTACCAGGATGGAAATCCGGGGAGCGATAATATTATGATAAAAATCCCCGTTCCCGTTACATATCAGAGCTCTTAGGCTACGGACATCAACATCAAAAGCATTCCTCAAGCACCTGAATTATTTGTACTTCCGAAGAAGCACAGACACAACAAAACAGACAAAGGGGTGAGAAATAGTTTCATAACATAACGGTGCAAATAACACCTCAAGGATAATCACACTTAAATACACATCAGGTAACATCAACAATCATTTAAATGGATGCAATGTAACTCACTGACACAATTCAACAATGTGGTGCCGACTTTCAACAATGGTTCATTAATTCGAACCCGGATGTATCGCTTACGCTCCACCGAGACACGATCATTCCTGCACCAACGATTTGCAATGAATCTGAATGATCACTTACACTCCATTGAGACATGATCATTCCACCAAATGTGTATGCATATGCAGACTCAAACACATACACCATAATACAAATACCCATGACAACGGTCATGCCTTCACGATCCAAATGATCTCATCAATTATCAATCACATCATCATATCATTATGTTAAACACATAACACATGCTCATAATTCACACAACTCAATTGCAATAGTAGCAAATGTATGCCTCTAATACAATCATCACAATTTCATTCACTAAAGTTTAGTTGTCAAGTCATATACTTATTACTAAACCTCAATTTATTGCCTTAAATACTCGGAGGAACCTAAACTAAAAGAATGGGTCAAAACTGTATCAAAATTCCTTGATTTTCCAAAATACAGAGGCCGGACACGGCCCCGTGCCCCTGCCACGGCCCATGTCACACGGCCTGAACACTCCCATCTAAAACCAAAAATTCACGCAAATACAGAAGGCTGACACGGCCCCCGTGTCAGCTGATACTGCCTGTATCAGACCACCTGTAGCAAAAATCCAAAATCATAACATAATTCTTCAAACCAGAAGCCTGACACTGCCCCCGTGTCAGCTGACACTACCCGTGTCAGACCACCTACGCCCAAAAATCAGCTTTTTCAAAAATCACTTTTCTCCCCCAATTTCATGCCAGTTCGAATCCCATCACTTATATCTCACTTTTATCACCCAAAAAAATCCAAATATTGTTCTTATACTTATTTTATATTTCTAATTCCTCATTATCTTCTCAACCTAACATCACTAATCAATTAGGAAAATTCTAGGTTTTACTATCTTCTCAATTTACATCATCATCAACAATACTAATATAACAATTTTCATACAACTCATATTTCACAATCCAATAACAATTATCTCACATAGAAACAATTCACAAGGTTAATTCATACACATACCACAATTTCACCAAAACAAACCAAAATCATACAATTCCTAAGAGAGTAAGGAACTCCCAACTACCCTTTCATGTTAGATCACCAATATAGAACCCTTTATCCCCCCTTACCTTGAATTGGGATGATTTCTTCACAAACTTCGATCTCGATGATCTATGCTCCTTGGCTTTTCTCCTCTTCTCCTTTTTCTCCAGAACTCTCTGTTTTTCGTCAAAAAAATTACGATGAATGAGAATTGTATCCCTTTTTCCACTTACATAAAACAAGCAAATTCCACATTTGCCCCTTATACCTCTAACTTCTCCTTTTCTCATTTAAATAATAATATTATAATAATATTCCACCTCATCCTCATATTATTATTTTAAAAAACCACATAATTCTTTAATTATTTCCAATTATACTCCAAAATTCTTATTATTATTTTATAAAAATTAAGGCGTTACATGTTTCATATGTTTGTTAATGATATATGAATATGTGATATGTTGTAGTATGTGTTGCATTGTGTTGTCGTGGTATGAGTTAAATTACATGATTATATGTGAAGAATGCATGATAATCGTGATGGTAATGACTAGTAGTATATTGATCGATGTTGTGATAAGTGGTTGTTATTGTGATGTTGTATGATGTAGTCATTATGAGTATGCATGTATGTCATTGATTTTGCATGACATGTTGCATAGTTGAATAACATACCAAGGTGGGGTATAGTCGTCGTTGTTATGTTGGTGCGGTCATGAAATAGGGATCGTACGTGGCCATGAAATAGGGGTAGAGGGTGTGATCATGAAATAGGGATCATATTAGACCATGAAAGAGGGGTGGAGAGTTCCGACGGGAACTGGATCTTGAAACAGAGATCGGTTATGGTACCGCATGCATAGAGTCAAGTAGAGTCTCTTTGCATGATTGTTGTTGTTGCATATAATGTGGTGGTATTATATGATGTTGTTGTATATATGTTGTTGTTGTATGTGATGTTGTTGAAGTGTGTGATAGTTGTCATTATATGCGATGTTGTAGAATAGTTGTTGTTGAGAAGTGGTGCATTATTTTCTGATACTTGCTTGATTTTTATTATATTACTCTTTGTGGTGTAAGTATCTATCCCATTTTGTTTGAATGTTACCCTTATGTTGGTAACGTGCAGGTGAGCAGGATAAGTCGAGTGGTGGTCAGTGAAGTCGGTGTACTTCATGTCTTTAGGGTGTCGGCTCTGATATGTCGCTTTGGGAGTCGGGAGGACGTTGTTTTTACTTGTTATTTCTTTTAGAAAACAATTTTTGTAACTGAAGTTGATTGATGTTGATTTTAAAATTATTCATGATGCATGTTGAATGTTTATTTTTTGAAAACATATTATTGAGCTGAGTTTGTTTGTGTTGAATTGTAGAACTCAATTGATTTTTAATGAAATTTTACTCTGATAATTATAAATAATTTTGTGGGGTAAATTGGGTGTTACACCATACAGATAATATCCGATGAAAACGTATAAATCAAATACACAAGAGAATGAAATATTTGAAGCAATTAATAAGTAAGTAACTGAAAGACAAAAGTATGCTCACAATCAGAACATCTTTCTAAAACTTGCCGGAAATAATATCATCAAAAAGTCCTAAGGTCGTGTTGCCTGGTAGGTATTAGGTGTTTGTTAGCATCTGAAACAGATGTTCCTCCATTAAATCTCACCAGCGAGAGTTTCATACGGTGTACATATGTTCCAATGATAACTTCTCATTGTATGCAGTCATATAAGGAGTTGGAACAACAAAATAGATAGCACATCCCTGTCAAAGATAGAAACATAAGTTAGTTTACCAAAAGCACAAGACTTTGGAAAAAATCCTTTACCCAAAACATCTAATTTTTATTGAGCTGCCTTCCCCATCACATAAGAATGTGAAACAGAAATCTAAGACACCCATAATAGTTAAAACCCTAAGGCAAGATAACAGAAAAAAATACACAACCTATCGAACCTGAAGGGAGTATATCTAATAGAACTTCGGAAATAAAAGGCAAATGGCAGGAATATGAGACAAGTTCGTCATACATACCTCCCTCTAGATGAAAACCATTTCGAAATGTTCCTTGTTGTTGGATGTTATACAACATTTGTGATATACTCGTACAACAACCTTCACCAACTCGTTACTATCATTTATATCGGAAATCCCGTGCGAAGGGTCTAGCCATGAAAGAGACTCGTGAACAGGAAGACAAAATCTGAGAGACGAGCGATAAGAATCTTAGATGTAGCTTTGTTGTGGAAGAAATCATCCGAGAGAGTAAAGTAACCAAACCTTTGTATGGAAAGTTGGAATACCATCTTTTGAAGTCTAGGACAGATAGCACCGGCAGGTCTTTTCATAGTTGATGGGAAAGTCAATTAACGAATACAGTTTGTTTTGAAAGAAATGCCAAGAATACTGAAAATCTGGTTGCAACATACATGGGAAATGAAACACAAATTAGAGTAGTTTGATTTTCCCAAGTAGTAGTTATAGGCATGGAAACATAATGGGGTTTTGCATTGTGAGCGTATCCACGTGGCTAGCTTCAAAAGGGCTGGGGTCATTTTCGAATTTTCCACAACAACAAACTTTCTTATATGATAGATTGGAAAGTCTATTGTTATATTTTGGCAATGTTTTAGGTTTTGTTAAATATATAATAAAAATAATTTTAATTTTTTAATATACTTAGGTTTTGTTTGGTAAATCTCAATGTCGAGCTTATACCTTATAGCTTATAAGCTCATATGAAAATTTAGACATGTTTGGTAATGATCTTTTATCACGAGCTTATAACTAATTTTACTAATATATAGTTTATTTTTCAGACGCTATTTTAAATAGCATTTTAACTTATAGTTTATAGCTTATCATCTTTTCTTCTATTTTTATCCTTATTATTTTAATAGATATGAAGTTGGAAGTGTTCAAATAAATATGAAGGCACAGATAGAAAAGAAAAAGAAAAAAAAGAGTCATAAATGGTTTATTTTTCAACAAAAGTAAAGAGTAATTAAATCGTAATATTAATTTTTTAACAATAAATCCAACCATTTGTAACTATAAAGTATGTTTAAAATGACTATTTTATTGCCTAATTTGAAGTATAAAACAAGTTCTTCAATGACTGTTAACTAATTTGGTTTAGCATAACAGTTTGACTAAACCAAAAATGTAATACTTTGTACAAATCTCATGGATACTTGGCAACTAAAACGTCTGCCAAAAATACTAGTAACTTGGTAAGTCCTATAAATGATGTTCTAACAATGAAAAAAAATAGTTAGAACATCAATTAATTAATCTTCCTTCTAATGATCATGATAAGAATTTGTAAGTCTTCATCGAAACAATAATTGTTCTAATTCCTCCAATGGGTGCAAGAATTGCTATAACACAGCCAACAACTATACAACCCTGTAAGAAAAAAAACAATGATTTAGATTTATAGATTATTTTATATCAATATTAAAGTCATGTTTTAGCAACTTTAAAGTTAAATTTACCATAGATGCAATCCAATGAAAGCTCCATATTTTTGGTTTTTTTGCCTTAATCCATAGAACACAAAGTATCTGTAACAAATATTTCAAATTTAGTAAAAATACACTAATAATTGAAGATATTTCAAAGCAAAAAATACACTAATAATTGAAGATATTTCAAAGCAAAAAATACACTAATAATTGAAGATATTTCAAAGCAAGACTAATTCTTACAATATATGATGTTGTCGTGAATGCTAGTCCTCCGAAAAATCCTAATAGCCCTCCAAAAAATGGGAAGATTACAGCAACCAATCCAACCATAGCTATATAAAAATAAAAAAAATGAAAATTTCATATTAAATTAAACATACATATCTATGTGCAAATTATAATTAACATTTTTAACCGTCGTCGTTTATTAACCGTTGATCTTACCAACATATATGCTTCGACAAATAACACGTAGAGCCCTTGAGGGTTTGAAGTTAAAATTTTGCAGTAAACAAGACTCCATGGTATCGAAAACAGGCATTGCGTAAACCTGATAACTTCCAATAACATGAACGAAAACCATGAAATTAGCGATAGCAATAACCCATGCAGGACGTTCAAGTGAGACGAGTACATCATCTTGAACCATATCTCCAAATGCCCAAAAACCAGAAACCGCAACAGTAAGATAACAAACAATAACGATGCAATATGCGGCAAAAACTCCTCTCCACATTGGTATTTTAGAAGGCTTTTCTTCCGTAGACGGTAACGTAGCTTGAATCTCAAGAACCACACTATGTCCAGCAAATGCAAAAGCTATTGTTCCAAGTGCATTAAAAATATCAAAAGTTTGTCCCGCGGTAGTATGCGATCGAACACCATAGTGAGTTGGATGATGTTCGAATCCCTTCGCAAGAGATGTCCCAAATGCCACCATCGAATAACTGCAAAAACCATCGCAAAAAGCATTAATTTAAATTAAGAGTAAATTAATTTTGAATAAAATTGCATATGTTTCTTAACATACCAGACAGACATAAACGCGGCGAGCAAAGAGATTCCTTTCAAATTATTGAAGTTAGGAATCTGTGAAAGGAGTAATTGTAAAGAAACAAAGAAGACAATATAATATGTTTGTCTAATTTCTCCAAACATGGATGGATCTAATATTTCACAGAACTTCATCAAAGATTTTCCACCAGTGACACAATACACAATAGTTGAAGCAACTTGAACAATCAATTGTTGTATCATAATAATCCAATATCCAAATCTTCCTTTGGATCCAAATACATGTTCTCCTAAAGCAAAGTATCGATCGAATCTCCTCCCCGGAACCAATTCATGCATTTGCACTAGTTGCCATAATGAATAAAATGTCATAAGCCATGACACTAAAATCAGTGAAATCCCTGGAAACCTACACAAACATATAAATAAAAAACCCTAAATTAGTATATATAAAGTTATAAATACTAGTAATGAAGAATCTGAATTCATGAAATAAAGATATAAATACTAGTAATGAAGAATCTGAATTCATGAAATAAAGATATAAATACCATCCAAGTTGAGATAAAGCAAATGGTAACCCTAGAACTCCAGCACCAACCATAGCAGTGACATTATGGAAAGCTGAATACCACCACTTTGCTTTTCTGGATGCACTAATTGGCAACATATTTTCAAGATTTTCTTCACTCCTTGAAGACTCTCCACCTTGACTTTCAATATCATTCTCAACAAACATTGTTACTATACTTTATTTTCTTACCAAATAGTAAATTGGATGGGTATATATAGGGTCAGTGACAACAGATTAATGCGGAATAAAGGGATAAAGTCTAATAACTAACTATAACAAACACAAGAGAATAAAGTGGAGCAACAATATTTCAATTATGTAATATTTAAATCATTAGTAATCTAGGAATTATCAAATCTTAAACTAAAAATTCATAATCAAATCTTAAACTTTTTTTTTGATCGGTCAATTAAAAAACTGTTAGGTTAACCTCTGAATTAGTTTCATATTTTAATTAGCCTTAAATTAATTTATTAAATTTTTTATTTTGATGATTAACTGTTAATCTAAATCTATGATAAATAAAAACTACAATATTAAATTTTAATATATTAAATTATAAAGTAAAAAATAATCATTGAATTTTTTTTAACCGTTAGAAAAAAATATATAATAGCTCAACCGATCAGATTATTTAAAATATATTTTAGTAGACATATTAAAATGTAATTATTTTTATAATTCTAATTTTAAATGTTATAGTTATAATAAAATAATTAATATCTAAGTTTGAGAAAAGATTAGCAAGTTGGAAAGGTCGCTTTTTTTTGTTTGGAGGGAGAATTACTCTTATAAATTTAAGATAATCATATTTTTATTTAATTAATAATTAAATTTTAATTTACTTACATTTAATATATATATATATATATATATATATATATATATATATATATATATATATATATATATATATATATATATATATATATATATATATTTAGTCTATAAAAAATTACAATGTCATTCAAATGAATTTTTAATTTATATAAAATTACAGATTACGGAGGGAATATTTCTCTCACAAAAAAAATCACATATTTATGAGGGAATTTGTGACAGAAATATTGGTAAAGAGTTTATTAAATTAACTTTTATAAATTTTGTGAGGGATTCTACGAAGGATATTTAGTGACAGAAAAATTCCCCCATAAATTTCATCATTAATTGTTATTTATTAATAATTTATCATTTATACCGTTTTCTCTCACAAAGTTCGTCACAATTAGTGAGAGATTTATTTCCCACACAAACTTTCGTCCCTAATTTGTATTTTTTTAGTGTGGTAGTTTGTCGATCTTTCACCTTTCCTTTTTCAAAACCCCGGTAAAAGTTTAGAAGGAGATGATGAGAATCCAAAGTTGTTTTCTTTGGGGATCTTCGGAGATGAAAAGAAGGATTCATTGGGTCAAATAGGATTCCCTTTGTCTTCCTCATATAAAGTGTGGTCTTAATTTAAGAGGTTGGATGTTTTTAATGAATCTCCTCTTCAAAAATGGAGGTGGAGGATCATGGTAGGGTCGGATGATTTGTGGTTTAGAGTTCTAAAAGCTAAGTATGGTGACATTCGTATGATAATGTGGGATGGTAGAAGTGTGGTAAACCATCGAAATTCTTTTTCGACTTGGTTTGCAGATTTACTATCGTTAGCAAAATCCTATGGGAATATTCTTTTAGTGGACAATTCCCACGTTGAGTTGGGTAATGGCTTTAATACATCAATTTTGTAGGGACATCAATTTTTTTTAATATATATATATATATATATATATATATATATATATATATATATATATATATATATATATATATATATATATATATATATTCTTATAAGTTTAAAATCTAATAAAAACAATTAACCTTACGTTGAATCATATATGACATATCATATATAATAACATAAAAAATAATTAGTAAAATATAAAGATCATTCTTAATTTGTATCAAAAAAACTTCCATAAATTGTATAAAAAAATCTTCACATAAATGTGATTTACTATAGTCAGTGCCCTTGCACAAGCTCATCAACTTGGGGTTTCCTACATAAATAATCCGGACAAGTCCTCGTGGCCTTCAGCTAGGGTTGCAACGATGGGTGTAGGAGAAGGGGTGGTGCACCTGCAAGGTACTCTGACGCTCAAGTAAGTTTTAGGTTGAAGCAAATTAAAGCGTTAAGAAAGTATGTAAGTGATTAGAATTGAATATCCGACCCTATAAAGCTGGAGGGTATTTACAAGGGCATTTGGCCTGGCCGTGGTTTGCGGGCGCGTGGTCCTTGACTAGGTCCAACTGCTTTCAGTAGTTTTGGAAGGACAGTTAGTCGCGTGGGAGCCGTTAGAGCGCGTGTGGGGGAGATCCCCAACGGCTATATCCCAACTATTATGTTCCTCAACGGTCACAAAGTCATGTATTACTTATTAGGCTTGTGCCCAACGTTAAACTGGATTGGGCCTCAGTGATTCTTTGTTGAAATATGTCACCTCCATGGTATTCCAACATCTATTGTTTTTTATAGGGATCCTCTATTCCTAAGCACCTTTTGGAAAGAGCTATTCCTCCTACGAGGCACAACCCTGAAACATAGTACAGCATATCACCCAGAGACAGACGGCCAGATAGAGGTTGTAAACAGAAGTTTGGAAACTTACCTTTGTTGTTTCACAACTGACCAGCCACGTAAATGGTTCTCTTTTATACACATTTTGGAATTTTGGTACAATAGGTCTCACCATACAGCAATCGGAACGACCCCCTTCGATGCGCTTTACGGACGTCCTACACCAACACTATTGGATTACGCAAAAGGCTCATCAACCAACTGTCGTACCCCGAAAAATACGACCTCACGCGATCCGAAAGGACGGGAGCCGCGCGCTGGACAGACTGAAGAGTCGCCACCTAATTCTATTTATTCCCGAAGAGGGAAAGGAAAGATATAGATACAATCCGGGAAGAGAAGGATGAGGACAAAGGTCAACGAAACCATTGTCTGGGTTCGGGAGTCGGTTATGCAGGGGGAAGGTATTAGCACCCCCTACATCCATCGTACTCGATGGGAACCATCTAAGTTATCACGCGCGAAAGGATGTCTATGCTTAAATGAATTGCTTGTTAGAGGGAAATGAGTTGAATTATAAGTTAGATTGATCCTAGGTGCTCGGCAAGGATTGAGATCCTTGTGCCTACGTACTCCCGTCTGCAATAGGAAAGTCAGAGCCTCATAGTTTGGCCTACTAAGGGTAATGGTTGTTGATTTTATTACCTTTCTTCGATGAAAGGGTTTGAGAGTTGAGATGTACTAAAGACTATGGATAGTTTATCTCGTCCAACAAGACGAGCGTCTTGCGTCGAAAATAATCGGAGCGAGTAATGAGAGCTCGTTATCCTCCTTTCTACCGCTTAAGGCTCGTGGCGTACAAATCTTCTCGTATTATTAGAATGTTTTATTTCCTAAGACCACTTGACGTTGGATCAAGGGCTTGGATCTAATCGAAACGTTTTGGTTTTTTGAGGTTTGAGGGTAAATGCAAATGGAGTTTATTTTTGTGGTTTGTTAGCGAGGCACGAAGCGCTCGGCTCGCAAGGTAAGGTGGATCCTTAATAAACGATAACTGAATAATAAAGTGCGAGTGTGCGAGTGCAATCGCTTGGCGTTGGACCAAGGATTCAGAATTAAATAAAATACGGAAAATAAAGTGCGTACAAAATAATGGGAGAGGGATACAAAATAAATACAGGGGATTGCGCGAAATAAATGGTATCATTGTAGTTTGCCCAAGAGGAAGCGTGTGTGCAGTGTTTTTGAACTGTTCGAAGGTGTTCGACCTTTTTAATCGGAAACAACTATTCGAAGGTGTTGGACCTTTTTGGGACGCGTCGAAATTTAGTTCGTGAACTACCTTAGAATCGATTCAAAATTGGGATCATTCTATAAGGAGTCGAAACGTTATTTTTTGAAATGCGATATTAAATAAATAAATTGAATTGAATCGCAAAAATTATAATAAAATAATAAATACAAATTAATAAATAAATTGGTAATATTTGAGAATAAAGAATAAAATTAATTAAATTGAATATTTACTGGTCAAAATAATAAAATGATAAAATGAAAAAAGCTAATTACAAGGAGGGCCTCATATTGACCGAATATCACCGATTTAACGAAATCGTACTAAAAATCGGTCTTTTATTATGTCATTGGCCCCCTAAAAGAAAAATAAGAAATACAAAATTAAAAGAACATTAAATGGTTCACTAATATTTTTTATATATATAGAAAACATTTTATAAACAATAAGAACAAAACAAAAATAAATAAAAAAAACAATAAGTAATTATAGTAAATAAAAAGAAAGCAACAACACTAATAAAACTATATAAAGTAAAAATAAAATAAATATTGAAAAGAAAATGAGGGTTTGACATTAGATCTGTAGGTGCAGATAGTCAAGGGTGGTGTATACAGAAACAGCACAGCATGGGCCCAAGGCCTATCAGTAAAGCAAAATAAAGTTAAGGAAAAAAAATAAAATGCAGGATGAGATTAAACGTAGATTCAGTGGTGTGTATAGAAAACCGGATGGGCCAACAAAGCCCAAGACAGTAGCATAGAAAATTAGGTTTAATTCAAATAAAAAAAGAACCAAAATAAACATTAATTTTTTTATTTAAAAAGATAGGTTTAATGCATTAAATGCAGGTATTATTATCTAACGAGAATAAAATAAAACAAGTTGAAAATCAAATAATAATGAATAAAAAAAGACAGTTTCCTTCCTCTCCTTCACTCAGAACACGGTATCAGAAAAAGAGAAAAAAGAGGGAAACCCACCCTCAAAGCAAATCGGCGACGGCTCTATGGTTCTCACGGTGGTGATAGCGGCGTCTCTCAGTTTACGTTTTCGGTCGGCGGTGTTCGTCCGGCGGGTTCCCTTTTGAATGATTGTGGGTCGGATTCGCGGCGAGATGGTGACGGTGAGGATGAAGGGTTTCGGCCGGAAGGTTTGAGTTCTGGGCGCTGGTTCGTGAGCGTCGGCCAAGAGGTTTTGGCTTGTGTAACGGTTGATGAAGGTATGCGGTAGCGGTGAAACGGTCTCAGATTCGCAGATGGGTTTGAGTTTGATTTGGGAATTTCTGCGATTTGGTTTCGGATTTTTTCATTACGGTTCTGTTTGTCAGTGGTTTCGATTTGGAGGTTCGTGATGCTCTATGAGTTGTTCGGTTTGAGTTATATTTTTTCCGCTCAATGCTTCATCTCATTCTCTTTTTTTCGGTTTTTTTTTATTGTTTTGCGTTTGGCCGTTTGTTGCAGTAATGGATTGTGGTTCGGATGGGTTGGACAGGTTGAGTTTATGGGCGATTGATGAAAAGATGAAGGTGGGTGATGTCAAAGATTGACGGTGAGCAGAGAGGTTTGGTTTAAAGGTTGTAAATGGTTTTGCAGGTTTTGTTTAGAGGTTGAAAATGGAAATGAAAGGCTTATGGTTTATGAACATTGGATTTGAAGATTGATTCTGAGTTTTTGTTTTGATGAGTACTGAAATTTGGTTTATGTTGCAGAGTTTTTTGAGTTGTTTTTGTGTTTTTTTTTTTTTGAAGCTTGAATCTGTTTTTGGCAGGGTTTGATTATGGCTATCCAAGCTTTATTAGGTGTGTGAATGATGGTTTATTTATAGAGGCATTCGGGATGGATTTGGATAAGAGGAAAAGGAATCTTTGAGAAATTGTTGGAAATTTTTACAGGCTGGTTTTTTGCGTGCGTTTGCTGCAATAGTGGGGATTAAAATGCATTTGGCAGGTAGTGGAATTGTGTACCTGGATTGTGCATTGCAGTCATGCTGGAAGTTGGTGATCTTGTGGGGTCCAGTGAAAAATGTTGGAAAAAATGAAGTAACAAAATCAATAAGAATAAAAATAAGTATTCTATAATAATAAAAATAAGGAATATAATAATAATAATAATAATAAACTAATAATAATAAAATAAGAAATAAAAATAGTAATAACAAAAAAAAAGATAAAAATAATAATAGTAATAATAATGGAAATAATGATAAAAGAGAATAATAATAAAAGATAAGAATATGGAAGAAATTTTTGGTAATGGGCTTAAAAAAAATAATAATAAAAAAAATAAATAAATAAAAGAGAGACAATGAGCTTATGTAAAATGGTTTTAATAATAATAACAGATCTTTTTATATATTTTTCTTATAATGACTAAATAATTAAAATAAAGTAAAAACTTATGATAATATAAAAAGAAAATTTGAAATTTTTTAGTCTGAAAATAATAAAATGCATTTTTGAATTTTTGACTAATGGTTGATCAACAGAAAATAAAATAATAAAGGTAGGACAAATTTGGGGTATGACAGATGCCCCTATCAAATTGGCTTAGACCGAGTAAGATGAATTGGCTCGCATTCAATCTTTCAAGGTATAAGATAATTGGATATTAACAGACTCCAAATTTGTCCGACAAAGAAAGGAATTGTGAAAATAGAAAATGACTAAAATTGAAAATAATGGGTGACACAGCAAGAAACAATATTGACAAAATAAATCACTTATCACCAGAGGATGATAAGGCAAACCGACTAAAAATAAAATCACTTATCAACAGAGGATGATAAGGCAACAGACTGAAAATAAAAACACTTATCAACAGAGGATGATAAGGCAACAGACTGAAAATAAAATCACTTATCAACAGAGGATGATAAGGCAACAGACTGAAAATAAAATCACTTATCACCAGAGGATGATAAGGCAAATAACTGAAAAAATAAAATCACTTATCACCAGAGGATGATAAGGCAACAGACTGAAAATAAAATCAATTATCACCAGAGGATGATAAGACAAATAACTGAAAAAATAAAATCACTTATCACCAGAGGATGATAAGGCAAATAACTGAAAAATAAAATCACTTATCACCAGAGGATGATAAGGCAAATAACTGAAAAAATAAAATCACTTATCACCAGAGGATGATAAGGCAACAGACTGAAAATAAAATCAATTATCACCAGAGGATGATAAGACAAATAACTGAAAAAATAAAATCACTTATCACCAGAGGATGATAAGGCAAATAACTGAAAAATAAAATCACTTATCACCAGAGGATGATAAGGCAAATAACTAAAAAATAAAATCACTTATCACCAGAGGATGATAAGGCAACAGACTGAAAATAAAATCACTTATCACCAGAGGATGATAAGGCAAATAACTGAAAAAATAAAACCACTTATCACCAGAGGATGATAAGGCAAATAACTGAAAAATAAAATCACTTATCACCAGAGGATGATAAGGCAAATAAAATTTAAATACGGCCATTGAATCCGCCGAGGAGATGCCTGGAATCTTCGATTGATATGATCCTGACTTCTGCTGGGGAAAGGACTGGGAACTTGTGTTGATCCTGGATCCTGAATTATGCAACTATGCTTGATTGTTTTGAAATGGTATTCCATAATGATGGAGATACGATGCAGATGTTTTATGCACTGAGATGTAAGTTAAGAATGAAAAGCTGATTTATTTAGGTATGCAAATGATGCATATGCTGCAAATGATTGATGTAAATGATGCGTATGACGTTGATGATGCATAATGATGCATATGAGCGATTGAAAGGTGCCAGCTTGGTGGACTTTTGGTCTGGTAGTTGCCAATAATGATTGGACTTTGGGTGGGTGGAGGGATCAATTCCCCGACACTCGATCTTCGACGATGTATGATCAGAAGATGGATCTGAAAGCTCCAAGTTGGATCACTTGCTGATGAGCGGAGCGACTTAATTGACACATGAAGACCAATTTTGCTTTGAATAGTTGCCAATGTCTAGCAAGATCTGCTTGTCCAGCTGGGGAGACGAGATAGGAAACTTTGTTCCTTGTTTGCTTGCCCCTGCCTGCAGGGTATCTGAAATAAAATTGATGGGAAGCTTTGATAATGGCCATGGCACGACCTGCCACTAATTGAGCCTTTGAAGATGATCTTGCCCCTGACTGGGCCGTTGAGAATAATTTTGCCCCTGATTTGAGCTGATTTTGAAGAAGTATTGATTCAAATTCCTCTCTTGATTGCCCCTTGTTGGGATTGTACTGATGTCAAGCACTGATTTACAATTAAATTATTCATACACAAATGGTAGTGTTAATGCAACGTTCATATAAGTTTTGAAAGAGTCAATTTATTTGAATATTGTGAAAGTGTGACGGATGGATCGTTGGTCCAAACGAGGTGCTGATTTAGAAAGTGCGTAAAAGATGCAGCAAGAATAATGTGCAAACGAGATTGAAGATTAGCAAATATATGGGAGTCAATTTACGCAACCTTGTTAGTAGCATGCTTTCAGAATAAACCGCGCCTCAATTAGGACTTTCGAGGGTTGTAACGTGGTCTGGTTAATGGTTTGAGAAAGAAAGGATATAAGGCTCAAATTTTGATTTGTACACATCCCTTCTTCGTAATGTTCTCCAGTCCTTCGTTCAGTTAACTCTACATATGTATTTGTTTTGACTTTGCAAGAGTGAAGATGAAGCTTTAAAGTTCGCTTAAAAAATGGAAGTCATCTTATTTTGTTGTTGGTGACCCTTTGATTTTTGATTTGGTGGTCATGTATATTTGTTTTGCTTTTGCTGAGGATTTGAATTCCTCTTTTGATTTGTTCTTTTTCGACTAAGTCTCCCTTCGGGTGCTCAACTTAGCGATTTTTCTTTTCTATATTTTTTTTGTATTTTGTTGAATATTGTGACTGCCAAGTCATTTGTTGATGGTCCTCCGACGGGATGTCTCATCTTGCGATTTGGAAGTGTAGTCAGGTTAACTGAACAACTACCCTGCCCCGGGTTAGATGTGAGGGTTATATCCGAAAGAAACTCCTACTTCTAGGCTCGAAGTGGTTGACTAGGGATTAACTCCTTGTATCTCCAGTGTTTGGGGATTTGAAAGAATGCATGTACATCTTTGACGAGGTTTTATCCAAAAGCATACCCCAACAGTTATGGGTATTTCGTTTTCATCATCCTCCCTCAAATATTTGCTAAAGTGAAGTGAGGAAATTTTTTTGTGATTTTTTTGTGATAAATGGTAAATATGAGCGAATGCGAATAAATTGATTCAAAACATGCATAAACATAACATTAACATAACCAAATACAAACGATAACAATGTTCAGAGCAAATAGTAATTAAACAAACATTACAAAACAACAAATATGCGAAAATGATAAATGGCGATGACGGCCTTGATTTGAGGAATTGGACTTCTCTTGATTGAATGCTTCAAAGTTGGAGACTACTCAGCTTGGTCTTCAACAACCCCTTCAAATGTCTTTACTTGTTGGCACCGTGTGGCGGCATTGGATCGTTCTGGACATTTGCATTTCTCGGAGTGAGAGTGAGATCCTTAGAGTTGATCATGTCTTGAACCATGTGCTTTAAGGCATGACAGTTCTCGATGGTGTGACCTGGAGCGCCTTTGTGATACTCACAGCGAGCATTGGCATCATAGTTTCGGGCGTTGCCAGTCTGAGGTGGCATATCTCTCAAAGTAAGAGGTCTTTTTGCCATCAGTTGTTTAAATATTTCGGTGTATGACATAGGCAGGGGATCAATGTGCCTATCATATCCTCTTTGTTGATATGGTGGACGCTGTTGAGGAGCGCGTTGTTGCTGTTGACCAGGCCGTGGTGGATAAGTCGGTTGCTGGTATGGTCCAGGTGCATATTGCGCAGCTGCAACCATTGGAGGTGGACGTGGTTGATGAGCCATCTAAGGCAGAAATAGAGCTTGAAAGGCCTGCTGATAAGGCATTGGAGGAACTGGCTGATATGGCATAGGAGCATATTGTGCAGCAGCAACATAGGGGTACTGGTAGTAGGGAACTGGCGCAGGTGCACTCTGTTAAAAATTCCCACTTGCAGCAGAAATGACATTTGTTTCGCCCTTTTTATACCCGTTGAAAGGTTTTTTGGCATTGGCTTGGTTGCTAGAACCTCCTTGGATCTTTCCACTTTTCAGACCCTCTTCAATTCTTTCTCCTACCATCACCATGTCTGAAAATCCAGAAGATACACTGCTGATCAGCTTCTCGTAGTATTGCCCCTGTAGGGTACCCATGAAGATATCGATCAATTCACGGTCAACCAATGGCGGATGCACTCTGGCAGCTAACTCCCTCCAGCGTTGGGTGTACTCTTTGAAGGATTCTCTCTCCTTTTGAGACATACTCTGAAGTTGAGTACGGTTCGGAGCAAGGTCAGTGTTGTACTTGTACTGCTTTTTGAATGCATCAGATAGATCAAGCCAAGTACGAACATTGTTGCGTTCGAGCTGCATGTACCATTCTAGGGACGCTCCAGACAGGCTGTCTTGGAAGCAGTGGATCATGAGCTTGTCATCTTTGGCATGAGCGGCCATTTTTCTGCAATACATCCTCAAATGGAGCTCAGGACAGCTGAGGCCTTTGTATTTTTCGAATTCTGGCAGTTTGAACTTAGCAGGGATCACAACATCTGGAACTAAGCACATGTCTGAGGCACTCAGAGAAGTTGAGTTATGTCATTCCATAATTCGGAGTTTTTCAGCTAATTCACGACACATCTTCATAGCATTAGACTCTTGAACAGCATGAGGATTGGTGATTGGAACAGCAGTATGCATCTCATACTCAACTTGATGGTTCTCTTCAGCTTGAGGAAACTGGACTTGAGTTGGGATAGGTTGAGCTTGAGGAATAGCACCAACAGTAACACCAGAAGCAGGTATTGGTTGGGAAGTGACCTCTTCAACAGCAGGAGTGAAACCTGGAGGCAAACCATAGACCAAAGGATTTGGAACGGGAACTGAAGGCATTGCGCGCGAGGTAGATCCTTGCACTTGAGTATTGTTTATTGCGGCAGCAGCTTTGCGACGTTCTTCCATTCTTGCCAAAGCTTGTAAAGTCTCATAAATCTGGTCGATCTTGCTCTTGACCGATTCAATCTCTTCCCTCATAGCAGCTTGCTCTTCTTGAATTACGTCCATCAGTCTTCTAGTGTTGGCTCGAGTTAGGTACGGGCGTCTAGCACGATACAGGCGTCGGGAAACCAGCTTGATTTACTGAAGATGGAGGAACATGAAATGAGTTCTTGGCTTCTGGAATGAAATGCAAGATGAATAAATGATGCAAATGAAATGATATGCAATGTCAGAATCCAGGATCACAAGATCAGGGTCTCACGAGTCCAAGGTACAGATGGAGGATACTCTGATCAGGAACTCACTGGGTAGACTCTAAGGTTTAGGGACCCCAAAGTTATCAATTCATATGGTTGTTCATCACACACGCCATAAGCATGACGGTTGATTGACTCCGCCATATGAATCTATTTTGGGTGAGATCTTCGTATCAACAACCCACATGAGCAAATTTTCTCGGGAGCCCATACTACGTGATCATCGACACAAGGTTTAAACAAAGTCCTGGAGTTATGGAACTTTCTCAACTGTTTGATGCACGTGTCAATTTCATACATTCTTGACAGTCAATCAACTCCATTGAGTAAGTCTATTCCAAGTGAGGTTTTCGTATCGAGCCACGCGAGGGCGAACCCTGGTGCCCAATATTACGCAACCATCAACCGATGTTTTAACCAAAAGGTTCTAAAGGTCCTCAGAGTTAATGACCCTAATGAAAGCAACTGAGCACACACGTCAAGGACATGACGGTTGTCAGTATTCTCATCAGAATCTACTCCAAGTGAGGTTTTCGTATCGACAACCCACGAGAGAGGTTCCCTCGGGAGCCCATACTACACAACCTCGCTAACTTAAGTTAATACTCGTAAGCCCGGGTATAGAGCTTTTCCCTCAAGTTCTTTTGCAAAGTATCGATCCAAATTATAGTACCAATGAGACACAAGATATATAAGATGGAATGCGATAAAGAAAGCGATAAAAAAAAACAAGCAAGGCATAAAAGCAAACATCCAAACAAGCGCGGGAACCTAGACTAGGCTTGACTCGCATAGGGGTGAATCAGTCCCCAGCAGAGTCGCCAGCTGTCGTACCCCGAAAAATACGACCTCACGCGATCCGAAAGGACGGGAGCCGCGCGCTGGACAGACTGAAGAGTCGCCACCTAATTCTATTTATTCCCGAAGAGGGAAAGGGAAGATATAGATACAACCCGGGAAGAGAAGGATGAGGACAAGGGTCAACAGAACCATTGCCTGGGTTCGGGAGTCGGTTATGCAGGGGGAAGGTATTAGCACCCTCTACATCCATCGTACTCGATGGGAACCATCTAAGTTATCACGCGCGAAAGGATGTCTATGCTTAAACGAATTGCTTGCTAGAGGGAAATGAGTTGAATTATAAGTTAGATTGATCCTAAGTGCTCGGCAAGGATTGAGATCCTTGTGCCTACGTACTCCACTCTGCAATGGGAAAGTCAGAGCCTCGTAGTTCGGCCTACTAAGGGTAATGGTTTTTGATTTTATTACCTTTCTTCGATGAAAGGGTTTGAGAGTTGAGATGTACTAAAGACTATGGATAGTTTATCTCGTCCAACAAGACGAGCGTCTTGCGTCGAAAATAATCGGAGCGAGTAACGAGAGCTCGTTATCCTCCTTTCTACCGCTTAAGGCTCGTGGCGTACAAATCTTCTCGTATTAATAGAATGTTTTATTTCCTAAGACCACTTGACGTTGGATCAAGGGCTTGGATCTAATCGAAACGTTTTGGTTTTTTGAGGTTTGAGGGTAAATGCAAATGGAGTTTATTTTTGTGGTTTGTTAGCGAGGCACGAAGCGCTCGGCTCGCAAGGTAAGGTGGATCCTTAATAAACGATAACTGAATAATAAAGTGCGAGTGTGCGAGTGCAATCGCTTGGCGTTGGACCAAGGATTCAGAATTAAATAAAATACGGAAAATAAAGTGCATACAAAATAATGGGAGAGGGATACAAAATAAATACAGGGGATTGCGCGAAATAAATGGTATCATTGTAGTTTGCCCAAGAGGAAGCGTGTGTGCAGTGTTTTTGAACTGTTCGAAGGTGTTCGACCTTTTTAATCGAAAACAACTATTCGAAGGCGTTGGACCTTTTTGGGACGCGTCGAAATTTAGTTCGTGAACTACCTTAGAATCGATTCAAAATTGGAATCATTCTATAAGGAGTCGAAACGTTATTTTTTGAAATGCGATATTAAATAAATAAATTGAATTGAATCGCAAAAATGATAATAAAATAATAAATACAAATTAATTAATAAATTGGTAATATTTGAGAATAAAGAATAAAATTAATTAAATTGAATATTTACTGGTCAAAATAATAAAATGAAAAAATGAAAAAAGCTAATTACAAGGAGGGTCTCATATTGACCGAATATCACCGATTTAACGAAATCGGACAAAAAATCGATCTTTTATTATGTCATTGGCCCCCTAAAAGAAAAATAAGAAATACAAAATTAAAAGAACATTAAATGGTTCACTAATATTTTTTATATATATAGAAAACATTTTCTAAACAATAAGAACAAAACAAAAATAAAAAAAAACAATAAGTAATTATAGTAAATAAAAAGAAAGCAACAACACTAATAAAACTATATAAAGTAAAAAGAAAATAAATATTGAAAAGAAAATGAGGGTTTGACATTAGATCTATAGGTGCAGATAGTTAAGGGTGGTGTATACAGAAACAGCACAGCATGGGCCCAAGGCCCATCAGTAAAGCAAAATAAAGTTAAGGAAAAAAAATAAAATGCAGGATGAGATTAAACGTAGATTCAGTGGTGTGTATAGAAAACCGGATGGGCCAACAAAGCCCAAGACAGTAGCATAGAAAATTAGGTTTAATTCAAATAAAAAAAGAACCAAAATAAACATTTTTTTTTTATTTAAAAAGATAGGTTTAATGCATTAAATGCAGGTATTATTATCTAACGAGAATAAAATAAAACAAGTTGAAAATCAAATAATAATGAATAAAAAAAAGATAGTTTCCTTCCTCTCCTTCACTCAGAACACAGTATCAGAAAAAGAGAAAAAAGAGGGAAACCCACCCTCAAAGCAAATCGGCGACGGCTCTATGGTTCTCACGGTGGTGATAGCGGCGTCTCTCAGTTTACGTTTTCGGTCGGCGGTGTTCGTCCGGCGGGTTCCCTTTTGAATGATTGTGGGTCGGATTCGCGGCGAGATGGTGACGGTGAGGATGAAGGGTTTCGGCCGGAAGGTTTGAGTTTTGGGCGCTGGTTCGTGAGCGTCGGCCAGGAGGTTTTGGATTGTGTAACGGGTGATGAAGGTATGCGGTAGCGGTGAAACGGTCTCAGATTCGCAGATGGGTTTGAGTTTGATTTGGGAATTTCTGCGATTTGGTTTCAGATTTTTTCATTACGGTTTTGTTTGTCAGTGGTTTCGATTTGGAGGTTCGTGATGCTCTCTGAGTTGTTCGGTTTGAGTTATATTTTTTCCGCTCAATGCTTTATCTCATTCTCTTTTTTTCGGTTTTTTTTATTGTTTTGCGTTTGGCCGTTTGTTGCGGTAATGGTTTGTGGTTCGGATGGGTTGGACAGGTTGAGTTTATGGGCGATTGATGAAAAGATGAAGGTGGGTGATGTCAAAAATTGACGGTGAGCAGAGAGATTTGGTTTAAAGGTTGTAAATGGTTTTGCAGGTTTTGTTTAGAGGTTGAAAATGGAAATGAAAGGCTTATGGTTTATGAACATTGGATTTGAAGATTGATTCTGAGTTTTTGTTTTGATGAGTACTGAAATTTTGTTTATGTTGCAGAGTTTTTTGAGTTGTTTTTGTGTATTTTTTTTTTGAAGCTTGAATCTGTTTTTGGCAGAGTTTGATTATGGCTATCCAAGCTTTATTAGGTGTGTGAATGATGGTTTATTTATAGAGGCATTCGGGATGGATTTGGATAAGAGGAAAAGGAATCTTTGAGAAATTGTTGGAAATTTTTACAGGCTGGTTTTTTGCGTGCGTTTGCTGCAATAGTGGGGATGAAAATGCGTTTGGCAGGTAGTGGAATTGTGTACCCGGACTGTGCATTGTAGTCATGCTGGAAGTTGGTGATCTTGTGGGGTCCACTGAAAAATGTTGGAAAAAATGAGAATTTTTTTTTAAAATAACAGAGTTTTTTATTTTAATTTCCAAAATAACATAGTTTTCCAAAAAAATACCAAACTAACACACTTTGGCCACACATTCGCCAAACCAATTGATGAAGATGTGTTTTTACTTAAGGATTCGCCAAATGGTTTGGCTAGGAATGAAATTTCTTCACCAATTCGCCATTCCATTTGGCGAATGTGTTGTAAATTCAACATGCATTCGCCAAATGGTATGTTGCACGTTGTTAATTCAAATATTCTTTATATATATATACATATATATATATATATATATATATATATATATATATATATATATATATATATATATATATATATATATATAGACTTATATATATATATATATATATATATACATATATATATATATATATTTATATATATAAATATATATATATATATATACATATATATATATATATATATATATATATATATATATATACCTAGGGTTTGCAACTTTTTTTACTATATATATGCCTCACTCATAAACATAAGATTCATCTCACTCCATCCTTACAAACCCTCTCTCATTCAGTCCTTTCAGTCTCCCTCTCTCACAATATGGCTTCTCCCCGTCCATCTAATTATGCATCGGCACCGTCTTCCTCAACATCAGAAGAACCGCTTCCAAAATTTGATATCTTGAAGAAAAATGCTTTAGTGTTTTTCTCGGCAACAAAGCCTCCTCTGAAGATGCTGTTATGGAACCCCCAAACTTTGGAACAATTGCACAGAGAATTAACCCGCTGGTTAGAAGGAGAGATCGGCCACAAAGAAAAGATAATTAAAATTGAGAAGAGGGTTGTGGAGTTTGGTGTGACGAAATGGAGAAAAATTGTCAATGATGCAGGTGTTTTGTCGATGATGCTAGGTGGAGGTGAAGTTGTCCTGATGGTTCTGATAGGCTAGATTTGTTGAATCTTGCAGTTGTTCTATTTATGTATGGTCATGTCTGAATTTATGTATTTTTCCGTTTTATTTATGTACGGTCATTTTCTGAATCATGTATTTCCTTGTTTTATTTATGTATGTTCGTGTTTGTGGTTGTATGATTTTACTGATATGAATTAAACGAACTAGGCTTCCATATAAAATAAATACGGTTACAATGACTTAATTTACGATGTTGAGCTTGGTCCAACGTTGGGACATTTTTTTCGATTGTGACCGGGCTGACGACATGAACTACACAGTCTCACCATCTTGTTCGCCGTATCCATTTCGGTGCGAATACGCGTGCTGTTAGGACGGCCTTTTTTCTTTCTTCGCATGTTCTCGTTGTGCCAGACTATTTCCCCGTTGTATGAGGGCCAGTAGTCCTCATTTGCAACAACCGGAAAGCTTTTGTTGTAGACGTTGCAAAGGTTGTGCACTTGGTAAACAGGGGATAGTAAGCCTGAAGGGTCCAGCCGAACCTTCGAACATGCCGCTATGACATGGGAGCAAGGCATGCGAAAGGCTTGAAATTTACCACAGTCGCACCAATTGTTATCAAGTTCCACCCGATAGGATCCCCTCGGTCTCCCTTCGTTGTGATCCATGATCTCATCAACATTGAAATGTCCCTTATTGCGGTTAAACACAGTGACCACATGTGTGTTAGACTTGGATGCTTCGTCTTTGATGAATGTCATAGAACTATCGCTGAACACTTGACCAGACTGTAGGATTGAACTCCACTTTGAACGCCTGGTGTCAAAAAGTGCTCCGAGCCTAAAGTAGGTTGACCTCACCAAAGCGGTTATCGGTAGGTTGCGGATTCCTTTGAAAACAGAGTTCATGGATTCAACGAGGTTTGTTGTCATGTGACCCCAGCGTTGTCCTTTGTCGTAGGCCCTGGTCCACTTATCTAAAGGAATCTGGTTTATCCATCTGAATGCATCTTCATTCGCCATTCTGATTTCGTCACGATAATGTTTGAATGACGGTTCGGTTAATGAGTACCCTGCATTCACGACCTTCTTCCGCAGTGTCTTATCTTTGATCTCTCTCATGAAGTTTTGCGCTATGTGTCTAATACAATAGACATGTGTTGAAGGCGGTTCCTGCCAGCCGTTATCAACATTCTTCCATGCACTCTCAATTGATGCATGTCTGTCCGAAAATATCATACTAGTAAATTTAACTACTTATAAATACCATACTAGTAAACCTAAAATATCACACAATCAAAATTCAAACAAGTTCAACATCTTATATCAAATAGCGAATCTCAAGTATCAGTTCGAAATCGAAAATGGCTTTACTAACGATGGGAGATCAACACCGAGGCACAGTCGAAAATATCGCCGCATTCGTAAGTTTCATATTCGTACATTTTGTTACGCATATTTTTTATATATATTTCATACTAATATATATATATATATATTTTATATATATTTACATATATATATATATATATATATATATATATATATATATATATATATATATATTTATATATTCTCAAATATATATATATATATATATATATATATATATATGTAAATATATATATATATATATATATATATATATATATATATATATATATATATATATATATTTTTATATATTCTCAAATATATATATATATATATATATATATATATATATTTATTTCTTTTTATTTTTACACATAAATATATATATTATTGCGTACTTATTTCGATGAATATTTTTACAGAATGTAAGAAGATTTCGCTGTCGGGTGCACGACTACATTGAGTTTGATCCGATCATTGAATCGTGTCTACGGTTATGCGGGTTTGGGGAAGTTATTAAGGTTCACAACAACTCTATAGACTCAAAATTCATCTTGGCACTCCAAGAGAGGTGGAGGCCAGAGACACACACCTTTCACCTGCCCTTCGGTGAATGCACTGTCACCTTGGAAGACGTATACATGCTTTTGGGGTTACGTGTATCCGGCAAAGCCGTCTTTGGTAAGGTGAACCAGGATGTTTCTATAGTTGCGGATTTGCTGGGTGCCCCTCTAATTGACGAGGAGCAGCCTTCAAATACTCGTAGCCGGGGTTCAGGTATAAATCTAGGACTCCTTAGAGAGCACTATTCTAGTTTTATTTTAACCGAAGATTCAACCGAGTTAGAAATAATGCAAAAAACTCGGTGTTATATTATGCTTTTATTTGGTCATTTTTTATTTCCCGACGTTTTGGTTTTTTGAGGTTTGAGGGTAAATGCAAATGGAGTTTATTTTTGTGGTTTGTTAGCGAGGCACGAAGCGCTCGGCTCGCAAGGTAAGGTGGATCCTTAATAAACGATAACTGAATAATAAAGTGCGAGTGTGCGAGTGCAATCGCTTGGCGTTGGACCAAGGATTCAGAATTAAATAAAATACGGAAAATAAAGTGCATACAAAATAATGGGAGAGGGATACAAAATAAATACAGGGGATTGCGCGAAATAAATGGTATCATTGTAGTTTGCCCAAGAGGAAGCGTGTGTGCAGTGTTTTTGAACTGTTCGAAGGTGTTCGACCTTTTTAATCGAAAACAACTATTCGAAGGCGTTGGACCTTTTTGGGACGCGTCGAAATTTAGTTCGTGAACTACCTTAGAATCGATTCAAAATTGGAATCATTCTATAAGGAGTCGAAACGTTATTTTTTGAAATGCGATATTAAATAAATAAATTGAATTGAATCGCAAAAATGATAATAAAATAATAAATACAAATTAATTAATAAATTGGTAATATTTGAGAATAAAGAATAAAATTAATTAAATTGAATATTTACTGGTCAAAATAATAAAATGAAAAAATGAAAAAAGCTAATTACAAGGAGGGTCTCATATTGACCGAATATCACCGATTTAACGAAATCGGACAAAAAATCGATCTTTTATTATGTCATTGGCCCCCTAAAAGAAAAATAAGAAATACAAAATTAAAAGAACATTAAATGGTTCACTAATATTTTTTATATATATAGAAAACATTTTCTAAACAATAAGAACAAAACAAAAATAAAAAAAAAACAATAAGTAATTATAGTAAATAAAAAGAAAGCAACAACACTAATAAAACTATATAAAGTAAAAAGAAAATAAATATTGAAAAGAAAATGAGGGTTTGACATTAGATCTATAGGTGCAGATAGTTAAGGGTGGTGTATACAGAAACAGCACAGCATGGGCCCAAGGCCCATCAGTAAAGCAAAATAAAGTTAAGGAAAAAAAATAAAATGCAGGATGAGATTAAACGTAGATTCAGTGGTGTGTATAGAAAACCGAATGGGCCAACAAAGCCCAAGACAGTAGCATAGAAAATTAGGTTTAATTCAAATAAAAAAAGAACCAAAATAAACATTTTTTTTTTATTTAAAAAGATAGGTTTAATGCATTAAATGCAGGTATTATTATCTAACGAGAATAAAATAAAACAAGTTGAAAATCAAATAATAATGAATAAAAAAAAGATAGTTTCCTTCCTCTCCTTCACTCAGAACACAGTATCAGAAAAAGAGAAAAAAGAGGGAAACCCACCCTCAAAGCAAATCGGCGACGGCTCTATGGTTCTCACGGTGGTGATAGCGGCGTCTCTCAGTTTACGTTTTCGGTCGGCGGTGTTCGTCCGGCGGGTTCCCTTTTGAATGATTGTGGGTCGGATTCGCGGCGAGATGGTGACGGTGAGGATGAAGGGTTTCGGCCGGAAGGTTTGAGTTTTGGGCGCTGGTTCGTGAGCGTCGGCCAGGAGGTTTTGGATTGTGTAACGGGTGATGAAGGTATGCGGTAGCGGTGAAACGGTCTCAGATTCGCAGATGGGTTTGAGTTTGATTTGGGAATTTCTGCGATTTGGTTTCAGATTTTTTCATTACGGTTTTGTTTGTCAGTGGTTTCGATTTGGAGGTTCGTGATGCTCTCTGAGTTGTTCGGTTTGAGTTATATTTTTTCCGCTCAATGCTTCATCTCATTCTCTTTTTTTTCGGTTTTTTTTTATTGTTTTGCGTTTGGCCGTTTGTTGCGGTAATGGTTTGTGGTTCGGATGGGTTGGACAGGTTGAGTTTATGGGCGATTGATGAAAAGATGAAGGTGGGTGATGTCAAAAATTGACGGTGAGCAGAGAGATTTGGTTTAAAGGTTGTAAATGGTTTTGCAGGTTTTGTTTAGAGGTTGAAAATGGAAATGAAAGGCTTATGGTTTATGAACATTGGATTTGAAGATTGATTCTGAGTTTTTGTTTTGATGAGTACTGAAATTTTGTTTATGTTGCAGAGTTTTTTGAGTTGTTTTTGTGTATTTTTTTTTTGAAGCTTGAATCTGTTTTTGGCAGAGTTTGATTATGGCTATCCAAGCTTTATTAGGTGTGTGAATGATGGTTTATTTATAGAGGCATTCGGGATGGATTTGGATAAGAGGAAAAGGAATCTTTGAGAAATTGTTGGAAATTTTTACAGGCTGGTTTTTTGCGTGCGTTTGCTGCAATAGTGGGGATGAAAATGCGTTTGGCAGGTAGTGGAATTGTGTACCCGGACTGTGCATTGTAGTCATGCTGGAAGTTGGTGATCTTGTGGGGTCCACTGAAAAATGTTGGAAAAAATGAGAATTTTTTTTAAAAATAACAGAGTTTTTTATTTTAATTTCCAAAATAACATAGTTTTCCAAAAAAATACCAAACTAACACACTTTGGCCACACATTCGCCAAACCAATTGATGAAGATGTGTTTTTACTTAAGGATTCGCCAAATGGTTTGGCTAGGAATGAAATTTCTTCACCAATTCGCCATTCCATTTGGCGAATGTGTTGTAAATTCAACATGCATTCGCCAAATGGTATGTTGCACGTTGTTAATTCAAATATTCTTTATATATATATACATATATATATATATATATATATATATATATATATATATATATATATAGACTTATATATATATATATATATATATATACATATATATATATATATATATATATATATATTTATATATATAAATATATATATATATATATATATATATATATATACATATATATATATATATATATATATATATATATATACCTAGGGTTTGCAACTTTTTTTACTATATATATGCCTCACTCATAAACATAAGATTCATCTCACTCCATCCTTACAAACCCTCTCTCATTCAGTCCTTTCAGTCTCCCTCTCTCACAATATGGCTTCTCCCCGTCCATCTAATTATGCATCGGCACCGTCTTCCTCAACATCAGAAGAACCGCTTCCAAAATTTGATATCTTGAAGAAAAATGCTTTAGTGTTTTTCTCGGCAACAAAGCCTCCTCTGAAGATGCTGTTATGGAACCCCCAAACTTTGGAACAATTGCACAGAGAATTAACCCGCTGGTTAGAAGGAGAGATCGGCCACAAAGAAAAGATAATTAAAATTGAGAAGAGGGTTGTGGAGTTTGGTGTGACGAAATGGAGAAAAATTGTCAATGATGCAGGTGTTTTGTCGATGATGCTAGGTGGAGGTGAAGTTGTCCTGATGGTTCTGATAGGCTAGATTTGTTGAATCTTGCAGTTGTTCTATTTATGTATGGTCATGTCTGAATTTATGTATTTTTCCGTTTTATTTATGTACGGTCATTTTCTGAATCATGTATTTCCTTGTTTTATTTATGTATGTTCGTGTTTGTGGTTGTATGATTTTACTGATATGAATTAAACGAACTAGGCTTCCATATAAAATAAATACGGTTACAATGACTTAATTTACGATGTTGAGCTTGGTCCAACGTTGGGACATTTTTTTCGATTGTGACCGGGCTGACGACATGAACTACACAGTCTCACCATCTTGTTCGCCGTATCCATTTCGGTGCGAATACGCGTGCTGTTAGGACGGCCTTTTTTCTTTCTTCGCATGTTCTCGTTGTGCCAGACTATTTCCCCGTTGTATGAGGGCCAGTAGTCCTCATTTGCAACAACCGGAAAGCTTTTGTTGTAGACGTTGCAAAGGTTGTGCACTTGGTAAACAGGGGATAGTAAGCCTGAAGGGTCCAGCCGAACCTTCGAACATGCCGCTATGACATGGGAGCAAGGCATGCGAAAGGCTTGAAATTTACCACAGTCGCACCAATTGTTATCAAGTTCCACCCGATAGGATCCCCTCGGTCTCCCTTCGTTGTGATCCATGATCTCATCAACATTGAAATGTCCCTTATTGCGGTTAAACACAGTGACCACATGTGTGTTAGACTTGGATGCTTCGTCTTTGATGAATGTCATAGAACTATCGCTGAACACTTGACCAGACTGTAGGATTGAACTCCACTTTGAACGGCTGGTGTCAAAAAGTGCTCCGAGCCTAAAGTAGGTTGACCTCACCAAAGCGGTTATCGGTAGGTTGCGGATTCCTTTGAAAACAGAGTTCATGGATTCAACGAGGTTTGTTGTCATGTGACCCCAGCGTTGTCCTTTGTCGTAGGCCCTGGTCCACTTATCTAAAGGAATCTGGTTTATCCATCTGAATGCATCTTCATTCGCCATTCTGATTTCGTCACGATAATGTTTGAATGACGGTTCGGTTAATGAGTACCCTGCATTCACGACCTTCTTCCGCAGTGTCTTATCTTTGATCTCTCTCATGAAGTTTTGCGCTATGTGTCTAATACAATAGACATGTGTTGAAGGCGGTTCCTGCCAGCCGTTATCAACATTCTTCCATGCACTCTCAATTGATGCATGTCTGTCCGAAAATATCATACTAGTAAATTTAACTACTTATAAATACCATACTAGTAAACCTAAAATATCACACAATCAAAATTCAAACAAGTTCAACATCTTATATCAAATAGCGAATCTCAAGTATCAGTTCGAAATCGAAAATGGCTTTACTAACGATGGGAGATCAACACCGAGGCACAGTCGAAAATATCGCCGCATTCGTAAGTTTCATATTCGTACATTTTGTTACGCATATTTTTTATATATATTTCATACTAATATATATATATATATATTTTATATATATTTACATATATATATATATATATATATATATATATATATATATATATATATATATATATATATATATATATATTATATATTCTCAAATATATATATATATATATATATATGTAAATATATATATATATATATATATATATATATTTTTTTTTATATATTCTCAAATATATATATATATATATATATATATATATATATATTTATTTCTTTTTATTTTTACACATAAATATATATATTATTGCGTACTTATTTCGATGAATATTTTTACAGAATGTAAGAAGATTTCGCTGTCGGGTGCACGACTACATTGAGTTTGATCCGATCATTGAATCGTGTCTACGGTTATGCGGGTTTGGGGAAGTTATTAAGGTTCACAACAACTCTATAGACTCAAAATTCATCTTGGCACTCCAAGAGAGGTGGAGGCCAGAGACACACACCTTTCACCTGCCCTTCGGTGAATGCACTGTCACCTTGGAAGACGTATACATGCTTTTGGGGTTACGTGTATCCGGCAAAGCCGTCTTTGGTAAGGTGAACCAGGATGTTTCTATAGTTGCGGATTTGCTGGGTGCCCCTCTAATTGACGAGGAGCAGCCTTCAAATACTCGTAGTCGGGGTTCAGGTATAAATCTAGGACTCCTTAGAGAGCACTATTCTAGTTTTATTTTAACCGAAGATTCAACCGAGTTAGAAATAATGCAAAAAACTCGGTGTTATATTATGCTTTTATTTGGTCATTTTTTATTTCCCGACGGTACCGGGAACACAATAAACATGATGTATTTACCATTGTTGCGAAACATCAACAATGTAAATACATACAGTTGGGGTTCAGCTGTTTTGGCACACTTGTACAGTAGCCTTTGTAAAAATGCCGCAAAGGATACTTGTACCTTTTATGGGTGTGCATTTTTGTTACAAGCTTGGGGGTATTCCAGACTGCCGATGCTTGCCCCACGCAACATGAATCCATGCCCGTTCCCCTACGCAAACCAGTAAGTCCACTTTTAATTTTTATTTCCAAACATATTAAATTTTAAATATTTAAATTGTTATTGTATCAAAATGTGTTTAAATTTGTTGTGCTTAGCTGGTACGATCTTGGGATGGATTATAGTAGAAACCCAAGAAGTTCTATAGTTCTATATCGCCAGTTGTTAGACCACGTGGGGATCGATCAGGTATTGTCACATATAAAAAATATTTTTCCGTTTTATTGCATTTTATTAACTAAAATAATTTTATACTAAACGAATTTTTTTTTTCCGTAGTTCATCTGGCGCCCATATTTAGCCCTCGACCATGAGCCTAACCCGGAAGATGCTGAAATTTGGACGGCAAAAACTCCAATCATCCGCTTCACTACAATTGAAATGCACCAAACAGATCGGGTGAAAATGCAGTTCGGAATGCAACAGGATATTCCGGGCCCTCCGACATGTTTGGGAAATTGGCATTTGAAAAGAGTAAGTGACATGTGGAACATGGAAGATTGGAGAGACTTTGCAAGGGAGTTACGTCAACAATGGAGGGATCGACGCCAACATGTCCTAACTGACCAAGTGCTGCAAAACGTCAAACCAACTAGAGAATATTTAGTTTGGTTTAGGTCAGTTACTATGCAACAATGGGTGTCTGATAACCCATACTTGATTGACCCCCGCGCCCAGGCCGCAGCATACGCCCAACCACCAACTCCACAACATGACTACCCCACCCAATTCCAGCCATCGACTTCAAACACCCATAGGCCATTCATCCAAACACATAACCCCTTCATGCCACAAACCCAATCACAACAACAAGAGCCTTACCAACACCAATATACCCCCGACAACCCCTTCATGTCCACACCAACCTATAGCCCCCCACCTTTGTTTCGTTCTCAAAACGAGGCAATATCCTCGTTTGGTCAAGCCTATCGTCCTCACCCAACCCAATCCAACCCAGCCCAACCTATCCGACCCAGCTTTGAAAACATGGGCACACAACTCAGTTACGGCAGCGCCTTTGGCAGCAACCTTCCACGTAATTGGGGACAGGCTGAATCATGGACTCAACAACAACCGCCTCCACCAAACACACAAATACAAGCGGAACCTCGACCACCTGGTGGTAGAGTTCGAAGACGGGGTCATCCCCGTGGATGTGGTACTGGGGGGCAGTTAGATCGGGCGGGACATTAGTTTTTGTAATGTCGTTCATGAATTATTAATAAGAATTTTCTTTTGCTTTATATTTCGCTTTCTCATATTCTCTAATTTTCTTTTATATCAATAATTTTCTTTAAATATAATTTTATTTCATATTATAATTATATATTTATATATATATATATATATATTTATAAAAGAAAAAAAAAATATATATATATAAAAGTATAAGTATATATATATATATATATATATATATATATATATATACTTATATATATTTACTTATACATATATACATATATATTTATATATATATATATATATATATATATATATACTCATATATATATATATATATATATATATATATATATATATATATATAAATATATATGTATATATGTATAAGTAAATATATATATATATATATATATATATATATATATATATATATATATATATATATATATATATATATATATATATATATATGAATAACACAAAAATATAAAAAAACTTAAATCCAAAAATCAAAAAAAAATAACATGGAAGATGCATCAAACCATTTGGCGAATTGGTACATGCAAGTACACTCATTCGCCAAATGGTATGGCGAATTAGGCCAATTTTTTTAGGGCTAGCCAATACATTTGGCGAATTACTCCTAATATACATATGTTCTTCATTTCATTTGGCGAACATGTTACCAAACTATGTTAGTTTGGTAATTTTTTTCAAATGTATGTTATTTTGGAAAATAATTTTATAAAGTGTGTTATATTAAAAAAAATTCAAAAAATGAAGTAACAAAATCAATAAGAATAAAAATAAGTATTCTATAATAATAAAAATAAGGAATATAATAATAATAATAATAATAATAATAATAATAATAATAATAATAATAATAAACTAATAATAATAAAATAAGAAATAAAAATAGTAATAACAAAAAAAAATATAAAAATAATAATAGTAATAATAATGGAAATAATGATAAAAGAGAATAATAATAAAAGATAAGAATATGGAAGAAATTTTTGGTAATGGGTTTAAAAAAAAAAAGAGAGAGACAATGAGCTTATGTAAAATGGTTTTAATAATAATAACAAATCTTTTTATATATTTTTCTTATAATGACTAAATAATTAAAATAAAGTAAAAACTTATGATAATATAAAAAGAAAATTTGAAATTTTTTAGTCTGAAAATAATAAAATGCATTTTTGAATTTTTGACTAATGGTTGATAAACAGAAAATAAAATAATAAAGGTAGGACAAATTTGAGGTATGACACCAACACGCCTATGTTGATTCCTTGCTAGCATAGAAACAATAGATAATAAATACTTTAAAATAAAACCTGAGTAGAGTTAGACAGCATATGATGGAACAAGCAAATCAGAAGCGAGCGGATTGTACCTTTGCAGTTAGAGAGCTTGTCTTGCTTCGTCTGAAACCATATTAGCAGATCTCTATCCACAGACGTTCCTCTCAAAAGTTATCACCTCGTTACTTTGGCCCTTTCACCATTTTGAGACGCATCGGCTCAGTCACGTACGAGATGGATCTACCCTCCTCTTCAAAGATTCACAACGTTATTCATTTATCTCAGCTACGTCATTACAGAGGATCTAGCCCTTCATCGGATTTCATAAACCTTCCTCCGGAGACAACACCTTCACAACCACAACACACATCAGAACGCTTACAGATCAAGAGGAAAATGAACAAGATGTTACCTATTTTACCTTTTCTCCTCAGGACATTGTTGAGCTTCCACAACAAGACGCTCCAACAAAAGAGATTGTCGATTCTGGGTCTTTAAAATGCCATGAAGAAAGGAATAAGAACACACAACATAGCAAGGATATTGTGAATGGTGAACAAAAGAAACTTCCTAATTTTTCAAGTACAAACACGACAGTTCAAGAGAAAAATGAAAAGTCTTTGAATATACTAAGTAGTGTACTTATGCCTTCAGTTGATAAGGCCTTGGAAGCCAACAACACGTGTTCCAAGAATGTTTTTTCCCAGCCTCACATGCAGTCGTTCGATTCACAACTGATAGATCTCAAGAATTCTCCATCTGACACATACCTCAACAATTGTACTCCACCAAATAACATAATAGACCATTCATTGATAGGTGGGACCCGGTTTCCACTTTTTCCTAAAGCTTCACGTGCTCTTCTACCGCACAAGCCATCTCCAAACAATAACTTATGCCAAGTAAACCCTAGTGACCTGGTTTCAAGTGGGCTTCATTCTACTAAGAACCTTGAGGCCAAGCTTCAATTTGGGCCGAAAAGTAGTGATGCAAGGCCCAAATGAAATGTGACCCAACCAGCATGGATGAAAGACAAATTGAACTTTGCTAGAAACAAATTGAACTTTGAAAATGAATTGTCAGACGAAAATTGGACTTGAAGGATATATTACCAGATAGGAACTAGTATTTTAATTTTTTGTTTGTCATACGGGAACTGACTTTCAGATAGTCTACTAGACAATAAATGGGTTTTTCTTTACATGTCAGATAAGAACTAACTCTTAAAATTTACTATCATATGAGAACTAGCTTGGAAATTTGATTGTCAGATGGGAACTGACTTTCAAATAGTCTACCAGACGAGAACTGGTTTTTTATGTTTGATCTTTCATGCTATGGGGTTATTCCCAACAAATGCAATGAGATGCATGACTTGACACTATAGCAAAGCGACATGATTAATGCATGAGAATGATTTATGCAATTACTTAAAGGTTTCCAAAGTACCCTTGTGGTGGGTAATGGATGGAAGTTTTTTTGCAGCAAATCTTCTTTGTCAAAAACACAAAGGTTATTTATTAGGGGCTTAGCATGATTCCCTGACACTCGTTTCGAAATCAACAGTGACTAATGTACAATAGAGTTTGATTGAGCAGCCTGAAGGAATGGAGAGGACTTGCACCTCTGTGGCTCATCTTGTCCCTTATGTTGGGTATTTGAAGATGTTTTCCTTGAAAGGATTTTGCAAGCACCTTTCCATGACCTTGAGGTGGCTTGTCCCAATATTTGAATCTTGTAGTGGCCTTCCCCTAATTAACCAATTCTTGGATTGGTAGAGTTTTGATTGACCGGCCCTTAGAGGGTTGTACTTACTATTCTCTTTAGGTGGCTTGCCCCAATGTTTCGCGTCATAAAAAGATTTCCCTTGACTAACCGACTCTTGAGGTGTTTGGCTCGGATTGATCAATGCTCAAAGTGATTTTCCCCAGATTGGACTTCATTCACATGATCAACTTCCTCAAATGACTACATATTGTTGGAATTCCCTTGATTCTAAGTGTTATCTTGTAGATAAAATTGTTTTTTCAAAATGGTAATTTTAATACAATGCTCATGCAAGTTTTGAAACCAAAGTTTATTTAAATCATTTTGGTGAAATATAGTGAATGGGTCAATGATCAGAACATAATGTTGATCTAGACATTCAAAGTGTGAAAGGTTATGTGATCAATACAAATGTCAGCAAAGATATTTTGAGTCAGGTTAACGTAACCTTGTTGTAGTATGCCTTGAAAACAAACCATGTTTCAATTAGGTCTTTTGAGGGTTGTAACTTGGCATAGTTCACGGTTATTGAACAAAAGGATATAAGGCTCAAAACTTAATTTTAACTCATCCCTTCTTCTTGATGACGTCACGTCTTAGATTCAGTTAATGAAACATATGCATTCAACATCCAAGATAGGTTGAAAGGGTAAGATGAGGATTCAAGATGAAATTTTCTTAAAATGGAAGTACCATATTTTGGTGACGTTTGATTCTCAGTGTGATGGTCACCTAATCATGCTTTTCTTTATTGAGAGTTTAATGACCTCTATCTTTCTTTTTTATCCCTAAATTTTTCCTGGACCGCTTCTTTGAAGGTTTCAGTCCACCGGGATGCCCTGATTTTTTTCTAAGTCACCTTTTCAGATGTTTGACTTAGTGGGCTTTTCTTCTTCTTCTTTTTAAAGGTCGTGACTTCCTTGTTAATGGATTGTGAGGACCAACCACTGTAAATTGTGGCTTTTCACAACTTCTTCGACTTAGTGGGCTTTGGGTTTTTCATTTTCATCATTCTCCCTCAAATCTTTGGTTAAACAAACCTTTGATAAAGATGAGCCAATGGGAGAAATATGGATATTTGTTTTTTTGCATATGAAGGGAAAATAGCAAGAGTAATATGAAGGGATTAATTTAGAAAATGCATGACCGCTTAATTAATATTACCATTAAAAGACAAAAATGTTTAAAAACAAGTAGCATTTAACAGAAAAATAAATTACAAATTCAAATGATAAAATAGCCTAAAGGTTACCAGCCTTAAGGATGACTTCTTGTTTTGATCCACTGACTTCAGGAGATGTCCCTTGAGGTATTCACACTTATCAGGGAGAGGGTTGGACGTTCACCACCAGATGTCCTTCTAGAAAGTCTATGTACTTGATGTCGATCAACTATTGTACTTTAGATTTGAAGGTTTTTCACTCCTCAATCGAGTGCCTTATCTATCTGGCATGATATCCACATTGCTCATTTAGGTCATACCCAAGAAGGAATGGTTGTGGAAACGACTTGAGATATTTATCAAGCACTAACGAGCTTTGAATTGGAGGCTGCAAAAGTTGGTTATACACCATAGTAAATGGATCAAGGTTCTTTTCCAAGTTTTTTTTAGACCTAGGCTAATTCTAATGTTAATTATGATATCCTTGGAGTTGGGCTCGCTGATTTGAATAATGAGTGATCCATGGTTTTTAGTATGGCACACTAGGCATTGTTTGTTGCCCATAAGGATAGTGCGGTGTTAGAAATGGTTACCGCTAAAAATAATAAGGACCATAAGGTATTGTTGGTGTCCCATGTGAATGCTCGACACCTGTCATGATTGCATTAGTTTCATCCTCTTCTTCCTCTTATTCATTCTCACTAGCTTGGTTGCTCGAGGCATATTGGATTTTTCCGCTCTTGAGACTGCTCTCGATGCGATCTCCCACTATCATTAGGTCAGAGAAGCTTGATGAGGCATTTCCTACCATTATTTAGAAGTATAGGCTCTGTAAGGTATCCACGAACATGTCAAACAATTCCTTTTCCAAGAGTGGTGGTTACACGTGGGCTTCCAATTATCTCCATCGATGTGCATATCCTTTGAAGGATTCGTTGTTTTTTTAGATAATTTTTGCAATTGCATTTGACTAGGAGCCATGTCCCAATTATACTGGTATTGCTTCAAAAAAGAGTTAGCTAGGTCCATCCATGACTTAATATGGCTCCTTTCTAACTTCATGTACAACTCAACGATGCCCCACTCAAATTGTCTTGAAACAGTGAATCATTAGCTTAGTGTTGCTGGTATAGGAAGTCCCTCTTTGGAATAGCATCACCAAACAATGCCTTGGATAACTATCCCATTTTTACTTATTGAAGTCGGGTACTTTGAATATTTTGGGTATATCCGGGTATGGAACCAACCAAACTCATATCATCAAGTCTTAATGTGTTAAAGCCTTCCACAACCTTTAATTGTTTCTCCATTTCACGACATTTTTATGTGGCTTCAATAACTTGAGAACGCTCAAGTTATTGAAGCCATAGTCAAGGGGATCGAAGACTGTATATTAGGTTAGTCACCATAGTAAATCTTGATGGGGAAGCGACATTCTCCACAGCAGTATGTTGAAGACTATTCTTTGTCATAGCTAGTACAGCTCTTAACATATGGTTTTCTTGGCCTTTTACGGTGTCTATATTCTTTCTCACCTCCGCTTAATTTTGTTTCAAACACTCCATTTACCTTCAATAGTTACCAAAGGATCAATTAAGAATGGACCTACTATTCAAGATATCTATATCATTTATCATTCATAAGGATCGAGAGATCATAAACACCAAGTATCAATCACAATATTTCATGTTCTCAAGTTGATCAAGCCCCAAAAGGCATCTGTAGTGCCAAATTAGGGTTTTCACCAATCAGGGATCCAAAAGTTGAAATTTTCATCTGGACATGAGCCAATACCATAGGTAATGGTTTTAATATCTCACATATACCTTGGAAGGCCATTCACAATTTTTAAATACCTCAGGGGATGCCCAGTCAAAAAATTAGAAATAAGGGTTTCACAGTGTAATTTTCATCTGAGAACCAAAAGTCAAAGTTTGACTTTTTGACCTAAATTAATCTTCATGGCCTATATTACAATAATATATGGTCCATTGTTACATTTGAACCCAAAAAAAAACAAGAATTTGATGTAACTTGTAAAAGGGGATAACTTAGAAAATTTAAAATTTTTCCAAGTTATGAAGAAAAAATGTGTGTGTACCTTACTTCCAATCATCATAACTTGTGATCCAAGCATCCGATTTTTTTGAACCAAAGCTTGATTGATAGTGCTTGTTACATACTACAAAAACTTCAACTACATGCCATTCTAAATCTCCATGCATTTTAAGTTAGAGGTTGATCAAAATCACAAATTTAATTATTTCTATAAATATTATCTTCAAATAATTATTTTTGCACTCAAATTTAATTAATTTTGAATAATTTTTTGCACACTTGTCAAACCTATATTTTTATAATTATTTTCATAAAAAGATCAAAAAATATTTATTATTTTAAATATTTTTTAAGAATTTCTTTAATTAGTTTCTAAACATTTCAAAAATATTTTTTTTCTCTTGATTTTTCAATACAAGTGAATTTCAAAACTTTTGTATAAATGAAACTTGATTTTTCAAGCATAAATTCAAGGTCACACCTAATTTTTTTCACATGTTTGATAATTTTCATTAATATAACTGATTTTTATTCATTTAAAAATATTATTTAAATCAAAATTAGGGTTTTATGTTTTCACCCTCAATTTTAAATCACAAATCATTTATGGGCCTCTAATAGAGTGTAAGATCCATTAATTTTTGTAAATAGATAGAATTAGGGTATTCAATTTCCCCATCCGTTTTCAAAAATCTCGGGGCGATCACCTTTTGCAGAGAAATTCATTTGGGTCTCCTTGTGGTACAAGTCCCAATAATTTCTCTCCCAATATTTTCAAAATGAATTTGGACCTCTTTGTAAAGTTTAAGTACCATCCCCCTTCTCAATCTCATTCTCATTCTCTTTTCCCACTGATGAATCCCCGCTGATGGACCGCTGCTGACGTACAAGTCTCCGTTTTTCAATCTTTCTCAATCTTCATATTAAAACATTTATAAATTATCAAAGAGGATTCAGTAAATAAAAACTTTTTGCAATCCCTTCCCAGGGATATTAGGCCTCGGCTTCCCAGTGTAACTCTTAGTATCATTATTATCAATCATCTAATCTTTTCAAACCATAGTCAAAAGAATCATAAAAAACACTTCAATCATATCACAATAAATCATTGGGCCTCTCCTAGAGTTGTAAGACCCAACACCTTTTTTTTCATTTTTCATAATTGTATATATGTTTATCTGCTTTCAATATAAAATATATATACATTGTGATATATCTTGTTAGTTTAAGTCAAACAATAGGATACCTTAACCCTTTGAAACTCTAGCTAAGTCAAACTAGAACCCCATAGGATTACCATACAATTTAGCATCCTCTTGGGCATAAACTATATGGACATAAGAAGTGTAGTATTCTTTGTGAACCTCTTCATAGCTATTTTGGGTTTTTTTATTTACTCTTTTTAGAAAGTTCTGATAACTCTATCTACAAGAAAAATTCAACTCCCCAAAGATATGATGTTTCCCGGTGAAACTTTTCTCTTAAATTTCTCTTTCCCCTTGACTGGAGAGTTCATATACAGAAAGACACTTGTTTCCTTGTGAAACCTCTTCTGGAACTGTACATCATGCCTCCTCTTGAGCAATATACAATAGAGTCCCTTAGTCCTCTTAAAGGTTGAGACAACCTCACTCTTTGGCTTTGTTCAAGTAGTCTCGACAGGCTTCCTAAAAGCATAGGATAGAAATTAGTAGAGCCTCCTCTTAGGCTTCATCCAAGGACCCATTCAGGCCTCAAAAAGGTACCAGCTTCCTATTTGGCTTTGTGCAAGGACCCTCAGACTTCCTAAAAGCATTGGATAGATTTATAGTCAATCACCCATTTACAGAAGTATCCAAATCTATAGGAATAGTCATTCCCACATCATAAACCACCAAGCCAGCCTCCTCTTGGGCTTTATGCAAGGACCCATGGGCTTCCTAAAATCATAGGATAGATCCTTAGTTCAAACTCTCCACCACAGATGGAATTTCCAAGCAGATGAAGAATCTCAGGGTACTTTTTTTCCCAATAAAAGGATAATATAGCCTTCTCTTGGTCTTTATGCAATTGATCTTTCTCATAGACAAGACAGACTCCTCTTGGGCTTTGTTCAATTGCTCTCCCCCTAGTCAAAGTTTTAAACCTCTAGGGTATCTTCAACAATCAACTGGAAGTAATTTCCCACAGATATCCTCCTCTTGGGCTTTATGCAATTGATACTTCCCTTGTATTTCCTATAGTGGGCAACCTCCTCTTAGGCTTTATTCAATTGATATCTTCCCACAAAAGGTATCAACCAATAGA